>OY735220.1:7455075-7962575 GCA_963457665.1 Thysanoteuthis rhombus | reverse complement strand
GCCTTCTGTTTTTCCAGGTGGGGGGATGCCATCATTCTCCCATTCCTGGTCTAATGAAGCTAGTTCATGACAAAATTATCACCACAAATATGAATATACAATAATATATTTGTATCTACACTTGGTTTTCAGATAGTCTTTTTTCCACCGCAATGTCCAACAAGTCGCATCCTATCACAAACCATGTATATAGGAGAAATGAGTGAAAAGTGGGAAGCCGAACTTTTTAGTCAAGGTTTTAAGGTATAATGACTTTTTGTTAGCCTCAACTTGTCTTCAGAAGGCTGACATGTACAAAACCGGTTAAGACTTATTGAAAATTATAATACCTTAAAACCATAACTTTAAATTTAGGCTTTTGTTTTTTTCACTTTTTTCGATATATATATATATATATATATATATATATATATATATATATATAGATAGATAGATAGATAGATAGATATATATGTATAGGCTTTCCAAAAATAAACCCAACTCTCAAAACGGGGCACCAATGAAACATTACAGAATGCTCACTACTGGTATGATGTGTAACAGTGACTTGGATTCCTGTATTAAAAAACTGGGTCATGCCATGTTAGTATTTGAGCTACACGTGCTAAAATGAACGTTTGTGAAGTGCGTTTGGCATTTTTTCTGTCGTAGTCAACGTATGATGGTCACAGTGAGAAACTGTATCTTGTGATCCATGGAAATAATTGCCTGATTTTCAGTGGAGTTTTCAAAGTGCTGAGAATCTGTAAAATTCAGGCAATGATCTTTATGTGACACGTGTAGCTCAAATATCAACCAGCATGGTGTGTTGTAGCTTTTTTTATACAAAAGGTCAGAGTCACTGCTACACGATGTAACAGTATAGAGCACTTTAAAATGTCTCATTGGTGTGCTGTTTTAAAAGTTCATTTTCATTTTGTACAGCACTTATATATATATATATATATATATATATATATATATATATATATAGATAGATAGATAGATATATAGATATGTATATATTTCTTGAATCACTTTAGCCCAAACAACTGGCCCGACTGACCAACTAGCCAAGTGGACTATAGATTCTTCTCTCTATACTCATCTGTGTATGTGTGCTTATCTCTTGGGGCTCATGGGGAAATTCTGGGATGATAACCTTGAAAATTTGCATGACTACACTACTATACACGATCTAAGAACACATTTTTTGTTCTTTCCACAAAGTGCATGTGGTTCATTTATGCGAGGTACATATATGTATATATACATATATATATATATATATATATATATATATATATATATATATATATAGATATATATATATATATGTGTGTGTGTGTGTGTGTGTGTGTATGTGTATAATATCTTTAATCTATAATTCTGTGACAAAATTTTTTTTATTTCTATTGATATTTGGACCATCCTCATCTTGGTTGTTTTTCATACAACGTTTCGGCCGTTGCACTCTACGGCCTTCGTCAGGTATCATCCAAGATGAGGATGGTCCGAATATCAATAGAAATAATAATAATACCTCATCTCAAAAATACCGAGATATACTAAAATTTTTTTTGTTGCAATGTTAATCGTATCCTTCAAACTGATCGAATAATTCAAACTAGCTTAACGTTTTTTTCAAGTAAAATTCTGTATAACAAGCTCTTTATACTTTGGATTTGAAAACTAGGTTTGGTGATGTTTTAATTTCTTCTCTCTTCCATCGTGAATTTATAGACCTTCACAAAAATACATATCCATATATTTTTATGAGATCTACGTATTTAATCTATTCATATCTATGTGTGTGTGTTTGTGTTGTGTGTATCTGGGTTGTGTGTGTGTGTGTGTGTCTGGGTTGTGTGTGTGTGTGTGTGTGTGTGTGTGTGAGTGTTTGTGTTGTGTGTGTGTGTTTGTGTTGTGTGTGTCTGGGTTGTGTGTGTGTGTGTGTGTGTGTGTGTGAGTGTTTGTGTTGCGTGTGTGTGTTTGTGTTGTGTGTACGTGTATGTGTTTGTGTTTTATGTGTGTGTATTTGTGTTGTGCGCGTGTATGTGTTTGTGTTTGTGTTGTATGTGTGTGTGGCTTTGTTTGTGCTGTGTGTTTGTGAACATGTTTGTGTTGTGTGTGCATATATGTATTTGTGTTTTGTGTGTGTGTGTGTGTGTGTTTGTGTTTTATGTGTGTGTGGCTTTGTGCTGTATGTTTGTGAACGTGTTTGTGTTGTGTGTGCATATATGTATAAGTGTTTTGTGTGTGTGTGTGTGTATGTGTGTGTGTGTGTGTGCTTTATGTGTGTGTGTATTGATCGACTGATCAATTGAATGATTGATTTTTACATTTTTCTCAGGACTCTCATTCATTATATTTGAAAATGCTATTCCTAACTCTGAAGGTTTGTGAGATAAAAAGGAGTAAAGCAGAGTACAAAGGACTCACTTTGTCATAGCTAGGGCTGCTGTTCTCCTGGATGTGTCCTCCATTTTGGTCTCAACATCTTCATCTGGAGGGAATTTTCAAAAGTATGGAATTTTTAGCTTTTCCATGGGAAAAACATGGAGATAATGTTGTAATGGTGTGTGTGTGTGTGTGTGTGTGTGAGAGAGAGAGAGAGAGAGAGAGAGAGAGAGAGAGAGAGAGAGAGAGAGAGAGAGAGAGAGAGAGAGAGAGAGAGAGAGAGAGAGAGAACTATTACAGCCATAAATTGAATGTTAGAAATATACTACTTTTTCTCATGTCTCTTTTTACATTGTAGCATTTGTTTTCCTTGTCCTGCATTTAGGGCATATTTAGGGCGGACTTTCAGCTAGTATGTTGAGGAAGTACAAAAATCCAATGAGCAGCGCTATTTTTAATGCATTTTAGCTCCATTTCTTTAGCCATTTTTAGTCATTTTTGATTTGATCTTCCTTTGTCATTTAAATGGTCATAAAATGGCTGACAATGTTTTTAGTGCATTTTTGAGTTTTTCTGGACTTTTCCAACCCGGGAAAAGCTTAGAAAAACTCAAAAATGCACTAAAAACATTGTCAGCCATTTTTAGCATAAAAACTTGGCTCTGCCACTGTACAGTGGTGAGGAACACCCTCTTTTGTGAATGTTCAGATACGGCAACCCTAAGCTACATCTAATATCAAAGATAAAAAACTACACCAAGGTTTGCTCCCTAGAGGGGTCACTTCAGTATTGTTCTACTTGGCCCCAGGTTGGGGGGGGGTCCAACAGTTGCTAACCTCCGCCTACCTCACCTACACTTCTGCTGAAATACAATCTTCCCACTATCATTTCTACCAATTTTATCTTGGGGCTGTATGAAGTTAAGTTCAGTAAACATCATGCCCTTGCCTTGTGGCTGAGATAGTTGCATGTTTCCCACCGGCATCAGTAGTCAGTGTTCAAGCTCAGGTATAAAACCGTGATTTCAAATGCCTTTTTCGTGATTTTCAGGCCAGTTGACAACTCCTCCTAGGACAAATGGTTTGAAATATTCTTCCTACACCCAATGTTCTCCTCATCCCATTTATGATAAGGTGTGTTATATTGTGGGACACCTGTAATAGGCTAAGCTTAGTAAACATCATTAACAGACCTAATCCTTCACTTTATGTGTACAAACATTGAAGGTGGGTACAATACTTCAAAAATCAACAACTCATAAATGAAGATGGTACTTGATCATCTATTTGACGTAAAAGTGGACAATGATTTTTAAATGGACAAGTGATTCTTAATTTTATTGGCTTCTATTTATATGACATGTAGAAGAGGATGTTTGTCAGGAGATTTATTATCACCAATAATTCCACACTGTACAAGAATTAAATCATGCTCGATATAAATAAACAAGAGAAGAATAAGTCAATGAAAAGGGAGTGAAGATAATTAAAGCAACATTTGTATTTTTATAGATGTTTCTGCAAATAGCTTTTGCAAAACAATTCAAGATGGTGTGTAATATACAACAAAATAATGAGTTGATTTTTCTCATACAACATATTACTAAAAAGTACATGGAGAGCAGATACCTCTGTTAATGCCATTGTCAGATGAGGTAATTTTGCATGGATCTGCTCAAAAGTCAAATCAGTTTTTCCATTGCCTACATGTCAACTAGATTTTATTGAAATTCATCAAGAATGTTCGGAGATATCATGTCGAAAGATAGACAGACAAAAGACTGATGAAAAGACACATGGTGGAAGGTACACCTCTTCAACTTTGTTGTTAGAGGCAATAATATAATTTTATACACCAAGAGATTTTTTTCTTTCAATTATGTTTATAAAGGTGATATGTTTTAGATATTTTATGTGAATTTTAGATTTGACTCTTGTGGTGCAATGGACAACGAGCTAGTCTGGTAGATCATTATTATTGAGTAGTGAGTTTGATCCTCACTAGGTATCCCATACTTTGAGACAGGCATGCTAACCGCTGCACCCACATAAGGTAGTAGACAGGGGAGAGCAGTTTGTTATAGTGCTTACTCACCTATTCTCATCTTCATCAAACATCATGACATATTTTTTCAAGATATCTGATGAGGTAATAGAGTTCAGGGAGAAGTAGATTCATGCCTTTCCCGAGGTTATTTGTGTGAAACTCACATAAAGGGAATTCATAAAAAAGATATTTTCTTAGAAAAAAAAATTATGATTATAATTGTATGTTCACACCAGACGTGTGGTGGTCATTGTTTGAGACTGAGTAACAGCAAGTCTCCTCAAGTCTCTTGCCCTCCTCTTAGCATTCCCGCAGTTCATAGCAGTGCTTTGGTTTGCACTTTCACACCGGATGGTGGTCATCACTGAGGCTGAGTGACAGTAAATCTCCTCAGGTCTTCAGACCCCTCTGTCTTCACATATCACAGTAGTGCTGTGGTTTGTACTGTACCAATTTTCCCCATCTTTACCTGTACATACCTTCTTCATTCTAGCTCTTATCCCATCGCTGATGCCTGGAGGTTGTAAATCTCATATTTTCAGTACTCTCTTCAGTACTTGTACAGACCCCAGTAATTCTGTGCATAGTCTCTTCCTTTGTCTTATCTCCAGCTCCTCTGATCTTGTTTCAAATGCCTTTGGCACAGTTCCTATTATTATTACTAGTTTGCCTCCGCCATCCAAAAATTGTGGCCATAAATTTGCAATTTCATTGTACATATAAAATATCGAAAACATTATTTTACAAAGCATTATCTTTTTCATGTTCCATATTTCATGAATATTGAATTGATTTAAAAGTTAGATTTAGTAAAGAAACAATTCTTAGTAAAGAAACAATTTATCAAGTTTGGCATAACATGAAATTCTATTTCTACTAAATAGCGTCATCAGATATCACTGATAATGTAAACATAACAGACGACAAATGTAAATTATTATGTATAGATTATCATTATCATTATTATCAACTGTTCCCTTTTTAAAAAGTGTTGTAAACATAAGTTTTCAACAATAATTACCTCAGATTTTACATTGTTTACTATATAACTTTTAGTTGAAAATAATCAACAATCTCTACTCTTATTATTAACGCAAAGATTATTGTAATGAAATGGGCATTTTTACCGACTATTTGTCATGTTGCCAACAGTCTTTCGGTGTTGATGCTTTGTTAGCAAGAACTTCTGGAGAGAAAAAAAAACGAATGAAAGAAAAAATTGATAAATCACTAAAATGTACCAAAATTTCTTATACAGCATAAAATGGCTCTTCTAGACTAGAAAACATGCATGGATAGCAGTTGGGAAAAACAATGAAAAAAGGAACAAGCAAAAATTTGAGCAGTGAGATTTTTTTTTGCAAGAACCAGAAAGTCAGATGCTGATATCAGTTTGTGAAATCCTCGAACATTTCAGTAATTTTATGATCTCTCTAGTTTCACAATCAGTGTAGTAATGGTTAACGATGCTTGTGATTACTACGGTCATGAGTTCGATCCTCACAGGGTGCCCCACCGCTTGTATCAAACTAAGCCTAACTTGGTAAATTTCAAGTGTATTTTGCTTCACTATTTACAACGTACATACTGCATAGTTTGACACAAAGCTACAGTAATGGGGCACCAAAAAGCTTGCGAACCACTTCTACACTGATTGAAATAGCTAGTTAAACAATGTTCCTGTAATTTGTATAATGTGATTGACGTCAAAATAAAACTATGATTACTGCTAAATTTTTTCCCGAAACTTGTTGTGCAGTTGGGGATGTAATTATCACAGTGATTTAAAGTTTTCATGTGTTCCTTTAATAAATCTTATCCTGACATCATGGGTAATTTGCTTTTCAGTACGTCACTGTTTATACCAAATGTTTTCCAGCCAATTGTTAAGAGAAGCGTAAAGTATTTAAGAGTTAATGACATCATACAAATGATTTAAGCGACAAAAATGGAAATGGGCTGGGCACATAACAAAAAGAAAGGACTACAGGTGGTGCAAAAGTCTAACTGACTGATGCTTCTGGGACAGCTGGGACAGTAAACAAAGTAGAAAAAGACCAGATGCAAGCTGGAGAGATGATTTAGAAAACTTTGCTGGACAGGCATTGCAGAGAAATTTCATCTCCAAATGCAATCATTAAATGTAGTGAGCCAGGGTGTAAGTCTTATTATAACTTCAATCATAGAATTAAATATTTATTCATATCAATCTATTAGAAAATAATTGGATATTTGAATAAGTAAAAGATTTGAAGGATCTGTCAATCAAATGATTTGGAGAACGCATCTATCATAAGATCTGAAGAATCCGTGTATTTGGTTTCTGAAAATCAAAGGAGCTTTTTAAAAAAAATTCCACATGTGCTCATCTATAAAAATGTGATAATCAAATAATTTCATTGGTCACTTTAAAATTTGAATGCAAGATCAATAATGAATCATAAAAAAGTAATAAGATTTGTTTCAATCTAATTCATACATAGGATCTTTCATATCTGTCCATTACTGCTTATGTTTGAGAGAGAGGTGTGTCCATTCTAGCCAATCACAAAGGAGTAGCCTAGTTAATTAACAACGGCATCAGTTGACAAGCTACTTAAAACTGAGTGGCAGAAGTTTGCAGCGTAATATCATTAACTGATTAAAAAAAAACTATATTTTATAACTTTTTGGTGTAATTCAAAATATTTTCCATTCAATGATCTCATTCTCAATTATCCCCATACTCATTTGTTACCACTTAATAGTCGGCCGACCTGCTCTCCTCGATTTCTTAAGTGAAAAAAATTTTTTTCTTTTATGTGAGCACAAACGCTGACCACATAGAAATTGACTATTTTTCTTTGTAAAATTCAACTTGAATATGTGTACTGATTCCTGATGTGCCTTTGTTTTCCCTCAGTGATGCACATCTGACATCTAGATAATATGGTGGGTCGTACACTGCAAATGGCGGAATGCCTATTGGCATAACAGGCTGGCAATGAAGATATATTATGAATGAACTTTTTTTGCCCATCCCTGACATATGTACATACTTTTGCACCCCCCGCCAGAAGTGATAGCGGATGCCCATGCCAGCTAGTATATATATATTCAACTACATTTATATGTACCTGTACATTATCTCATTTTTCCATGCATATACTCATTCACACGAATAGTTGAACATTTTAAAGATTTCTCTTAGAAACTGTCAACCAACACTGTCAACCAAAATTGCCAACATTGGTTTATTCAGTTTTTAAGTCAATCTGGCTAGCTGGCTTGTATGTATGCATGTATGTATGTATTTATGTATCACGCATATAGGCTGCCCCAATGAAGTTAGACGGCTAAAAATTGAAACATCTACTCTTTATCATGTCTGGAGAAAAAAGTCTTTTTGCCCCCCCCCTTCTTGGTTTTTTAAAAGGGGGGTTCAATTTTCAATCTAAGCTTATGCCAAGTTGATCCCAGCAACAATCACACTTGTTTTATGAAAATTCAAACTGTTTTAGTAATTATTGCCCAGCAAGGTTGAGAGAGGTAACTTATTTATTGATCAACCCTTTTTCCACTTTTTTAATTGATCATCCCTCACATGACATGCTCATGTTGGTCACATGACAATTTCTATTGAGTGACTAATCAGACCTGCTTTTCTCTTGTAGTGAATCCTAAACCTTCTGTCTGTTCCATTTGAGGAGGAAGTGGGGACAAAATGTCAGGTTGGCACAGCCTTTCTGGTTATTTGCACTTCAAACATGGAGGAGGTGAGTCTTGCATTCAGTCATTTTTGTTTTTTGATTTCAATTTGGACAATTATTAAGAACATTGAGACTCACAGAAATCTTGTGACATTTATTGAAATGCATTGTGGGTAAACCAAACCAAACTCAAAAGAACTACAATGCAGCACTACTGAACAAAAACAGTCCAGCCTTTTGAGAATAAAAAAAAAATGAAATAAAAAGTCAGCTTTGAAAATTATTTATTATCTTGTCTCACATACTAATTGTTTTACACATATATATGAGGCGAAAAAATTGGGCACTACTGAACAAGAAAATAGAAAAAAAATTTTCACTGTAATTTTAGTGCTTTCAATTCATAGGACCATCATTTATTCAGAAAATTTACCAGTTTAAAAAAAATTAAGATGAATTTAGCTTTGGCATGCATTAAGCTTTGGTGGTGTTTAATCAACATAGAGAGGCTCCAAGAGTCACACAAAGGCACAAAAAACATAATTTTTCTTACTAAAAAGTACAATTAAACAACATTGTTCATAGATTTATGCGATCATGAAATTAAATTCATATCTTTTATTAGATTGTGCATCATGAACTCATCAGTATGCTACGTCAGATGTGCTGTTTCCATCATACCTTGATGAGTTTATGTCGTGCATTCTGATAAAGACACGCCTTTATTTTCATGATTAATTTCCAATGAATATGTTGTTTAATTATACTTTTATTGAAAAAAAAGATATACTTTTTGGAGCCTTTGTATGACTTCTGGAGCCCATCTATCCTGGTCAAACACCACTGAAGGTTCATGTACATCAAAGAAAATATTATCAAAGTTTATTTTAAAAAAGTTTTAGAAGGGAACTCTATTTACAATGTAACTATAATGCTAAACTGGACCCTACTTTTTGCTATTCTTTTGTAAGTACAGCTTACATATATTATTTTCTCCTTGTAAGTAATTTATTTTTTGTATGAATTCTTTTATTTCTAAGTATTTTTCAATATTGTTTGAAAAAAAAAAATTTTGACGGATTTTTAAACATTTTAAATTAGAAAAACTCAATCTTGCTTTTTGATAATGAAAATTTTGCAAAGCCCATGTATCTCCCCCTAAAACCTTAATGAAAGCGCAAAAAATTACTTGTGAAATAATTTTATTTGACCTTCACAAGGAAAGTAACCAAATACTTCAAAGCTGTACTTCTGTACGAATGGCAGAAAGTCAGAGTCAAGTTTAGCATCGTAGTTACATTATGGATAGAACCCCCAATCCTAAAACCTTCAAAAACTTGATTTTTTTCAAAAATGATAAATTTTCTAAGGAACTGAAATGAAGATCTTAAGGACTGGAAGCACAAAAATTCTTTTATGGAAAACTTTAATCTTATTTTTAAGACTTGTTCAGTTGTGGTGCATCATATTTATTTTGAGTTTGGTAAGTAAGTTTACATTATGAATATTAGGTATAGAATTTTTGCAGCTTGGCCAGGAAGTTTCCATGCATTCATTTTATTTATGAGATAGTGTGCCTTTCAGAATACCATTTATTCTGGTCTTAACAGAATTCTCTTAATAAAAAAAATCAATTCCCTGAAAGGCTTCAAAAGGCACCCTGAGAAATTCTTTGCTGAGAAGAATAAAATGAGAATAAAATCATGAAGTTGGCTGAAGGAAGTCCAAGGATAGGAAAACAAAATGGTGAATAAGTTGGTCAATAAAATCAATTTTTGAAAAAAACAACTGTTATTTCTCCTGAATAAGCTGCAGGTCTTTTGATCACCTTGAACATTCTGCTAGAAATTAAGTTTAATATATATGGAATCAAGGCATGAGTTCTCTCCCTTGCAGTTTCTGACATATTTAGAAGGAATGGAAAAAAACAAGAGAGAGTGGAAGTTTTATAGTGTGTCAGTCTGTCAGTTAGTTAGTCAGTTGGCGATGGCAATTGGTGGTGCTAGAGATTTTTGTGCATCTACTAAAAAAGGAACAAAAATGAATTTTCTTCATCTCCTGACTTAGATCAGATTTTATCAAATACCAACAGAAACTAAAATATTTGCTGATTATTATTAATTTGCCTGATTATTGATTGTTATTATCATTTTCAATCTGTATTGCTTTCAAATGACTGGAGAATGATGGTCTGAGAAATTGCAATGAAATGCAACTGAATTAAGATGGACGAAATATTTATTTTACTTAATTTTGACAACTTTTTTTAACCTTCATCTTAATTTTTAGTTTTAGGGCCATAAATTGCATGATTGGTATCGGAAATTAAGATGAAGGGAAAAAAGTAGTCAAAATTATTCAAATTTGGATCACAATACTTGATCTAATAAAAAAAATCATATCTGTATCATGGCCCATGCATGTACCAGAATTGATTGACTGAAAAATTATCTAAAATTGTCTAAAAAAAGATATGTTTTATCTGAAATTATCTAAAATATACCAGCACAAGATTAAAGGTATTGTTGGTCCATAGGGACCATAGGGATCCAAAAAAGGATTTTTTGGAAAAGACATAAAGAAAAATTTTTGGATAGTGCTTAATTCTCATGCATATTTTCAAGGTTATGACCATGAGTTCCCAGTGACACATCCACACACACACACACACACATATAGACACAGCCGAGCAAAGAGAGAAGATTCTGTAGCCCACTTTGCTGGTTGGATTGGCGGTCTACGGTGATTTGATTGGTAACAATGCTTTATCCAAGGAATTCAAAATACTAAAAATATTGAACAATTGTAGCCAACAAAAGAGGCTGTGGGTTGAATCCCTTTTTATATGTTTGTGTGTTTGAGCACTCCAGGCCATATTGTTTTGTTTACCGACTTGAAAATTGGCATCTGTTCTCCACTAGAACTTGTCTAGAAATGTTTTTTGAATTTTGGGAAAAAAGCTTTCTTGACCTTTTTCAAGCGTTATTTTGATGGGTTTATTGATGAGAGAAATTTTGGTGAATTTATTAATTACATCTATGAAAACATCTACAAACATCTACAAACTGGATTCTGGATATTCTAGATGTTTTTAGATGTTGTTTTTTTAATTTTTTTTACTCTATTTCAAATGTTGCCCCGTGGGAATAACCTCAAGATACTCCAGAATGTAAATGTTTCTAGATATCTTGTACTCTATTATAGATGTTTTTTTAGTGGAAAATGCATGTGATGTCATAAATGAAATTTATTCAGACCATACTTATTCTTCCATGGAATTTTTTTTACATGACTTCAAATTTTGGTGCAATGGTTGTCAAGTTATTGACTGAACTGAAAAACTGTCTTCATTCTACTTTTTTTCAGCTTTCCAAAAATTGAAAGCCAAAAAGAAGCTTTGGTTTGTTTTTGAGGAGAGTCGGGGTCAGTTGTTGTATTACAAAAATGAGGCCGACTCCAATTCTGCTACTCCCATTGACAGCTTGGATATTAAAGATGCAGCCATAATTCTTGACCTAGAACAACAGAACCAGTTCATCATCATGTAAGATAAACAATTTATTTATATTCACAGTTATTGTTTCATTAACTCTTAAATTCATAAAGATAAAATAGAAAAGGAAAATAACTTATTATAAAAATTATCTCCATTTGGCCATTTGATGGATTAAAATATTTTTATTTCTGTTTGAGAGTTCCACTATTTTCTATGCTATTCATTGAAGAGTTTGACTGCCAATTACAAGCGGTTTCAAGCAGTTTATGAATTTAAGAGTTAAATGGGGAAGACAAGGACTTCCAAACAATGCTGATTTCATATTTCAAGGCAACTTTCTAAAGATTGTAATTCAGGTAGTACTGTATTCGTCCTAAAGATCATTGTATTTTGTTCTATCTGTATGAAAATGGGTACCTAACCAAGAACAGTCTGATTGATTTTAAATGGAATTTGACAAATAATTCTATCTGGTATATTTTTACAATGTTTTATTATATCTGTCTTATTTTTAAAAAATCTAATGAATAGTATTAACAAATTGGGTCTGCTTTATACTCAGCAATATACATTTGTTGATATCAAATGACTGTGTCCACTCGGATAGTGCAATGGTTACAAAGTCTGCCTCACATGCAAAAGGTCCTGGGTTTGATTCCTGGTGTGAGTGAACTACTACAACTACCACCGATAGTGGATGTCTCATTGAACTTATAGTTCTTGTTTACATCGGAGAGAATATTGCAAAAAGTGAAAGATTTACTAATTTGATTGCATTGATTTGTACTTTCAATGTGAATAGAAATATAATTCACCCTTACCAGCAATGGTGTCTGACCAAGAAGTTGGACTTTCAAGTATGATTTCAAGTAAGAGATACTGCTGTTCAAGCTGCTGATAATATCAAGAAAACGTTTGGAGTGAACACTACTATAGTGAGAACTGTTCGGTCTAGGTCAATCATGATCATGATCATGATGATGATGATGATGATCATCATCATCATCACCACCACCACCACCACCACCACCACCACCACCATCATCATCATCATCATCATCATCATCATCATCATCATCATCATCATCATCATCATCATCATCAGTCTTTTAACGTCTGTCGTTACACAAAGACCTTAGTAAATCCTTTCAATGAGGAATTATCAATAGCAGTGGCCAATGAACAATGAACAGTGGTTTGAGCATTTATAGGAGACTTCAGGTGTTCAACAGTATCACATTATCTCAAGGCTAGAGGAAAGGTTAAAAAGTTAGAAAAAAAGGTCCTGTGTGGACTGAATGAAATGCTCTATGACTGTGACAGACCTGATACTTTTCTGCTGACAGTGTTTGAACTTAAAGAATTGGGATATGAATTCTTGCAGCGTCCCCCATATTCACCTGACATTTCCCCTACAGATTATTATCTCTTCAAGCATTTTGAACTTTATATATATGATAAAAGGTTTAATAACAGAGAAGACATAATTAGAGATTTCACTGAATTTGTGACCAATCATTAGAGGATAGTTGGAAAAAAGGTTATTGCTTCAATTTTGATTAAATATTTACCACAGTTGTTTTCCTTATCTTACAATTGGAAAAAAAAACACCTTTTATACTTAAAAACCTTGTATATACTTTTTCAATCTACAAAGCAGCACCATTTTTTTTTAGTTGTTACATCTTTTCAGATTAAATTTCATATCATTGCATTGGTTTATTTATTATTCTACTGCAGAATGGGTATGTGTGTCCATTAACAATTTTTTAGAATGGGGTATGTTCAGAATATATCTTAGTAGCAACCCAGTTACATGATACACATTCCACCTACCATTCGTAGTGTAAGCAAGTATAACCCAAATGTATCATTTAGATGTCAGATGGTGCACTTGACCTTTCCAGAAAATTTGTTTTTTTCATATCTAACCATATGAGCTTACATGCTAATTTTTCTGTTTATATGTTTGTTCAAACATTTGCTCTCAAATTTACCTTCCTATTATGACACAACAATAAAACTTACGTCATAGAAAATCTCAAGATCCCATGTCTGATCATTACACATCAAAACCGTTTGAGATGAATTGAGACTTTAAAAAAATAAATAATAAGAAAACCTAAGATACTTGAACTATCAAAAATAAATTACCGAATGAAATAGCTCGAGGCTCCTTTATGCTGATCTATACATAAATAACCCCGACATTTCTGACAGGTATAGTCTAGTTCGTTTTTTTTTTTTTTTTCAATAAAGAATGAAGGGGGTTACCTCCCTTGAAGCGTTTGCACCAAAACAGCAAGCAGAAGTTTTTTGGTGGTGGGAAATCCGTTCTTCAATGCATTTATTTCTTTGTTGATTTAATAGACACCACCAACCAAAACCGTCAACATAGGTTTCCTCAGTTTTCAATTGGATCTCCCTGACTGGCTATGCATGAGTTAAACATATTCAGGCTGCACCGTTAGAGCAAAAAAGCTGAAAGTTTGATCACTTATCAATTTAAGTTTGTGTTTGCCAGCTTTTTTTCATATCTAACCATATGAGCTTACATGCTAATTTTTCTGTTTATATGTTTGTTCATTGCTCTCAAATGGCTGGGATGATCTCATTCGTTGATTTACCTTCCTATTATGACACAACAATAAAACTTACGTCATAGAAAATCTCTAGATCCCATGTCTGATCATTACACATCAAAACCGTTTGAGATGAATTGAGACTTTAAAAAAATAAATAATATGAAAACCTAAGATACTTGAACTATCAAAAATAAATTACCTAATGAAATAGCTCGAGGCTCCTTTATGCTGATCTATACATAAATAACCCCAACATTTCTGACAGGTATAGTCTAGTTCGTTTTTTTTTCAATAAAAAATGAAGGGGGTTACCTCCCCTGAAGCGTTTGCACCAAAACAGCAAGCAGAAGTTTTTTGGGAGTGGGAAATCAATTCTTCAATGCATTTATTTCTTTGTTGATTTGATAGACACCATCAACCAAAACCGTCGACATAGGTTTCCTCAGTTTTCAATTGGATCTGTCTGACTGGCTATGCATGTGTCAAACATATTCAGGCTGCACCGTTAGAGCAAGAAAGCTGAAAGTTTGATCACTTATCAATTCAAGTTTGTGTTTGCCAGCTTTTTCGGTTTTTTTTTTTTTACAAAAAAAGATTAGAGAAGTAACTCATTCATTGATCGCTCTTTTTTTTCCGACTTTTCTATTGATCACCCCTCAACAAGGCATGCTGCCAAAAGACGTTAGTCACATGACGGTTTCTATTGGGTGATCAACCAGACCTGACTTTCGATTCCGATCTACGATATGTACTCACTGTCGGTCTGTGTTGTTGCGATGAGATGAAAATATCATCGTAAAAAAGCCAAATATCAGTTCGAGCAACCCAACCAACTGACTGACTTGGGCTCAACTGGTGGGATCTGACCGACTCAACTGACCGAACCTTCCAATTGGACCGACCTGATTGTGTTAGAACCAACCTGATTGACCCCTATGGTTTTTTTTTTGTTAAAAATGTGCCAACATGACGAAAAAAACATAAAATATGGACAGAAAATTTACAAACGCATGTAACGGTTATACAATAAATAAATGATTATTCAAATTCAATTCGAAAATGTAACCAAAATTTACTTCCCTTGCATCTGTTCGCAATGACATGAATTATCTCCCTTTAAACACGATCAGCTAGGGCGATGCAAAAATTCCCAGCACCATCTTCTGCACAATTGTCAATAAAACTCAGTAAGTGTCGGAAAGTCATTGAAATGTGAAAAAACAAAGAGTTCTCGGGTTAATCTTGAAATAAATCATGATCCATTAAAACTTCCAAATTGTATCAAAAATTGCCGTTTCCCCAAACGTTTGCTGAAAATCAAGAGAAAACCAATTTTCTTCTGACAATGGAAAAGCTTGGCTGTTTGGCTTTTTTTTCGATTAGCTTTACATGATTAATGATTGACAATCTTTCAGGTTCTTAAAAGGTCAAATGTGCCACTAGGTCCAGGAGACAGTTTTCTCAATTTAAAAATTTTTTCTCTTATCTTCTTCCTTTTTTTCTAAGAAATAATTCTCTGAGCATTTTTTAGCCAGCTGTTTACATCAACTGAGATATCACGGGTAGGATTCATTTAACAAATGTTTCAGAACTTTCATTTAATCATTTCCAATGGTTACATGGTTAGTGACTCAGCAAATTTTGGTTGTCGTAAAAAAAACCCCCCAAAATTGTATGCTATCACTGACTACATTTGAACCCTGTATGTATGTATAAGTGAGGTTTTAACTTATCCTATCATTGTCCACTGACTTTACCACTACTTTATTATACCCTTGTTTCAGCTTTACTCATTCTCCGCACTAAAAAAGTACATTTTTCTGGTGGAAGGAAAGATATCTGATGTTCAAACACCAAATTTTGTAATTAATTACCCTTACCCAGAACAGCCTGGTTTAATCATGGTTGCTGGGTTTAGGTCATTCATTTTTTCTGAAATTTATACTTATCTATCTATCTGTCTATCTATTCATCTATCTGTCTATCTATTCATCAATCTATCTATCTATCTATCTATCTATCTATCTATCTATCTATCTATCTATCTATCTATCTATCTATCTATCCAGATCGTTACTTGTTTTTTTAAAATTCCTCCTCTAAATAGGTTTTTTTTTTGTGAGGGGGCTCAATCTATAATGAAAGTTTATACCAAATTGGCCCCTTAGTTTGTATACAACAGCATTCATGCTTGTTTTTTTGAAAATTTGTCCTTTTCAGTGATCACAGCCCAATAAAGGCAAGAGAAGTAACTTATTCTTTGATTGCCTTTTTTCCCAATTTTTTTATTGATCATCCCATTGAGCTGACCTGTTTTCTCTTTTGAACCATAAATTTAAGATTCTAACCATACTAGTTGTATTTCCATTAAGGTAACCTAATTTTACAACCACTTCCACTGTTTTGATATTTAAGGTAAAATGCAGCACTAAGGGTGGTATTGACCCATAATTCCTCTTGAAAAGCTAGTTTTCTTCTTAATATTCAGAATCTGTTTTAGCAAATTTTGGCACTCTATCAGTGAGTTGTGCATTGAAAATTATGATAAAAGGGATTGTCAGTGGTCAGTAAGAATCATATAAACAAAACTATTGATGAAATGATAATAGTTATTAAATATAATGTAAATGAATTGCTAATGATTTTTATATAGAAATTTGGGATCCATGTTGTGAGCTGTGATGTCCATCGGTAGTCTGTCATTCTCACAACATGACCAGCCCATTGCCATTTGAGTTTTCTAATAGATTCTATGATGTCGCGGACCCCCATTTTCTTCCTGATATATTGTGCCTTCTTGTGATCTCTCCATGTGAGCATAATTCTCTCATGCGCATGTTGCATACTTCTCAGTTTGTGGGTCAGTCTATGGTTAGGTTCCATGTTTCAGTTCCATAAGCGACTGACTTATTCAATTATCACCCTTATTTCAAATTTTTTAATTGATCACTCCCTACACAGCATGCTGCCAAAAGATGTTGGTCACAGGGCAGTTTCTATCGAGTGACTAACCAGACCTGACTAAATACTGTTGCCTCCCTTTATTTGCATTTAATACAGGAGGTGACGATATAGATATTAGAAACGAGGGAGGATTGTTAGATCATCACTGTGAGAATTGGTGAAGTGAAGTGTTAATCAAGTCCAGTCGTTCCCAACCTTTTCAAGGTAATTCCCCACTTTTGTGAATTAATAGTCCCTCCCTTCATTTAAGTAAGTTGCAACAAAGAATAATTTCAAATGATAGACAGCTTTATTATATGAATAAGTTCAATTTTATTACTGCAAAGCTGCTGATGCGTATTTGTTACTCAAAGAAAACATCTGAAAATAATAAGGAAACTTGTAAACTTTTACTTTTACCTTATAGCCTTATCACCACTTTGAACTACCTAAATTCCTCCTCCCTTGGGGGCCCCACCTGGTTGGGAACCACTAAAGTCTATTGTCTGTTTATTCCAGTAGACTCCTTGTGGAGCATAGAGTCATAACCACACTGCTACAGTTTCAGTAGCAACTAGATTTTTATGGATTGGAGTCACTGAACCCTCCTCCTTTATATAGGCATTGGATCTGCCAAGCAACTACCAAGCTGTAGGTTATTCTGTCGTAGTAACCTTCTCTTAGATAGACTGATTTACATGGCTAAAAGGCACCAACTGCCCTGCTATTTACCCGTAGCTTTGGGGAAGAAGTGAATCCATGTGCTTCCCAAAGGGACCTCCAATCTAATCAATATTCATCGATATTTATGGTTTTGGGGTATTTCCCCAAGGTGTGGTTATAAATCCTGCAAGATCACTGTTACACACCTCAAATACAAATCCTCTTCTCAGGGCCATCTGTTCTTGCAAAGTCAAAGTCATCAATGATCAATGAGCTGCAAAAATTAATAAGTGTTTGGTTAGTGTCCAGTCAAAATAAGTGTCATTCTGATTTTCAAGACGGGTAGATAATGTGGCCAGTACAAATTTATTTGATTAACATACCTAATCAATAGGGAGCAGATGTTCAAACACTTTAGGATTAACATAAGTAAACAGTTGTATGTCAAAGGATGAAAGAAATTAGGCATAATTTATTGGACAAGTTCAAATACTGAGCCAAGAGCAACATTAAATTTGATGTATGTAATCTTCGGCCCCATGTGATTATAACCAAAATATTTCTTGAAAATGAGCAAATCAAGCAAGAATGTTAATCACTCCTCCGCGATTTCTTAGTTATTCCTCCAAGATTTGAGGCAGCAAGTGCAAAATGCCTGATTATTAAGATTGCTACTGTGTAAAGATTTGGTACTTCACTGAATAAGTGCTGGGAGTCGATGCTTCGGCAGAAGTGAGAGAACCTAACAATTAACCACCAAATTCTGTCCGCCATCTTGTTTTTAAAAAAATGAAAAAATTGTATGTTATTACTGACTGAATTTTAACCCAGTATGCATAGGTAAGGTTTTTAACTTTTCCTATCACTGGCCACTGACTTTACCTCTACTTCATCACACCCTCACCTCTGCCTTACTTATTTTCTGCACTCACAAATTAAATATTTCTGATGGTAGGGAAAAAGAATCTGATGATCAAACTGTAAATTTTGTAATTAATCACCCCTACCCAGAACAGCCTGGTTAAATCATGGTTGCTGGGTTTAGGTCATTCATTTTTTCTGAAATTTATACTTATCTTTCTATGTATTAAGATTTTTATTTGTTTTTTGGAAAATTCTTCCCTTAAATAGTTTTTTGGGGGAGAATGGGGGCTCAATTTGCAATGAAAATTCATACCAAATTGGCCCCTTAGTTTGTATACAGCAGCATTCATGCTTGTTTTTTGAAAATTTGTACTTTTTAGTGATCACAACTCAAAAAAGGCAAGAGAAGTAACTTATTCATTCAACGCCCTTTTTCCCAATTTTTTAATTGATCACCTTATTGAGTGACTAACCAGACCTGTTATCTCTTTTAAATCATAAATTCAAGATTCTAACCATATTAGTAGTATTTTCAACAAGGTAACCTGATTTTACAATCACCGCCTCAGTTTAATTTATGAGGTAAAATGTGGGACTATGAGTGTTGCATTATGACCCATAATTCCTCTTAAAAAGCTAGTTTTCTTTTGAAATATTTGAAATTCAATTTAGCAAATTATCTAAAAATTGGTTTTAGCGATATTGTTTAAAAAATTTGTTGTAGCAAATTGTTTAAAAGATTTGTTTTAGCAAATCTTTTAGAAAAAACAAAGGTGACCCCCTCCCTTTTTTACTAATTATGCACCTGATGAAGGCTGTATAATGGATTGACTGGAACATGGTGATAATAACATCAGCAAGACAAAGAATCAGTTCAATTGTATGAACAAATTTTGAAACGTTAAAGACTCTTCTCAAAGTGATAGACAGCATATCATTTCCACCTTTGAAATATGTCTTAATCATTAACGAATTTATATTCACTTGTCACAAAAAACCCCATTATCCTAAAGATTAGTGTAAAGAGAAGAAACAAGAACCAACTCTGGTAAAAACTAGCAATGTTGTTTACACCATTTTTAACACTTGTTTGGGACATTATTGACAAAATTACAGAATTTCATTAAAATTTCAATATTTCATCCAAAATACGATGCATTTCTATAGTAAAATTATTCATAATGCATTTTATACGTAAAAACTCCCTATTCTGTCAGTTATAGATACTCTAATTTCTGACCACTAACTATCCTTTTCTTCCTGATTTTCAATGCATTTCTATTGGGAAATCACAAGCAATTCTTTACTTTATAATATTCCTCACATCTTTGCCTGCTGAAAAAGGAAAAAAATGTTTCCCCACACTTTTGACCCCAATTTCCAATAAAAAGTGTCATCAGAATATGAGGTCAGGTGAAAAAACCCAAGACTATCCACTCTTTTCTCTCAGTTTCTGCTCAAATAACAAGGGTCGGTCTTGAATAAGTTGGGGATTGCATCTGAACTTGGATTGAGGCTTGTAAAAATTGAAAGTTTGTTACAATTCGGCCTCTGATTTCTGCCTTATAATGGGTCTTCATGTATATTGTAAAACTCTCTCTTTTGCCTCCTCTCACTCTCTATTGATGTTCTCAACCTTCAATTTTGATTTGAAAGAAAATGAATTTGGCTCTCATAGATCACGCATACATATATATTTATGAATGCATTATATTATTTGGAACTCTGTTTGAAATGACCCCCCCCCGTTGTTACATGGCGAATGAGTCAATCAAACAAGACAGCATGAATAAAATATACAATTAAATAAAAATGGACCTCCAGCAGGAATCGAACCTGCAACCAATATATATATACTTATACATGGGCACTTATTTGGACAGTGTTATTCTTCAGAATATCTCATTAGAATATTTTACAAGCATTTTCATGAGAATATCAAATCTAGATCGTTTGTCATTGTGTTGAAATAATTTAGATTTTCAAATTGAATAAGAAAATAACATATTTTGGTTAAATAATTTTCCTTAGAAGGGATTATTGTGAGTCACTTTGGTGGTTCACAATATACCCAGATATCAATTTTATTTTCCTTCTACCATATTGTGTAATTTTTCCCTGTTGCTTAGCTTTCATTACCTAAATCCTATCTTCAAGTCTTCATTCTGTTTTTACGCTGATTTAATTTACACCTACTGACAATAGTATTTTTTTTCCTTTAGCTACAATGTTTTTTGTGTAATTTTTCCCTCTGGCTTAGTTTTTGTTACCTAAATCCTGTTTTAAAGTTTTGGCTTACACTCACTGACAATCGTGGTCCTGTAAGCGTTAAGTCTAGTTTTGTGGTCCTGTAGGCATTACTTTACTCGATCCCATAACCTTAATCTTGCAAACCCCTTTAGATAAAAAATTTGATTTCTAGGGTTATGATGAATCAATATTCATTATTTTAGCAATAGCCATTGGTTTCCCTCGGAACGAGGCATCAAATATTTTTGTTAGTGAACCAACTCTCCATTGAAGTTGTTTCATTCAATGTTGTTTTGCTTTGTCATTGTTGAGAAAAAAAAAAAGATATAGATATATAGTAATATAAAATTATTGGTTGAATTACAAATTAAATCCTTTTTTTAACTTGATTTTAATTAGTTGCAAATTTTCTATTCTACAATGAATTAAATAATTCTTATCTATATAATTGTGTCTATAGTAAAATTGGCTTCAGTTAACATTGTTTAAAGTCATATTTTTCAGGAACCAAACCCAACCACAATGTTAATGGGAGGGAGGTTGGTGTATTTTGATTATTGCAACAGTTCTAAAAATATGATTTTACTTCACATCTGGTCGGATGGTCTACACTCCCAGGCCAAAAAATGAGCCAAGCTTTTCTAAGCAAAACTTTTGCAATTACTCTTTTATTCTAACAATAGTAGGTGAAATATTCAATAGTGTTATATAATAGTGCATACAGTGTTTGTGTGCAGAGTACAATTTAGTATGGGATAGCTCCTCTTTTGTTTGTTTTTTTCAGAAAACTGAGCCGTTTGGTCAAGCTGTTCGATAGTTGTAAACAGCGTGTTTCTTCAATGTTGTTCTGTTTATCATTAACAGCTGGATAATGTGCCCAAATTTTCTCCCAACCAGTTCGGCCTCAATAAGTGCCCATGTATTCTTTATGGTGTCAAGATCTTTTATTTGATGAAATAGGCTTAGTTCATTTTTTTTTTCATGTTTAAAGGGCAAGGGATGTAACTCTTGAAAATGAAGTACAAGATGTATGTTAATGGCAAATCATTGCACATGAGAGAAACCAACAACCAAAACTGTCACCATAGGTTTCTTCAGTTATTAAGTGATTCTGCCTGGCTAGCTATATATATGTGTCACTATACAAGTTGCATAAATGGAGCCAGAGGGCTGAAAATTTAAACATTCACTTTTTATTATATCTATAAAGAAACTTTTTTTTTTTTGTTTTTGAAAAACCCCCACTCAAAAAAAAGTTTTCAGTGGGGGGGGGGGGGTTCAATTTACATTGTAAGTTTATTCTACATTTGTCCACTATTCTGTGTCTGGCAGCATTCATGTTTGTTTTTCACTTTTTAATGATCAATGTCCAACAGAATGTGAGAGATGTAACTTATCCATTGATCACCCTTTTTTCCAATTTTTTCTATTAATCACCCCCAACATGGCATGCTGCTATAAGACATTGGTCATGTGAGGGTTTCTACTGTGTTATTTGAATAATGCCATAACCATGATAATGAGATTAAGATGTGTAAATAACTACCATTTTTACTTTAGCAGTAATTGGTAACCTTACAAATAAATTCATATTGATTAAATAAAAGCCTCATGTATTAGAGAGATTATTGCATGTGATAAATATATGCATGTTTAAAAAAAAGTCTCTTGATAGCCTACTTATAATTATTTATCTATTTTCAGTTTTATTATGCCTATTTGAGCATCTCCAACTAAACACAGTATTTATACATCAATTTCGAAACAAATACAAAATTTATAAAAACGTATTCAATGTACTTGAATACTAGTAACATCTAAAATTTAACACTATTCACAGAACAGACAGATTCTGAAAATGTCCTTGTAAGCTAATGCTCTTCCCATAATTTTGAAACTTATCTAAATCATTTTTAGAACTCTCCACGCTATTTCTATTTTCAACATGACATAGCAACTTATTAAAAAATTACAAAACACATTTTAAAAAAACAACTAATTGTTTAATAGATTTAGTTTCTGAAACCTATTTTCTCAATAGATTTCCAGTTTGAGGAGAGATATTAAAGAATAATATTCTCCATTCAGAAATTCCATTGATTATTTTGAATGTCTCAATTAAATTCCCTCTCATACTTCTCTCTAGCAAAGTTGTTAAATCCAAGGACCAATTATTCTTTATAACTGAGATCTTTTATTTCCATTAATCAGTTTGATTACTTTTTGCTCTCTAGTTTTAAGAATAAATGGCACAGTAATCTACCCAAGATCTAATCTCTGTCTTATATATCCGACCAATGATATATGCACCCCCCTGAGAGACAATTTCTAATCATTTCATTATTGTTGTAGGTGCAAAGGTAAAGACTATATATTCCGAGCAGAAAACCATGAGTCAATGATGATTTGGTTGCTTGGGCTCCAGGTAAGTTCTCATCTATGATATCGTTCTACTTATTCCTACCTGTGCTTGAAAATTTACACTTTTTCAGCAATAACATAAGGGGAGGAGGGTTAGGTAGTTTAGGAAGAGAAAGAGCACAAAAGAAATTTAGGTAGTTCACTGAGAATTCAGGAAGTGTTTTCTACGTGAAAGTAATTTAAGACTGTATGATATTTAGATAAAAGCATTGGAAGGGCAATGAAGATTGGAAGGGATAAGGGAGAGATCAAGGAGATACAGGCTAAGGGTGAGAGAAAATCTGAAACATGAGATAATGAATAATCTTAGTTATCAACATCTGTTTCAACTGGTTCTGCTTGTCCATATCAAATTAGAAATGTTTACAAAGGTTTTCTCATGTCATAGTTTTGAAAAGAAAAGCAATTAGTGTAAAAAAAAAAATCGTACCCAGCTATGAGAGGATCTAGGATTTTGAACAGGTGAGGGTGCAATTTTTTTCATTACTCCATTAGTCTAATTAGACAATGGATGTATATTTTTTTTAGTTTTTAAGGTTAATTCATGATTACCTGGAATTATTTGCGTTTTTTATTTATGAATTTTCTTCATCAGAATATTCAAAACAAAAATTGAAATTACTTTGTCTGAGCAGGGACATTTACAGCACAGCCCTTCCAGGTCCATTGACATCTGAATTTTCTTCCTCTCCTGGATTCCATAAAATTAGCACCGACAGATGGTCAACATTAGGAGAGCATTGATAGTAATATGTAGGCAGTAGGTAACCAGATCATTACAAATAAACATAATTAATATCTTGGCTCCCACCCATCAGCCAAGGTTGATCATGGGTGAAGAGCTATTAGCTGCTATCTATGGGTGCTTAGTATGGAGGAAGCATTATTTTATCCAAGTTCCACTTCCCCCTTCTCGACCCTGCTGAAGGCTTCCAAAGGAAAGAAGTATTCAATGTTTGGAAATCAGCATGGCTACACAGGACATCTCCTCAACTAGTTGCAGTACCTGATATTCTCAGATGGTCACCCATCTAAGTACTGACCAAGCTCGACATTGCCTAAATTTAGTGATCATATGAAAACTGGTGTATCCAACATAATTTGGTTGTAACATTATAATATATAATCAATATATTATTGGTATTTTGGATGTTAACACAAAATTGAAACCTGTATGGATATTCATTTGTTCAATTGCTATTTAGGTCAAAGGCTTTTGTATTAATATTTATACTTCGAGATGAAGTCTTAAAATGAAAAAAAAGTCCAGCTGTGACTTTATTATTGTGTATTTAGAAACCGTCAACTAAAACTGTCATCAAAGCTCTCAACATAGGTTTCTTCTGTTTTGAAGTTGATCCAGCTGGCTATGTATATATGTGTCTTGTATACAGGCCATATCATTAACTCTTTATTGACCCTAAAAGAAAAAAAATTTTCTTGTTTTTTTTCCAAGTTTCCTCCACAAAATAGTTTTTTTTAGGGGTGGTTCAATCTCCAATATAACTTTTTGCTAAATTGATCTCTTAGTGTCCAACAGCATTCATACTTGTTTGAAAAAAAACAAAAAACGCCGACATTTTTTACTGATCACAGTCCACCAGAAGGCAGAAGTAACTTATTCGTTGATCATTCTCTTTTCGATTTTTCAACTGATCAGCCCTAACACAGCATGCTGCCCAAAAGAAGTTGGTCATGTGACGGTTTCTATTGGGTGACTAACCAGACCTGCTGTTTTTTTTTAAAATTTTTCATGGTGGTCAGTTTGGTTTTGATTGGTCACAGCTGCCAAGTGTTCTGTGTCCAAATAAATCAGGTGAGATTCATGTGATTCAACCATGTTACCAAGCCTGCAATTTTGGAGAAAAGCAAAATGATTGGATAATTATAGCCCTAGACTGACTCATTGACATTGTGGGGATATACACTCATCTGCCTCTAAATTTACATAATCAAACTTTAAAAAGAAGAAGAGATCTGGTTACTCACTCAATAGAGACTGTCAAGTGACCAATATCTTTTGGCAATGTGCCGTATCAGGGCGAGCAATTTAAAAAGTTGTTGGATAAAGGGTGATCAATGAATGAGTTACTTATATTATTTACTTTCCTTTCGTTGGTCAGTGATCATATAAAGAGTCCGAGTTTTCAAAAAACAAGCGTGCATGCTGCCAGATACAATCAAAGGGATCAATTTAGCACGAACTTACATTGCGAATTGCAACCCCAGCAAAACCCTATATGAGGGAGAGGGTCCAAAAAAAGTAATAAATGTCTCTTCTAAGTATAATAAAGAGTAAATGTTCAAATTTCCAGCTCTCTAGCACTATTGCCCTGTACACGTGATAGATACATTGCCAGCCAGACAGACTGACCAATTTAATAACTGAAGAAATCTATTTCTATCATTATTCCGACTATCCTAATCTTGGTTGTTTTTCATACAATGTTTCAGCCGTTGTACTCTACGGCCTTCATCAGGTATCATAGCGTAGTGGTTACAGAATCAGACAAAATTACTGCAAGTAATCTGATGGTTCTAGGTTCAATCCCAGTGTGAGACAATAATAATACTACTAATGCTAAGAGAGGAGTGTGGTCAATATACCCCCGTCGGTTAAATGAAGGGTTTGGTTCGTTACTTCCCCACATCTACCAGATGATACCTGATGAAGGCCGTGGAGTATAACGGCCGAAATGTTGTATGAAAAACAACCAAGATGAGGATAGTCTGAATAATAATAGAAATAATAATAATACCTCATCTCAAAAATTCAGAGAAACACTAAACAGTAAATGTTGAAATTTTCAGTCTTCTATCTTTTGGTACAGCCTTTATGCATGATACATTGCCAGCCAGCCAGTCAGCCAAACCAACTTGATAACTGAAGAAATTTATGTTGGTAGTTTTGATGACAGTTTTCATTGATGGTTTTCAATGAGAATTGAGAATAAACTTTTTTAAAATCCTTGTTTGAATTTTGTTGCATAAAGTATCAAGTAGTTTTCACACTTGTTTTTTGAAAATTCAGACTCTTTTTAGTGATCCCAGCCCTAATAAGGCAAGACAAGTTACTTATTGAATATTCACCCCTTTTTCCAATTTTTTTTGGTGCAGTGCCTAAAAATATTTGTCATATGATGGCTTTTGAGTGACTAAGCAAGCCTATTTCCTATTTTACATTTCCAAAATTTTGTAAAGTTATTATATATTCGATGAATCTTATTTCAGGCCAAACAAGAAATATATTCCTGTGCTTGTTGTGCTGAGAACAAGTCAGAACATTATGAAACTGCAGAAACTTATAATCGGGTAACGTATCTTTCATTCATTCTCTTATACGCTTATTCTTTATTTTCTGATCCGTGCTGTATACTCACTGTTATATATTGCCTACCAGAGCAAAGTTGGGATAAAAAGCTACAAAAGAATTTGTTGTTGTTGTTGTTGTTTTTGTTGCTGTTGTTGTTGCTGCTGCTGTTGTTGTTGCTGCTGCTGTTGTTGTTGCTGTTGTTGCTGCTGTTGTTGTTGCTGTTGTTGCTGCTGTTGTTGTTGCTGTTGCTGTTGCTGTTGTTGTTGCTGTTGTTGTTGCTGCTGTTGTTGTTGCTGTTGTTGTTGTTGCTGTTGTTGCTGCCACTTGATACTAGTATGACAGTTTCTGGAGGAACACACTATTATGCATCCTGTATAGAGAAGCATGTGCCTTAGAAAGGATCAGGTGCACAGTCTGATCCCAGCTTAGCAAGATCCTTTGTTTATTGGTGACAGAGCATTGGCTTAAACAGCCACAGAGCCATCTTGTTGCTGCATACACCATCTTGTATTCCTAGACAGTCACCCATCTGGGTAATGACCAGGCTCGATGTCACTTAACTTCTGATGTATCCAATGCAATTTGGCCATATGTATGGCTGTCACATTGGAAAATTCAAAAATTTGTTATAATAATAGTTGCTAAGGCTTAATCTGATGAGAATTGAAAAAAGATGAAGATAAAATCACTGCTACAAATAATACTAGTGAATAAGCAATAACAAATTTGGCACTGAGAGGGATCAGGGCAGGGAAGAATGAAGGTTTAAAGGTTGGATTTGATCTTCTACCAAGCTGTTGAGTCCTCATAGCTCAGATAGTTAGAGCAGCTGATATGGTGTGAGTCTGAGTCTTATCAAGTGCTTATCCAAGTCATCATAGTCAATAATTGACTAGTGTTAAAAGTAAAGAAATTTTATAGAAGGATGAATATGGTCAGAATAAATTCTATTATGACATCAGTGGCAAATCATCTGAAATTCAGTGAAAAACATCTAGATTCTTCAGATAAATAAACGTGTAAGAAAAAGGTCAAAAAAGCTTTCTTTCAAAAAATAAGAAAAAAACATTTTAGGAGGGGTTCGATCTGTAGACTAGGAGCACCGAAATATGCAGAGAAACACACAAGCAAATGTGTAATCAAACTCACAAACATATGCACATATAAATGGGATTGAACCCTTCACCATCTTTGATGGCTACAGTTGTTCAATGCTTGTCAAAAATGAATAATGATAATCATATCTTTTATTCAGTTTTCTGATAGAGAGAAGATCAAATTTATATTACATGAATGTCAATACATGCCTTCTAGGCCTCTGGTAATGTGACCGGATTGTAAAGACAGAATTATTCATATGTTAAGTATAGAGTCTGTACATAGTCTCCCACACACTTAGTTACTAACAGGTTGACTCCAAGCAGAACTGGAATCTTTAATTGTTTTTTTTTGTTTCCTGTTAAGGGCAGCAGACCTCTACGGTCAGTATGCATCTGCTCCAGTGGTCTTGAACAGCTATACAGTCACATAATTCCTCCACAGCCAGCTCAGGCATCTGCTTTAAGTGGGAGTCTAAAACCTGCACTTGAAGTGCACAGACGGCCATACAGTCAGACTAGCCTACTGAAAGGGACAGCAAATCTCTACAGTCAGCGTGCATCTGCCTCAACAGTGTGTCAGGCACAGGCAGCCGCACCATCAGGTTACTCCCCTGAGGGGGTAAAAGCCAGCTTGAATATCTGCCAGGAGAAAGGAACTCCTGTTACCCCTATAGCCTTGGCATCTTGCTCTTATTCATGTCACTTTGGGGGACCATAGGATGAAAACCCTTAGTTTTTTGGATGGGGTTGGCTGTGTGCATGTCGCACTTCATCTTAAAACTTCATCGCACAGTCTAGTGCATTATTTCGTACATATGACCCTGCCATCTAAAGATTTCATAATTGGGGAAAACCCTCCCCAAAATCCAAGCCATTCATTCATTTATAGAGTCTGTGTATGTAGATCATAAATCAAAGAAGTATGCAAAGAATTCCGAAATGAATAATCACTACAGATATTGCAGAATTAACGAGAAGAGAATAAACATATAAAAGTTATTCAAAATTCAACTTGCGGTTCTAAGTTATATAGGTGTAAGTTGAATTGTACTCTAGATAGGCTTCCATATCAGGATGTGACAACTTATGATATCATAAGATGAAAATACTTATGTATAGGTAAGGATCAAAATAGCAAGGATAAACTTGCTTAGTTTTGTAATATTAAAGATGTTATTCTCTAATCCTAGCTTAGTTTTGGCACAAAACCATCAGTATAGGACACGTTGTGAGAATCAAACTCATTACTCAGTGGTAATGATCTGCAAAACCAGTTTCCAAACCATTAAACCAAGTTG
Source organism: Thysanoteuthis rhombus (assembly GCA_963457665.1). Taxonomy (NCBI): domain Eukaryota; kingdom Metazoa; phylum Mollusca; class Cephalopoda; order Oegopsida; family Thysanoteuthidae; genus Thysanoteuthis; species Thysanoteuthis major. Next base: position 7,933,528 of record OY735220.1, on the reverse strand, counting down.
AAGTGCCTTAATTCTGAAGTTTGACCAGGTGAACTCCTAATAAAGAAGTGATGTAGATTTTAGAATGTATCAGGAATTTGTATAAATTTGATCAATTTCAAAAGAACTACTTCTTATACTGATGATCATTTTTATTCAGTCAGAAAAATCCTAACTTAAAATTTAAATCAATACTGATGGAACCGTTTCCAAATCAAGGGAGATAATTAGTTACTACAACATCAGTTGAGGTGCAACATTTTTAGTCAAAAAACATCTGAAATGCATTATCTACTATAATAATATACTACATGTATTTGTGTTGATTCTTTGTCTGAAACACCCCAAAGGAAAGGAAAAAGGAGTTATGAATATGTATATCTGTGTGCTGATATAAAGTTTTTGTTTATTTTCTACTGAAATGTTTTTGCCTAATTCATTTCATTTTTACTGTTGGTATTGTAAGTATTAAACGAAATATCAATTTTGTGTATGCTGTAATTTTTTTATAGCATTGGTATACCAGTATAAAAATGTATTTTCTTTTTAATGTGGCTTATTGAAATTGAAAAAATTTGATAATAGTTTTACTTTTTCTTCAATATCTATTATGGAAAGTATTGTCTGCTTTTTCAATGAATTGTTTTTTCTTTTTTTTTGATTATGTCATTCCATTTGCTATTGTTCATACCCAAATTTAGAAATGGAAAGTCTATAATTTCAAATAGTATAGAATTTCTAGATGAATCCAACATCTCAATAACTCACTTCGTTTGTCCCCAGGTAAATGATATCATTTATTCTATTTTTTTATCAATTCTCACGATAGAAAAAAAAATATCTTCAGATTATATAATTCATTCTTTCTTTTAATCAATTCTTGTGATGTATATAGAATTATGTCATCAGCATTCACAAGCATGGGTTTATAGATTAAAATTGTTTTTTTAGTTATAATTCATATGATTTATAGTCCCCTTTTCAGTGGTCCTCCTTATCCACCATTTCTTTTTCAGTGGTCCCCCTTATTCACAGTTTTCCTTTCAAAGGTCCCCATCCACTGCCTATCAATATTTTCCCTTTCAGTGGTATGCGAATACATTATTAGAATTCTGTTCTTGTTGAATCAAATAACAATGAAATTCCTTCATTATTTAACTCAGGAGAAGCTGTATCAAAGGGGGATAATCCAGTGTGTTGCCAACAATTCAACGACTTCGTTGAAGACTCTTTCTGAAAATCCTAACTCAATTCCTGATTCTGGCCAGCTAAGACCAGGTAAGTATTATCAATTTACCTGTCATTCATTTCCAAGTGTGACTCTTTCCGTCCTGAGCCAGAGACTTGCTTGTATTCTTTTATTGTACTAGCATAGTACCTACCAAGAATGATGGGATTACCATGTATGGATTAGTGCTTCAGCATTGGATAAGAAGTATCTGTATGCTCTACCAAGGATCAAAATGTCACTCCCAGACAAATTTGACTAGGAGCAATATGGTGGCTGATGATGGCCCACTGAGGCTCGGTATTGCTAAGTGCAAGAGGCCTAGAATTCATCTTGTGGCCTAAAAAGTAACCTTGCCCAGTCTCGAGGGATCAGTAAGCTCCAGGGCAGCACCTTCCCATTGCACTAAAGAGGAAGGGTCGGGCTTGCCCTGACACCTTTGCAACACCAGTTGCGAGGACAGGAGCAATTTTTTGAGCTTTCCAAAATGGAACACCACATTAAACTGATCTTGTGTAACATCTTGCTCTTGTGGGGAAGCGAATGTGAATAAATACAGATGAGAGTGAAGTATCTGTGCACTCATTGAAAAGCATTACACACAAAAAATTATCATTAACAGTTCTTGAATTGTTGTTGCCAGTTAACGAATCTTGTCATATTCTTTACTTAGTGGTATCTGACGTCATCATATCATTGATTTACAGACACAAAAAATATGTTTCAACGAATCAAATAAATTGTCTGATTGGCAAAACATTAACTTTTTTGACAAAAAATAAATAATCACATAGTTTTTATTTGATCAAAAGTTTATGAAATCAAAACAACAATATATAACAACGATTTTTATGATCAAACATTCATGTAATCAGTGTTAAATCAATTTTACAAAAAATAAGTAAATTTTACCAATCAGGCCATTTCTCTGATTTGGCATAATATGTATATGGACACACATTGGGTTCTATATCTGTAGATTGTAGTGAAGTGTATCTTCTATAATTTGGAGAAGAGTCATTATTAATCCCAGAGTTTCATGATCTCATTCTTTTTGTTACCGCGATGCCAATCCATTCTATGGCCTTCTCCAGGTGAACAATTCATGTGAAGAAAGGAGTCTCTCTTTTAGGTAGAGTAAACCAGAAAATGTGGTCAAGATGAGAAAATATACCTATTGGCCAATCCATGAGATTAAAAGAAAAAAAAAACTTACAGTAACACGTGTAACACGTGTAACACAGGTAATTCCATATTTTATACGTGGGGTTGCTTTTTAATCATTTCCTTTTTGAACAGAGAAATTCATACTAGTCAGACATACATTTATCTGGATGCCTTATGTAAACAGTTACTTTCAATTTTCTCAGACCCAAACCTTTCAATATGGATTGTATACCTGAAGAAGGATTTAGATTAGATTGGCCGAAACGTTATGGTAACAACAAAAACAATACAAAAACTGACTCACCATCACTGTAGATTATTGAACAACTGTAGTGTAAAAATTTGAAGTCCAGTAAAAAATTCCATTGAAGAATAGATGAATTCTATTTATGACATCACTGGCATTTTCCACTGGGAAACATCAGGAAGAGAGTGAAAAGTATATCCAGAAACATCTAAATCCTTTAAATCTTGATGTTATTCCCACTGAAAAACATCTAAAATTGAGTGAAGAAACGTCTAGAAACATCTAGAATCTTGAGAAATAAAACTATCAAAATAAGGCCCAAAAAGGTCAAAAAAGCGTTTTCTTCGAAATTTTTTTTCTGAAAAATGACATTGTTAGAATTGGTCTAATAGAGTACTGATGCCAATTTTTAACTCTGTAGACAAAACAGTATGGCCATGAGTGCTGGAACACACATAATAAATGCATATATAAAAGGAGATAGAACCCTTTGCTACCTGTGGTGGCTCTGGTTGTTCAATATCATCAATTCTGAACCCTACTAAATGTAAATCACTGATTGATGATGATAATGTATCTCGTTTCCATTAAGGAATCTATTTTTCTCATTTTTCACAAGCATTTGGAAAAAAATTATTACGCGTGAGATCTCTACCTCCTTTACTTGAAGGTAAGTTTCCTCTGAGAATCTCCCCTTAATTCTCTTCTGACTTTGGGTAACTGGAGCCAAATTCTGGAGTTTCCCTATTTCTTTTACCCTTTAGAACATGGAGAAATCTTTTCTTGCTTTTGGTGTTTGCCTTTTCTCAACCCTTTGGTGTCAAGCATGATATTGATATATATATATATATATATATATATATATATATATATATATATATATATATATATATATATATATATATATATATATATCAAATATATATATATACAGTCATGTAAACTTCCCATCCTGTCCTAAAGTATCCATGAGTATGTGCCATGCAAGTCATTTTTAATTCGGTCAGTATCAATGTGTGTATTTCAATGTGTTATCCCCTAACTATTCTTTTTAATTAACTGTAGGATCTTGGTGCATGTAATTTAGTTGTATTATTATTTATATTTGTAATTTCATTCTTTATCATGGGCTTCAACATAGCCCTGTTTCAAGAGTATTGACAAAAAAGGGCAGATTTATTGTTATGGCATTAATAAAAGTAAATATGATGGGGAGCCATCATAATCACTTATTGATATAGAAATATAACAACCCAATAATTTTGAATTACAGTTATGTTTATGGGAACAAATATTCTTTAACAACGTTTAAGCAACATTTTGAACATGTATTATTCTATGTGGTTTACACATATAGTCAAATTACATTTCAATTCATGTCTATCTTTATGAGGTGCATAAATAGAATTGTAATTCATATTTATGAGGTGCATTGTATATAAACACTTTGGTTGTTGGAGGGCTATATTTACACACTCATATTTTGAGTACTACTTCTCTAGAGATGTCCATTGTTCAAATATAAGTTTGTTTCTAAGAGTAATTTTTATCTAAAAAACAAAAGATGTTTCTGATTTAAGGGTTGGTAAAGTGAGTATACATTTTTAGTCCCAACCCCCACCCTATTAGCAGCAAAATGTTTTGGGATGCTACCTAACTGAGCTGGACTTCTTGCACACAAACACCGCAGTAAAAATCATGGAATTCCATAATTTTTCCCTTTGCTTGATCTGGGGAAAAATATGTCATCAATTTAGATAATCCAATTTGATGTTTGAAGTATTTATTTGCCAGAATACTCAGCTATCAAACAAAAATTATTTTTTGTCATATCTGTGATTTGTTCATTTAAGAAGTGGAAAAAATGAATGAACATCCTGTAAGTTTGGTGATTCCATAATTTTTGCCTTGGGTAGTAGACCAAGGTACTTGAGAAACCACCTCCGCACCTTCATGGAAATTTGAGACTTCATCACGTTTCAGCAGGACAGCTTCCTAGTACACACCTTGTGGAAAGCAAAAATGTGTCTGGGGGGAACATAACATCCAAGTCTGGTAGTGGCCCAGTAAATGCCCAAATCTGAACCCTAGAGAACATGTGGGTCATTACAAAGTGGAAAGTTGACAGTGCAGAGGATCAGAGAACTGAAGAAGACTCTGATGAACAGAAATGGCTGCTGAACTCTGTTGGAACCTGGCAGTCTGCATGTCATGCTGAATTGAAGGAGTAATCAAGAATAAAGTTTACAGTAATATGCTGTGTCGGATTAGTCAACTGAAAAGTTGGAAAAAGGGGTGATCAATAAATAAGTCACTTCTCTCACTTTTAGTTCAGCTGTGATCACTAGAAAAAGATTTGTATTTTTAAAAACAAGTGGACACAAACTAGCAACCAATTTAGCATAAACTTACATTTTATATTGAATCCCCCCACCCCAATCTAATTTGGAGGAGAATTTTGAAAAAACAGGAAAGCATTTTTCAATTTCAAGTTTTTACTATGAAGGTAAGGGGCCGGGCAAATTCGAGATAGATACATAGATACTATATCTCGGAATTTTCAAGATGAGGTATTTTTTATTATTTCTATTGATATTCGGACCATCCTCAACAACCAAGATGAGGATGGTCCGAATATCAATAGAAATAATACATAGATACATATTATTGTCAGAACACATGAATAACCTAAACAGTATGGGTTGCTCTGTTTTCACTTGGTTAAGATTATTCAAATGAACGCTGGGTTAAAGTTTCCCTTCTATTTATAGGGTGGCCACAAAACGTTTGTACACTTTGGGTATCTCTGGACTCTATTCATACTTTTATATTTCATGGACCAATTTTGTATGAACTTTCAGTAATTATACATTGAACCAGTATAAACTTAGTCTCTATGTATACCTAATATATTGAAGCGTCAAAAATCATTTTGATCATTTTAAACTATATTTTCAAACGTTTAAACGCACATATATTTTGATAAATTCAATTACAAAGGATATAAGTCAATTATAGAACAAATGAAAGCGGAAAACTTTACCATTTCAAACAGTATTTCAAAGAATTTAACCACAAAGGATAAATGGGGGCTCGGTTTAGGGTTAATGTTAGGGTTTGTGTTTAAGGTTAGGTTTAGGGTTATTGTTAGAGTCAGACTTGGATTTAGTGTTAAGGATATTTGTTGATAGTGGAACAAATGAAAGCAACAAACTTATTACTGCGATAGCAGCTTTGCCACCAAAATTTGGAATAGAGCTTGAGATGGTAAACATTCAAGCTGAATCTTCATTGCATAATGTAGACACTGATCGTTATTTTTTATGAGTTTACTCATTTATTTCTCATGAGTTTAGCAAGCTATTTTAGAATGCTCTCACCATCTGTCATTGTTCGACCAAGTTCATATGATATCCAATTCTCTACCAAAATATCTTGATGACATAAATATTTTCATGTAAATAGATAGCAGTACATGCTCTTGGACATCCAATCATTGTTATGGATTTTAAAAATAGCGTCAAAATATATTATAAAAAGTTTATGCTTTCTATACAAAAATGGCGGGTTTATGCCAGTTTTTAACTGAATTTTCATTGTTCAAATGTAATTTAAAAATCATATTATCATAATCTTTTTTTTTGGAAAGGAGAAGACATTACATAGTTATGACCAAATATAGTGTGTATTAATATAGGAAATATGCACTATCTGCATTTAGATACATTTAAGTAGGAGTTTGTCCTATTCAAAAAAATACGTTGCAACAAAGGGTTAAAACTGTAGTCGTTTTTGTTGAAGGTTGTAGAATATTTGCATTACTGTTTTATGCTACTTTGAGTAAAAATAATGAGTGTATGAAAAAATCTCTCAGATTTCAAGGTTATTTATTTCTCAGTCATTAAAAATAAATCTCTTTTCATTTCTACATTTCTTGATAAAATCATTTATTTTTCGGACATTTTCCTTCCCTCTACCTTCTTCAAACACACTCTTGCAATCAACTGTCTGCTTCTTTGAGAACCAAAAATCAAATTACCTCCCTTTAAAGAGTGATCCCTGTCATTAGGTAAGGTGCCAAGAACCACAAGGTACAATCTGCCATGTATGGTTAAAACAAGTTCAGTATACCCCTATAATATTCAAAGCCTACTGCATCTGGGGAGCAAGTGAGATGAATTGGGTGGTGTTCACAAAGTGGTTGAAATTCCCATTTATATGGTCATAGTTAAACGCCTTCAAAGTTTTTTGCTTCAAAATGCCACAGTTTTTCAGATGAAAGCGTTTGTATCTTAAAATAGATGCTTTTAGTTGCATATCAGAAAAAATTAATGGAATATATGCAATACTTTCAAAATGATGGCATTTTGAAAATTAAGTCAAAAAACTTTTCATATGTTTTTCTCCATTTTTTTATGATTGATGAAATGTACCTTGTGGTTCTAAGTGCCTCAGTTGTTATTTTGATCTAATCTGCCTACTGGTTATTTTGACTAGATATTTTGCGGATAAGAAGTGGAATAATGTAGGTTTGAATGATGAATTCAGCAAAATAAATCCCTCTTTTAAGACAATTCCAAATCACCCTGGGACAAAGTATAACCTCTCTTTTGTCTAACATTCTAAAGGCTATTACATAAAAAGATAGTTTATCAGTTGCTTTTGGTAATTTTCAGGGATTTTTGTTCTGCTTTCATTTAGCATGTCCTCATATTTTCTGTTATCTCCTGTTGTCTGCAAATTGTTCTTTTCCTTCTCTTTTGAAAGAATTTCCATTTAGTACTTTTTAATTAATTGCAAAAATAATTTTTCAGGTCAAGTTGTGATACTTATTAGATTGTAATACGTATTAGCCAAAAAGGTGTAAAGTGATATAAAGGTCACCGTCATAGAAAACGAATCAGTGAAGCAAGTTTGAGTTTCAGCCACATCTGTTTACATTCATTTTTCACTAGTGCCCTTGGGAAAGGCATGAATCCACTACTCCCCATAGCTATTGGTAAATAGCAGGTCAGTTGAAGCTCTTTAGTCCACTAAGAGAAGATTACTCTGACAGGGAAAAACCTTGGTAAAGGAGAAGTGTAGGGCTTGAGGCTGGCAACTCCACCTCATAAAAACCTACTTGCTACTGAAGCCACACCAGAGTGATTCCAGTTCTACCCTCTACAAGTAGTGTACAGGAATCAACAACTTGTTAGGAAACTCAATATAAGTCTTGTTACTCCTGCAGGAAACTTTTAGGAGTTTTCACATTGGTAAGTCAAAATATATCAAAGAACATAGCACTCCCTGAACTGTGAAACATATTGAAAATATTCATGAAGTCACACTTGTGCAAACTTCTCCGCAGGTTGTTACCAACATCAAAGAAATCGTTAAATTCAAAATTCAGATAACATTACAATATATAACTTCAAATTCTTTCAATATGAATTCGAATTCCTTTTCTTAAAAGAGTTTCAAGCATTGGCGTCAGCTAGGACGGTATGGGGCATTTGCCCCCCTCCTCAGATCAGGCCTTCTCATCTATGGTGGGGGGGGGGTTGAAAGTTGGAACTTCAAAGTCAATAAAGGATAATAGTGCTATACAATTGTTTTATGCAAACCCAATTTAATGTACCCATATGAAAAATCGCGTTATTATTTGCTGATGACAGAGTTGCTTATAAGATATATTCTGAATATATTCTATGGCCCCCTTCTGGAAAAGTAGCAGCAGGTGTCACTATTTTTATATATTTTTCTCATTTCAAAAATATCCTGATGCATTTATTCTTGGTAAAAATATGCATAAAGTTGCTAAGTAACAATAGGTATTTTCAAAATATAATATTCCTGTCAATTCATTTGAAAAATATATCTATTGTGAAACATCATTTGAAAAGTGTCTCAACATCATCAATGCTACTCGTTCTTACAGTTATAATTTCTATTATGCTACCTATTTCTTTGGGACTGTCAATGAGATGGGAAAACTCTGTCTTATAGTTCCATATAGTTACATATAGTTACATCAGAGAAGTATAAGAAGTAAAGTGTTGCTACAAAAACGGAGATCTTAGTATTTAGCTGTCATGACCCAGGAATGCCATCTATGAAGATATGTAGTGGTATTCAAATCATAATCAAACTTATTCAAATTTTTAAAGAAATTTGATAATTAAAAAGTCATGATGTTCAATTTATAAACAAATCTAATGAATAAAAAGTAGCATATGAAATTACTATGCTAAATATTATTGCTGTCTAATACTGCAAAGTGATGTCACTTCCTGTAGACCCTGAAAATAGTTCCCAAACTTCTGGTAATCCCTTTGCTATAAAAAGCGGTGATTTCCAACTGATGCTCTCTCACTCCTTCTTTCATTGATGTGCATATTGAGTGCCAGAAACCATTTTTGTTTCCCTACCATGTGAACAGCCACCAAATCCAACAATGTTTTAAAGTAAGTTCTCTTCATCTCTCTTTCTCTATCAACAGACTTTATTTATTTTGTGTGTGAAAATCTTTTGTTTGCCATATTTATATCTTATATTAACGACCTCTTCTTGTTCATAATTGAATGATTATATCTCAATTGAAAATATCTGTTTTGCTTTTAATTTCTTTGTCTTTATTTTACTGCCATAGTTGACTGAATTCATACACAAACAGTACATAAAAAAATACATACTCTTATTTTCATGGTGATCCACAAATACTCAATATCTACAAAGAAATATCCCTGGGAATGATTCATCTTCCTCTGAGGACAAGCCAAACCAAATCAATTCGTTAAAACAATACTTATTCTTTAAAAATCATACAATGATAATCACTTGTATCCATTAAAGATATTTGCAGAAAGCATTGAAAATGTCCAATTCCATTATTACAAACTCAAATCTGTAAACCAATAATTTTTTTCCTGAAAACACTGAATTTTTTATAATCAAGAAGAATTTTTTATTGCCATAATGGAACAAGATTTTTGAACTTCCCTTGGTTTGATTTCCTGAGAGAAAAAGAAAATTAACTCCTCAATCTTTATGAGGTTCAAATCAGTTTGAACAAAACGAAAAAAATTTGAAATTCTAATCATTGATCGATTGAATAATAATATTCAACTCATGAATTCATCAAGAAAAATGAATGCCATTATCAAGGGAAATAACTCCTGATTGATCATTAGGTTGGTTTTATAATTTTTTTCCATTTCAATTAACGGAAGAATTCCATTATTTTTAATTTGAAGACTTCCTCTGTCAATACTAGCAGTCCATGGATTTAAGAGTTAAAAAAAAGAATTGTTTTTAAATTTCTTTTTTATTTTTAGGTGATGTTGAAGCCCCATCCCTAGTGAAGAAGACAAATGCCTACAATCTAGACTCTTCTGGAACCAATTCCAAAACTCTTATGTCTCCTCAAACTTTGGGTGGAAAGGCCAGAAGCAGTTCCCTCGACAAAGATGAAGGTGATGCATCTTCGGATGCTGGGGATGAAGTGCAATCAGTTACCAACAGAGGAAGGCCAGGAAAACGTAATTCCGTCACAGGTGAATCAATCAGAATAGTCACTACACCCATAAACTCATTAAGGTAAGAAAAAGAAAACACCTTTATTTCTTAGTTCTTTAGAAGAATTGATCTCTAAACTGATCCATTCTTCAGCCTTTTTCATGTGTACAATCAGTATGGAAGTTACCTTCTGTTAATTTTAAATGACTCATTATCATTCCAAGAGTTGTTCAGACTGCTGATCTCATCCTTTTAGTTGTTATCCAAACATTTCAAAGGATCCATTCTGTGACCTCCTCTTTTTTTCATATGGATTGTACAACTGGGGAAAGACAAAAAGAATGAAGTCAATCATCTAACATACTTTTAAAAAATTCTTTAATCAAATATAGATGAATTTTTAGGCCATGATAATTCCTGAAATCTCTTTGATGATAACTTAATACCAAATCAGAGCAAGGATAATGCATAAGCAAACTAAGCAGCTGCTTAGGGCCTTGTGGCTACCAGGGGACCCAAAAGAATATAATGTTAATGGGCTGGCTACTTGATACCACTTGTCTAATCTATTCCTGCTTTTTCTGTCTCTCAATTTGATTTGTTTCAGTGGTGGTGGGACTCCCAAATCAAATTATGTTTGGGGCCCTCAAAAGGCTTGGACCAATCATGTATCAAATTATTTTTATTTGAGCTTGCATGTATGGATCAATGGTAAAGATGCAGACAAACAATAAAGAGTATTAACCCATTGTATCAAATAGGTCAAAGCATTAAAATAGCAATTGAATTATGTCCTCGGTAAATTCTTGAAGCAAATGTTTTTGAGGCAAATGAGAGATAGATTTGTTAATACATTATTATTTGGTTTGTATCATATGTGCTTCCATGTTATAAATGATAAAAGATGAAGCTATTATTCTGTTATTAATGCTGGAGTAAGTATTTGACAGAAAGTGCTGTTTGCTCATTAATCAGAAAGTATCCACAATTTTTTAATATCTCGAAATCCGGTTGCAGGGCCTTGGTATAACTTGGCAACCAATCAGAGGGAACCTTATTGCACATGTGTAAACAGACACTCACCCATGGAGTTACTCGGTTGGTAGTTAAACTAGTGAGCGAGATTGTGTACTGGGTGACCATCACCTTCACAATGACCGAGCAAGTAATTCTTCTTATTTCATGCAGGGTATTTTGGCAAAGCATTGCATTGAAGAGATTTCAGACTGTAAACAAGATCGAGAAAATTGCAAGTCAGCTAATGGTGGAAGAGGAAGATGCAATTGGATAAGTGTGTTAGATCTCAAGGGAGTACTTTCGAGTGGACTAAGTTGCTATTTCCTTAGGCTATTTGTTGATATTAAATGGTTGGATATGTTAGCGATAATCCTTGTAATCAAATGGTTGAAGAAGAGATGAGCTAAAAATGATGTAATAAAAAGCAACAAAAAGATGAAGAAATTAATCAACTTCCATCAGGAAATTCCTTATTCTAAAATTTCTTACTTTTTCTCACATATTTTCAATTCCAACAGGAATACAGGTGTAGTAAACATTATCCAAAACTCCCAAAACTAAAATCTTCAAAAATCTGAAACACTTAAAAAAGCCAACATGATGTCACTAGTGATAAATCCCACACCTGACTTCACAATAGTATGATTCAAAGAGGAGAGTCGAGGCAAGCTTTCAAGGCATTCACTTTTTCTAATTTGATTATCTCTATTTAAACTTTTAGATACATAAAATTATACTTCACGAATGCTGAAAGACGAAACAAATCCCAATCAGAACAAATTATTGTCGTGTCATTTTTTGAATAAAATACAAGAACATTCTAATTAAAGGGAGATAACAACTTGAAGATGGGTTCGTAATGTAAGAGGAGAAATCCTGGGTTTCTTATGTATATCTCATTATATTAAATCAAATATTCCCAAACCCCTCAAAATCTGAATTCTTGAACACTTTGAGTCCCAGGCATTTCAGATAAGGGTTATTCAACCAGTATTATGAAAACTTTTTTGAAAAAAATGGAAAAAAAAACAACAATGGGAAAAGCTCAAATTGAATAAGTGCTGGATACTTTTCTCTATGTGTCATATTGTGAATATTCCTCAAAAGAATTTTGCCAATACTTGTTTAACAGATAGTTATTTGTACCCATGTCAGCTTTAATTTAATCTATTGTTCCGGGGGAGCATATGCCCCCCACCCCCCGATGCAGGTAAAATCTGGTTTTTGCATCTCTGTGTCACCGGGAATGCCTCCTCCTGACCTATGTGCTGACCCAATGTAGGAACACAGACTCAAAAACTGGATATCAAGATGTATGAGAGAGGATGCTAATGCCCCTCCATAACAAGATTCAATGTATATTCCAAGGCACCCAAGGAAGGGGAAAGGGTACACCGTAAAAAGATGTGGAAATTGCATGCAATTATCTGAAATTTAATACCTCATACGTGATTCCTAGCTTTCATTACCACATCTTCAGAAAAAAATCAAACTCTGATATCCAGCATATTCTTTTTCTATCCTGAACAGAATAGTTCATGTAAATTTTTAAATATCTATGTAGCTTTAGAACTAAATAAGAAAGACTTTTGATGCTGTCAAAATTTCAAGTAAGGAATATTCACAGCATTAAGTAGAGTCACCTTTTTGCCTTTATAGTAAAATGGAGTGACTTTAATCCATTCTTTTTACATTTTCTTCCCATTGAAGTCACAGCTGCCTGAAGAAACCTGTCAAAGAATATCCACGTATGAGTTTTCAGACCGAACCTTCTGTACGTGAACAAGATCTGGAGGAAGAACTCATGTAAGTTCATAAAACAAAAGCCCCAAACAGGGGTAATAGTAAAGATCAGTTTCTTAGGATCATGACTTTGAATTATATCAAGGGAGATAACCTTTCCAAGATACACTGTGGGAGATATAAAGCATCAAACAAATAACAAAAAAATTATGAATAATTTCAAGAGTCATTGAAAAAATGGAAAAAACACAAAAAGAAAGAAAATTACTCATCAAACGAACAAAAAAAAAAAGAAAAATTCAGAGTGATGTATTATGAATTTAAAATATTTTTTCTTTCAAATTTTGACGTTTTGAATGATTATGATCTTCATTTCATCAGAGTTTTTTCATTTTAGAGAAAAATAGTGATTTCCAATATCTTAAAAAACAATTTATTTGGTTTTCATTGCTTCATTTTTATTACTTCATATTTGTACCATTTATAACGTGTAATCGTTGCATTTCAGGTTTATAATGAGTTATTCATTTGCTTTTGTTACTTGTTCGAGATGTGATTTTTTCCTGTTTTTATTGATCTTTTTCAATTATTAATTTTTGTAAGTTTGAGTTGCCTCCCTTGGTTTATTTTGAAAGAATTACTTCCCTTGAAAAAGTCATCCACCCAAGATGCTTATCTTCACAATTACCATATTTGTTTATATAATTGATTCTGACATGAATGAACATATGAGGTCTGTATGAACAGTATTCAGCCATTTTGAAAATCTTGAGAACTGGTGGTACAACCTAGATGCTACTTAGCAGCCAATCAGAGGGGTCCTTCCCATGCAATGTATGAACAGACATGGACCCAGAGGTTACTCAGTTAGCAATGAGATTTTGTTGAGTGAGTTTGTGCACTGTGCAACTGTCACATTCACAACGACTGAGTGAATCAATCTTCACATCTTGAAAAGGATTTCTGGTAAAACATCACATCACCAAAGTTTGTTAGCATTTCTTACAGTGCAGATTTGGCTTCCCCTATCCGCTGGCTTTTTGCAGTTGAAAGGGAGAAAATTTCAGACCGTTGACTAAAGAGAATGTGATGAGCCAGTTGATGACAATCCAAAGTGGACTTTGCAGGCAGACAGTTTTGAAAATTGGAAGGGACACTGGGATAAGAATGTGAGGTCCAAAGGGGAGTATTTGAGGAGTCTGAGGCTTAATTTCCCTAGGTAGGCTATTTTTTGATATTATTTTTTGTTGATATTAAATGGCTGAATGCTTTCAAGACAGATCTCATATTCTTGAAGGTTTTCTCTCTGTTGAGTTGTTGCAAAAAAAGCAAGTCCAGCTAAAAGATAACATTGCCCTTGAAGAAGACTGTTTCCATAAAAAGCTGTACCTGGTCTTGAAGAAGGTACATGACAAAGTACTTCTCGCATAAATGATAGGGCTCGGTTTTTCCCAGTAGAATGTTGCCTGAACCTTCTTAGTGCCTCCATCTGCTTGTTGTTTTCCTACTGGTGCCTTTGCTTCCCCAGGATAATTATGCATATATATCCTGCTATCCACCTTATTCAGAAGAAAACAGGAGTCATTGGACCTGGCAACATTCATCCATTGAAAGGTCTAATTCAGATGCTTTCACTCACTTTGAAGATGCAATAGGATTGCTGAAAGTATGCATTCTCTGGGTGCTTTCTAGTTTTGATTGGCAATGCTTCCTCTCTTACCATCTTTGGATGATGGAGGCATTTTAAAAACGTTTTAAAAGCATATTAAATCATGTCTCAAAATAAAGAATAATATATTTCAGAAATAAGGCTATTATTATTTGGTAATATAAAACATCAAATTGATTTTACAAAAGAGAAAAACTTGGTAAAAAATTTTGAATATCTTTTAACTTTGTTATTTTACGCTAATTCATTCTAACTGTGACCTCATCTTGGTTGTTTTAGTCACTATGTTTTGGCTGTTGTCCTTTTGGGCCATATTTAGCCACCAATTATACTCAGTAATGTTCTGGGAATTTCAAACCAAAAGCCCTTATTCAATCTATTAGGGTAGACTGTTCTCATTCCACTGTCCATACCAGGGACATTTCGTATTAGTTAATCCATGCAGGACAAACCAGGAGGTAGAATTTCGGAACCTTAAAGCTAATGTCTGTTCTCTCTTTATCAGAGGTAACCGTATGGTATTCAATTCTATGCCAAGCCTATTTGTTGGATTATCACAGCCTAGCATTTTACTGAACACAACAGGCCCCAGGATATTGCAACCAAGATAAGAACATCAGTTCAAATATATCTCGTTTTAGTTGATTCATCCTTGTGGTACTGTTTTTACTGAACCAGAGTATATAGATTTCACTACCTTTCTCAAAGATTGAACCCACTAAGTAAGCTGTATTCACATGGGTGCCCCAAACCCCTGGATCTGGTCTTCTCCCCAATGGCAAAGGGGTTTGAAAGTTGGAACCTTGAAATCTCATAGCCATTTAGGGATAATGGTGCAGTATAATTGCTTTATGTAAGCCTAACTTAATGTTTCCATATGAAAAGATTATTATACATATATTGAATTATTTGCTGGAAATAGTGTTACCACTGAGATATACTCCAAATATAGCCCCTTGCACCTCCCTGGAAATAGATCCTTTAGCCCCTACCCTGGGAAAAGTGACAGCAGACACCTATTTGTATACATTTAACTATTCCTCACATCCACCAAACCATGGTCCAGTTGGATAATCAGGACGTGACATTTTCAAGGATCAAATCTGTCTGTTCTTTCCTAATCAAAGGGTCTCGTAAGGTGTTCAATTCTATACTTGGCCTACTGATGAGATTATCAGAGCCTTGCATTTGTGGTAATTCTTTCAATCTCATTATTCTCAAAAGATATTCAATATCTATTGTTCTAACTTTTATCCAGATGCAGTGCCCCTTCCTGTCCTTTTTTTCCTGTTTACTCTTAGTAACAAAGAATTAGGAGTTTCTAACAAAAAAATGCATTTGTTAATATTTCAGAGAGAGCAAATGTGAGATGGCCAAAGTGCTGAACACCTTGACCGGATACCAGGAGGCACTCAGTCGTAAGGACTTGGTCATTCTTAGACTTGACCAGAGAGTGGAGGAACTTGAGCTTGACATTCACCATAGCAATGCAGACAGGTCAGTAGAAAGATTTCATACCTTTTATCATATTTTTATTTTTTGTTGATTTCCTTTGTCCAGGGCCCCTGAGAGGGGGTTTAGGAGCCAGTGCATTGCACTAAGGCCTAAAGACAGCTTTGCACGGTTCCATAAAATTCCTCTCGGAGGCCATGGCTGCGTTTATTTTTATTTCCTCCATTTAGATCAGTGATTCCGAACCTTTTCACGGTCGTCCCTATTTTTGTCAATAAGATTACTTGCAGTTATTTACAAAAATTAAAAATTTTATTGAAGTTAATAAAACCAATCAAAAATAACAAAAAGCTACAAGTCTGAATGAAATAATTTTGATAAACAACACTGGAAAAGAAAATTTAGACTTCTGGTCGCACAGTTATACTCCACCTTGCATCACACATCTCCATTACCTTTGAGCTAAATACATTCACCATAACTTCAATTTTTATCTAAGAACCTTATTCCACCCTTGTGTTACCTGAATCTTCCCTGGTTGGGAACCATTGATGATTTAGGTGTTTGGTCTCAACTAATGATCTATCCATAAAACAAGAGTAGCTTTTACAACAATACTGAAATCTCTTTCCTTTTTTTTGTGTGTGAGTGTATCAAAAGTTTTTTTGTTTTTCAATCAATGGGGAACCTCTCAAAAGCTCCTGTATGTCTTTGACATTGATGTAATGCTATATATATATATATATATATATATATATATATATATACATACAGGATCTTTTGATGGTCCTAGCTCTTCGAAAGGTTTTTGAGTGCTGGTGCTTGGGTTCTCCTCTACCTTGCATTTTAAACCATCATAATTGACAACTGATGCTCATCTACTTCAAGGCTTTATTTCAAGAGACAAGTCACTACACTTGAAATGCTTAAATCAATCTTGGGTTGTACAGTCAGATATTATTTCATTTCCTTCCACTTTATGAATTCTGTGAGCAGCTTCTGCAACTTGGAGACCAATACTTGTATCCGCTATTATAATATATGAAACAGAATGTGCAGCTGATTTGGTGTTGTAGTAGTAGTAGTAGTAGTAGCAGTAGTAGTAGTAGTAGTAACAACAACAATAATAATAATAATAATAATAATAATAATAATAATAATAATAATAATAATCAGCAGCAGCAGCAGCAGCAGCAGCAGCAGCAGCAGCAGCATAATCATCATCATCATGGAGTCATAGATTGTCTTTAGATGTGTACATGAAATAAGCTTTGGAGTAGAGGTCTGTAAAAACAAAAATACATTTTTGATACACCCTAATATAATGAGATAGTACCTACAATATCCGTACCTCACATAAATGAATCACTGTAGCCCACACATGTACCAGAACTAATAATCTAGAAAATTATCTAGATTTTCTAAAGAAATAGATCTTTTATCTAGAATTATCTTTGAAAAATAGATCTTCCATCTGAAATTATTTTAAAAAATATCAGAACAAGATTTGGGCATTATTGGTCCTGACTGACTATAGTAACCCCAAAAAGCACTTTTTTGAAAAAGTAGCATTTTTTGAAAAAAAAGTTTTTAGATGATGTTTAGCAGTGTGCTCATGAAGATTTTCAAGGTTCTAAACCAGGAGTGCCTGGAGACACACACACAGACAAAGAGAGGAGAATCTGTAGCCCACTTGGCTGGTTGGTCTGACAGGCCTTATGGGGCTATGATAATTTGATATCATAGGAATAATTGTTCAAACACATTAAAAGAACCTTTTGTTCATTCCTGTAGACACCTTGTTAAGTATGAGGACTCAACAACTCTGCTCAAGTTTGAGTAGCAAGTAGGTTTTACAGGGTTGAGTTGCTAGTCTCACACTCAACTGGGCTTTACCTGGGTTTGGGACCGACTATGGTGACTGCCAAGCTGGAATTTTTTTTCTCTGTCAGAGCAACCTTCTTTGAATGGACTGCCAGCTAGATATCCATAGTTAGGGTTTGGATCTGTCTGTTATTTATCTGTAGCTAGCGTGGTTTGGATTCATGTCTTTCCCAAAGGTATTAGTGTGAACTGAACATAAATATTTTCGATTCATGCAGTTTACTTAATGTTTATAGGAAGTAAAAACAAGTGATCCAGTTAAAAGCAACAATAAAGAAAAACAAGTCTGGTTAGTCACTCCTTTGAGCATTGGTTGCAAAATGTGGGTGTGCACACACACACACACACACACACACACACACACACATACACACACACACACACACACACAGAACTTAGAACGAACCATGACCAAAACATAATTTAAAATATATACATCAGTTAGTCTAAGAGAGTGCAAACTATTCCATCTTGCAAAAGGAAGTTGAGTCATATCAATGCAATCTTTGATCTGATGATGGTGGAATAGTACTATTCGACAAGATTCAAATTATTATCATCTATTTTTGCATATGTAGCGAGCCATCTTTTGGTATAGTGGGTTGTGAGTTCAATTCTCACCTGGAGCTTATTCTGTAACTGGTCCACACAGTTGATTTATTTACCCAGCCTGAATTTAGTTACGATAAAAAGTAACAACAATTGAGATGAAAATAAATAGTAGCCAAAATTAATGATAATTATTCACAATACTTTATCTATTAAAATTGATAAAAATACAAATAAAATAAGATATAAATTGTAAATTAATGACGAAATTGGAAAATTATACTTCTTTTTAACTATTTTATTCTGGTAAGCATTTTGATGAGTTATTCATCTTCCTCGGCCAGTTGGATGTTAATTTTGAATTCAAGTAATGTTCCTTGTTGTCATGTGGCCATGCAGCACTGCTTCTGTCATGGTTTCATTTCTTGATACTTATTATTGATGGTATCTTTGTGGAATCTCAGCCTGTGTTCTCTCTTTGATTTTGCTCCATCACTAGCTTGGCAAATATTGGGGGGTAAGCAGAATTTTCCAGGTCTCTGCTTTATTGTTTCAGATTTAATCTGCAAAACTATCAGCAGTATTTTTGTCTTGTATTCACTTATGCACAGATCTTTTTAAAGTATTTTTTATGGATAAAGTCAGAAATTGATACATATAGCTTCTTCTAAACTTTGCAAAATAAAAGATTCAAGAGTTGCCAAGTATTGTATGTGATATTATATTGAGTACGTCACCATAATGTTTAGCAAGCTAGTTTTGTGGATCATTACTATTGTAGTGAGTTTGATCTTCACTGGCTTCCTCATTCATAATGGCCTTGTGCCACACTAAAGTAAGCTTGGTAAACACTATCATTATATATATATATATATATATATATATATATATATGTGTGTATTTATTTAACCAAAATCTAACAAAAATCTTCATTTTCCTTTCTTTTTTTTTTGTTTACAGGAAGCTGAAAGAAATCCAAGAACATGTCCGCATTTTACAGAACAAGAATCGCTTTTTGAATAAAGAAGTTAGAAGATTAGCAATTTCACGGCGTCAAGAGCAGATGAAATTCACTGACCAATATGAGTGAGTTAAAAAACATATTTTTTGTTAACAGAGAAGAACTTGGGTTTCGAATGTTGGAAAACAAACAAGTGAGAGTCAACAAATATTTTTGTAATAAAAATTAGCAGTGTTTCTTTTGTTGTTTTGATAGTAAAATCCTTTATATAGGAGGTTCAGATAGAGCAAGAGAGAGGAAAAGAGGATGAACAAGAGATGAGGCTTACTATTTGTCTACCTCCCATCACTATTCTACCCCTTGTTCTGGAAAACAGAAAAAAACTGAGCAATATTTCAAGTTGTTTTCCAAATTCATATATCTCAGTTGTTATGTGACTATTGAGCACAAGACAATTGAGTGGTGACAATTGAGTGGAGGACATTTTCAATCATACAATGATAATGTAAAAATCATACAATGAGAATGTAAAAAAATATTGTTTTATTTAATTGATGATGAACGTTATATACTTTATGAATATGAATTCTGGTAGGATTGGTGTCACTGTTATGCAGTAAGTAGTGAAGGATACTTGGCATGGCTTGCCTGATTCTTTGGAACTGGTGTTGCTTATGCAGTGAGTTGTAACTGACATTTGGCACCTTGTGATTGGAGGAAATAGATACAACCTCAGACAACAAGACCTGAAAGATCAAAATAATACTATCACCTTAAATTCCTCCCATTCTACATCTTTTTTTGTTTACATTGTATCTGAGGTTAAACATCTATTCTATTGTCCGATCATTATTCATTTAACTGTCTTGATTTTGACAGATAAGTTATAATAAAAAGAAGCTAAAAAATTTAGATGAAGGTTAATTGTAATAAAAATGAACAGTAGGATCTTTTACTTAATCTCTTATACTAAATACTCTAAATAACAGGCAACATATTCTGAATAACAGTGACACTAGTTCCAACTAAAATTCATATTTGAAAAGTATGTAGCATATATCAATGAAATGAAACACTATTTCTTACATTTTTTCTTTTTCTTTTTGACATTATCATTGTGCAATTGAAAATGCCTGACGCTCAATTGTCTCATGCCTAATTGTCTCATTCTCAATTGTCCTCGCTCAGTTGTCACCATTCAATAATCGGCTAACCATCCCAGCATTCATCCTCACTCCAGGCTTTGTTATTTTTGTCATCTTTTGATTATTTTCTACTGCAGGGGTCAAAAACCTATAGCCCTACAGCCTCATTTCATCCAACCAGCCAAGTTCATAGAATATATGACGTTGCATGAAAAAAACTATTATTTTTTCAAAATTATTTTATCTATCTTTGGTTAACAAAAAAAATTCAGGGTTAATAAATAGAGCAAATGAATCAATGATTTATAGCTGAAAATATTTCAAAACTATATATTTCTGTTGTTCTATTAATATACTCAGCTAGATTTGAACCACAATTTGATGATATTTTGGGAAAATAAAATCTACCATTCTCATTGATTGATGATTCATGGAAATTTACATAAGAAAAACATTGAAGAGACTTAAATCAAATTCTTTCTATAGCCTTGTATGATCATTGTTTCAATTCTGGGTGGGGGGCCTTGGCCTACAAGACATAAAAAAGACATTTCTAATTTTGCCTGCCTAAAAAAAAAAGTTAGAAGATTAGCAATCTCATATCACAAAGAGCAGATGAAATTCACCGACCAATATGAGTGAGTTAAAAAAAAAAGTTCTTCTTGGAAGAATAAACTTGGATTTTGGATATTGAAAAACAAATAAGTGAAAGTAAATTATTCTACCGTATCATTTTCTTTTGAGTTCTGTCCCATATGTTTTCCACTTGTTGGATCCATCTGGTTCTTTTAAAACTACTCACAGGGAAACACCAATGCTGAAAAAAAGGGCCTGAAAAGTATGGGTGCCAGCTGATGGATGTGGACAACCAGCAGATGTTAGCTGCCATTTGTCATCCATATGCAGGAACTATATATCTATGCCTATCCGGAAAGTATACAGCCATCATTTTAGATATCTTGGGAACTAGTAGAACAGACACTCTCCAGTGAACTTACTCAGTCAACAATGAGACACCATTGAGTGAGCTTGTGCTCTGTGTGACAGTTATGTTCACAATGACTGAGCGAGTTATTCTTCATGTCTTGTCAAGGGTTTTTTTTTGTAAAACATCACATGAGCTGAGTCTGTTTGCACACTGCCTCACGTCCAAATTTGGCCCCCTGAAACTTCTGGTTATTTCAAAAGAAATTTCAGACTATGAGCAACATTAGGGAGAACAAGATGAGGCAGTTGATGACAACCCTGATAGAGGACTCTGTAGACGGCTCTTCAAAACAGGGAATATATATATATATATATATATATATATATATGTGTGTAGCGTTTACCATGAGAAAGACACATCTACCACCTACTCCTATTAGTTCAAACTTGGTGGGCCATAGGATGCAAACCCTTGGTTGAAAGGGAAGAATCAACTCTGCACAAGTCGCACTACACCATAAAACTTAATTGTGAGGACTTGAGGGTTATTCTGACCACAGGCCCCACTGTCTATGTTCTTACTGCTGTGAAAAACCCTACCAAAATCTTTTGTTTGTAAAGCCATTCATATGGATTGTAAAGGAGATTTTTGTAAATTTTTTTAGATGTGCTCACACAACTCAAAAAGACAGTTTTCGGTCAGTCAGTCTCAATTACATTAATCAACGGAAAGAGGAAGGAAAGAAGAGGTGTGATGTCATTGGAAAAACATCTTCTCCGATCAATTTTTTCTTACTGGTTCCTATCATATCATAATAGAATGTACGAGGTCCACATTTTTATACTTTAAAAAAAGTAAAAGAAAGGCAAAAAAATGCTAACAATGGCCATTTATGATTTTTATTGAAAATAATACTTGTAGAATCTTGACATAAATTTCATCAAATTTTGACTAGTTTTTACCTCAATCTGAATTTCAGTTGCTACTTAGGCTTACTCTTTATTTCTGAATGCGCTGTTTGTTGCCATAGAAACAATTACCCAAATAAGAAGTTGTATGAAAAAACAACTAAAATTTAGATGAAGGTAAAAACTAAGAAAAATTAAATGAAAATTATTTGTTATAATACTTAAATAATAGTCAATATTGAATATTTCTAATTTGTAATATTTGACAAGTATGAGAATCAATTGACTCAAAGAAACTTTTTCTTCTTCCTCCTCATCCTCCTGCTACAACTACCATGGATAACAGACGTGTTGTTGAACTTATGGTTCTTGTTTTTTTACTTCCATCCAGAACTGAAAAATTATTGCTTGTCTTGTTTCTCTGGATCTTATTCAGATGGATGAATGTTTATATAACAGCATATGAGTATTTATTCATGTCTGTGAAAGAATATGAAGGTTTGATTTAATTCTTTTTTTAAAATAAGGCTTTTTCTTCGGTTTCTTCATCCTAGTGTTTATCATGCTTCCCTACATTTCTAATTATTGCAGAGAAACTAAACTCTTGGAATCTGAAGTTGAATCTTGGAAACGGGATTATGTTACCCTCATTCAATCCAGCTTGCACTTCCCAAACAATGAATGCACTGAGGAACCCAAGTTTGTCTTCTATAGCAGTAACCATGTAAGCCTTTGAAAGGTTTTTTACCGTATCAGAACTTGTTTCAGGTTATCACACGTTTAAATGCTTTTTTACATCCCAGAAAATAATGCTACAAGTGAAAAATTGACTGATGTAATTGCATTTTTTGCAAATTCAATGTAAATAGTGATATAATTTGTTATTACGGGGGGTCTTCAAGCCTATAACAGCAATGGCGTCTATCCAATAAGTTAGAATCATTTTCAAAAGGGGTTTCAAATTTGGATATAATGCTGTTCAAGAAAGGTGTCAACAAAGCATTTGTAGTGAACACAACTACAGTGTTAGAAATGTCCAGTGAACATTTCCTATGATTAAAATATAGTAAATGAAATGATGTAAATTTCATGTTATCAAAAGTTATATTTTATTATTAATGCTTTGTCTTTTGTTTTTTGCAGCATAAGGAAAAAGTTTGTGAACTTTTAGAAGAAGCCAGGAAAATTAATCCTAGTTTGCCATTGTTTGAAAGGTGAGACAATAGTTTATTGGAAATATGGATTACAATAGGTATAACTTCATACATATAAGTTGATGCAGCATTTTATGTTCCCTTGAATTGAATTTATTGTGGATACTTGTGATCACCATAATATGATTTATTAAGAATAAGTATTGTTCTTAATGGTATGGTTTGGCTTGACCATGGAGGAAGATGAATTATTTTCTGAAATATTTCTTTGTAGAAATCCAATATCTATGGGTCACCATGGGAATAAGTGTATGTATTGAACAATTGTAGCCATCAAAGTGAGCAAAGGGTTCTATCCTTTTCAATATGTGCATTTGTTTGCTAGTTTGTCTGACCCTGTGCTCCTGGCCATACCGTTTATTCTACAGACTTTAAAATTAACATCAGCATTCCACTAAACCCCTTCTGAAAAAAAATTTTTTTTTTCTTTTTTGTAAATTTGAACTTTTGTGGACCTTATTACTAACCATTGTTTTGTTTTTATTCACTCTATTTTAGATGTTTCCCATTGGAAAACACAAGTCATGTCATAAATAGAATTTATTTATTCTTTGATGGAATTTTTTTTTTACTTGACTTCAAATTTTGATGCTACAGTTGTTCACTTATTGACTGTGATAGTGACTTCTTGTATGTATTGTTTGTGTATAAACTCAGTTGAATATGACAGTAAAATACAGAAAAAGAAATTACAAACAAGACATATATTTTAAATTGAGATACAATCATTTAATTAAGAATTACAAAACAAAAGATTGTTATTGGGCGATTGAAAGAAATGTTCATAATACAAGGCATCAATATTGCAAATGTGATTTGCACACATAAAATAGATACAGTCTGTTTTAAGAGAAATGACGGAAAATGTGGAAGAAAGATGTCTGGGAACTATTTTTAGGGGGCAAAGATATCAGTATAGTAATTTTATACCCTACTTTTTATTCATTAGATTTGTTTATAATTTGAATATTGTGACTTTTCAAAGTTATAGAAGGCAACTGTCATGTTGATTGTACACCTGAAGAAGGCCATAGAATGGATTGGCCAAAACAGTGTGGTAACACAAAAAGCAATACATAGAATAAGATCAATAACTGAAACAACTCCTGGAATGATAATAACTCTTCTTGAAATTAAGTCTGATCTTACAATGAATTAATAATCAAGAAAGGTAATATGCACTCAGTCTCTCTTTCCCAAGCTAAAAAAATCATTACAGGCATCTTTTGATATAGTGTGGTTTGTTATAGTGTGGTTTGTGATATAAAGTGGACAGTTGATGGTCCACAGCAGTTTTATCTATATGAATGAATGAAATTTTAAAAAAAATAAACTTTCCTCTTCCCTTTGGGAGACCAAGTACAGGGTATCGAAAATGCAGGGGTTAAGGGTTCATAGGGTCAAGTCATTGCTGCAAATATGTAAATATTTCCAATATGTATGATATAGTCGGACTATTTTCTTTGTCTGTATGTTCATTTATTCACAACATTTCGGCCATGTACCCTTTGGCCTTTGTCTGGTGTTCTTGGTTCTAAAATTTAGAATTATTTCCTAGAATGCATGTTTGTATTGGTCTAGACACATCGCATCTGTTCTCTATAACTATTCCTATGATTTGGTATTGTGTTTTGGTGCCAAATTCTGAGTCATTTCCCTTTGATTAGATGGCCTATTTTGGTGACCACTTCATTTTTTTACAAATGGCTTTTTGATGAGAGGTTCCCAGATGCTATTGATAGTGATACTAGGTTAGCTAATTGGATGGATTGAATAAAGTATGTATGCTGGTTCTTCCAGATGTTGTATTTATGAATTGTTCTCCCTGTCTATTGAACCATTGGAGCCCATGTCCATTCCTCTCCTTCCATACATGGTCAGCCATGCCAGATTTGAATGTGCTGCCATGTGTCCTGTGTTTTTCAATTTCTATGGGCCAACATGTTGACAAATGAACACATAGATGGGAAAAATAGTCTGACCGTATCATACATAATGATTAGTACACCCCATCTAATAAAACTTAGAATATAACTGTTTCATTTTAAATACTGAAAATTGGTATCCTTTGAAATGTATTGTGGTTATTTTGCCATCTTTTTCCAAATTATTATGATCACCCACCCTTGAATATCACCCACACCATCCGCAGTCATCGCAGCAAGGTTATAATGCAGGTGGCTTTCTTGGAAACCAACACCTACATTATGATGAATGATACCCGTATTAAGCCAAAACGGTTATGTGATTCTCTTTTTATTCTGTCTTGTGTAGCCTAATGAACCAACAGATTCATGTCGACAGTTATGGCTTCAAGCACACACATACAAACGAAGACACAGTAGTGCATTACATCTGCCAACAACTTGCACTACATTATTCGATGCAGCTGGAGGGTTATGAGAGTCGTCAGTTGCAGTTCAAGTATTTCTGTCAGAATCTAGACACCATGGGTGATGAAATCTGGAAAAGTCATCGGCAGGTAAGCTGAAACTGCAACAAGTTTTTAATAATGCAAAGTATATTACAGGTGTGCTAAAAAGGAAAGATTTTGGGGTTAGGTTTTTGTATATAGTATGGTCTTTTTGAATAGTAAGATGAAGGATGACATAAATAACAAAAAACTGTGAATATTTAATCAGAATATGTACCATTAGAAACAATAACCTTTTTCCCAATGATCCTCTATCGATAAGATACCATCTCTATAAAATTCCGTAGGTTTAGTGGTCACAAATTCAGTAAAAGCTTAAATTATAGCTTCCCTATAATTGAACCTTTTATCATAGATATCAATTTCAAAAGAAGTTGAAATAATAATCTGTATGAAGAATATCAGGTGAATATGGAGGATGCTGCAAGACTTCCTATCCCAATTCTCTTAGCTTGGGCACAGTTAGCTGAGAGGTGTCGGTCTATAACTGTCATGGACGTTTCATACATTTTATGTGGGACCCATTTTCTAACTTTTTAATCTTTCCTATTGCCTTCTTGAAATCCTAAAGTCTGCAGAAATTCTGTTAGTATTGTGCATGTAGCTATGAAAATTTGAATAAATAGAATAAAGTGCTGTAAATAGTTTTCAGTTCATAGTCTCGCCAACTTGCAATGGTCATTGAATACCATCACCATTCATAACTTCTGGAGATATGGGGATGGTCAAGCGTGGATACACAATTGTACAGAAGAAAATACAAAAATATCTCTCAATCCAAAACAAATTCCTGGATCCAACCCTTAGTTTGATCACATCTTTCTTACTACATGCTCTACCCTTCACCAAAATTTTATTAAAATCAATTCAGAACTTTTAGAGATATCATGTTGACAGACAGGAGTAAATACAGAATTTTATGAGGAAAAAAAAAATGAAAAATATCACTCTATCAAAAAAAAATTCCTGTATCCACTCCAGAAAAAAATCACTTTTTCCTCATGATATGGTCCAACCTTCTAGAAAATGAATTGGAATTAGTTGAGAACTTCTAACTTCACACAGAAATATATAAAATATCAAAACGAGAAAATTTCTTCATAACAAATGAATCTCTGCATTCATCCTATAATTTTATAATATTTCTCTTGCCCTGTGCCCTACCGTTCTACGAAATTTCATTGAAATTGATAGAGAGTTTTTGGAGATACCCTGAGGACAGACATGAGTGAATGCAGAAATATATGAAATATTAAAATGGAAAAATATCTCTCAATCAGGATGCACTTCAAAATTCAATCACTTCTCTCTTACCCCATAATTAACCTTTCTAAAAAATTTTGTTGATATTCCTATAGACAGACAGGAGCTAATATGATAATATATAATAAGAACAAAACACAAAATGATCTCAATTAACCAAAATCAAATTTTTGGATCCATCCCCAAATTTAATCATCAGTGTCTGTCCTTATGATATCTCCAAAAGCTCTCAGTGAGTGTCAATGAAATTCAGTAGAAAGGTGGACTGAGCAGTGCAGAAGAAGTGATTGAATTTTTGGGTGAATGCAGAAATTTATTCTTGATTGGGAGATATTTTTGTGTAAAAACAATACATTTCTGTTTTGCTCCTGTCTGTCCATATGATATTTCCAAAAGTCCCCGATGAATTTCTATGAAATTTTGTGGGAGAGTTCAACACATGATAAACAAGTGACAAAATTTTGAGGTGGATCCAGAAATTTGTTTTTGATTGTCAGATATTTTTCCGTTTTTATATTTTTTTAAATATTTTTCATATTTTGTACATTTCTTTGGTCACTCCTTTCTGTTCTCAATTAATTTCAATGTAATAATGCGAAATCATGAGCCACATCATAAGAAAGAAGTGATTGGATTTGGGTGCGGATCCAGTGATTCATTTTTGATTGAGAGATATTTTTCTGTTTTTTTGTGCCAACATTTTTTCGTCTGCACATGTCTTTTGATTCAATATCTCCAAAAGTTTGCCATGAACATCGATGTAATTTTGTGGACAGGTTGGTCACAGGGCACAGAAGAAGCAATTAAAATTGGTTTGATCCAGGAATCTATCTTTGATTGAGAGATATTTTTGTGTTTTTTATCATACATTTATATATCAACTCCTGTCTATGTCAGCTATATCTCCAGAAGTTCTCAATTAATTCCAATTAAATGTTGGATTAAATGTTAAGGCACTCGTTAAAGAAGTTGTGATTAAATTTTGAGGAAAATCTAGACATTTCGTTTTTGATTGAAAGGTATTTTTGAGGGAACTTTTTACATTGTAATATTTCCCCCTGTTTTTGGTCACCAGGAATTTTTTTTCCCATGAATGAAAAAATTTTAACCGTATTTTTTCTTAATCTATATCATATAAGCTTTCCAAAAATGCATAAAACTTCAACAAAATATTCCCACAAGATTACAATTGGCCCTTTACTAAATTCAAGACTCGAACCTTAATAACTCATTAAGATTATAAAACATTACAAAATGAAAAAACACTCTCATTACTGATTCACTTTCTCTATAAAAATCATGAAAATTCTCTCGACAAAATGGAAGCCAGAATCAGTGAAAGTAGAGCAATAAGTTTAATAACTATAACTTCTCTGGGAACCCTTTTCAATAATCAAATTTTCTAGGGAACCTCTCCATAAACAACTTTTCCTTCTACATATATACATTTACATACGTATGTAAGGATTATTATCTATGTACAGAATACTCTGAAATTACTCATGTCTCATTCCAATCAGAGGACGGTGGTTCAACTGAGGGAGTTACTTGAGCAGGTGCAATGATACATGCATAAATCATAAAATATATATTTTCTTCCAAATAATCATCAAAACTTGAAAGAAAAAGAAAACTTGAAATTATTATTTTTAATGACTCATTTATTTACTGAAGAATGATTGAGTATATTTTGAAAATGTCACTGTTTTGTGAACCACCTGTAAAGGTTGCGCAGACCCCTGGGATTCCGCTGAACTCGGTTTAAATGCCACACAGGAAAAATACATTTTCCTGAAAAAATTACTCTGCCTTGCTAACCCGAATCTTGACTGGCTCAAGTAATATATCAACATTTCAAAGTGGTGGTAAGACTTGGTAACAAACACAAATAATAATTATACTGTAACATGAGAGAGAAGTTTCAATGATAAAATGGGACAAAAATAGGCTTGGGTTCAGTTTAGTGCACTACTGAAATGTGAGGGTTCTGCACACACTTGAAAAAAACAGAAAAAAAAATTGCTAGTTTTGGAAGATTTAATTTTTTATCGTTCAAGGGGTGTTCTATCTACAACGTAATTATAATGCCAAAATGAACTCTTACTTTCTGCCATTCGTGTTCACATGTTTTTAAAAATTACTTGTGAAAGAAGTTTTTTTTTAGATGAGACCCAGATGTCAGAAATCTTCAAATTTTGCATTCCAAACACTGAAATCACTTCTTTATTACCAAATAAATCATATTGCATTTTGGATGCTATTTTTTCAGTTAAATTTTCTGGTGTGATGATTATTTTTGTTTCAGACATATTAACAAGGATAGACTAGTTGTTAAATGAAATAAATTATACTTAACTTGAACTTAGGACATTATTCTTAGTTAAATTTCTGATGCAAGACTTTTCTAATCTAAAAGATGCAAGTCCAATTTTTGTATTTTGTGAAGTTTTATGAATTAAGTCTTATTATTGGTGGACTATTTACCCAAAGGTCTTTCACTTTAGCACTGTATTTAATATTTTTAGGTGTTGGTATGATGCAACTTCTGCCTCATCTGTCTACTTGTCTCTGCTTGGTAAAACATATACTGTTACCATTTAATTCTGATTCCTCTTTCTCTGCAGATGAAAGTTCTGAAGGTTTTGTGTCGGAAGGGAATACCAGACCAATTCAGAAAAAAGATATGGCGCTTCTTAGTCAACAAAAGAGTTGAAGATTTGATGATGGAAAAAGGACCTCATTATTTCAGTAACCTCATCAATATCCAAGCTGATTGTAATGTAAGAAAAGTTGTATTTATTCGCTGCCTTTCTGCTAAGGCAAAGTGAAATTAAATTTTCTTATAAGGCTTCAAAGTAAAGAAATTTTATAAAAAAAATAGTCCAAAGTAGTCATAAATTAACTTTGAAAACAAAAGTTTATTATCTGTTCAAATTTTTCCCTATGGTTGTTCAATCTTGTAAATGGTGCCAAAAGATGTTGCTCATATGACGGTTTCAATTGAGTGACTAACCAGACTTGTATTTATTTTATTATTCAGTCTTCAGCAAGATATCGACGACAGATATTTGTGGATTTGTTACGGACAATGCCCAACAATGTGAAATTCTCAACAGCTGGATCAAAAGGAGTGAGTATTAACCGTTGGAGATTGATAAAACAAGTCCCATAACTGTGCATATTGGGCTTTTGTAGATGATCCCTCAGTCATAATACAAGTGCATTGTATACAGTGTTATATCTGCATAGCTTTAAAAAAGTCAAATGTCTTATTTAATCCGGTAGTTTTATAATTAATATTAAATGTTCCTAATCGAATTAGGTATGAATGTTTCCTTCAAGCTTAAATGTTTTAAGCTTAAATGTTTTAAGTTCGAATGATGCTCAATGATTAAAATGTCTACTACAGTGTGCACACATGTTTTTGGTAAATCCTGCTAGGGACTCACACTCACACACGCACACATACACACACATATACATGTACCTACACATATATATTTCCATATATTTCTTATATTACACTAACTTGAAGTTTGCATGATGTATGAATTGATTAAGACAACAGGATTACAGTTTTGAAACCAATATACTGTGTAGTATTTCATGGAAAAAGGCGAAAAGCAAATATCACACTCAGCATTTGTTTTATAGTGAGTTATTACAGAGGCAGTATGTACCCTCTTCATCTCTGTTCCATACTCCGGTCACCAATAAAAATTAATGATAATTGCTGTTTTGCTTTATCGATTCTAGTTTATGAAAGTAAGAGTCCAATAGGTCCATAGTACTGCTGGATAGTGGGGGAAACCTTTGTATGTATGTATGTATGTATGTGTGTATATATTAATGTATAATGAAAATAATTATGATTAATAATTGTTTCATCCACAAATAACTGTTTCATTGAATTACAACTCTTCAGCATGGCTCTAGACTTGATATCCCTTCCAGTACCGCTAAGTAGGGTCGAAACCTTTGCTTCAGACCCAGAGGCAGATGCTCTACCCCTGCCCTTTGCAGAACTAGACAGTCAGTAGGACCAAATTAAGTGATATATTTAGTTATACAAAATTCCCCATCTACCAGAGTGCTCAATTCCAGAGTTAGAAGAGCATTGCATTGTTGCTTATAGTAATTGGGTACCCTACCTAAGGATACTCAACCCCAAAGAAGAGAGCATTAATTATAATTAATAATTGTGTCATCCTCAGACAGCTGTCTCATTGTAATACAACTCTTCAGCATTACTATAAACTCGATATCCCTTCCAGTACCGTTAGGTGGGGCTCAAACCTTCACTTCAGACCCAGAACCAGATGCTCTACATCTGCCCTACGCAGAACTATATATAAATATATATATATATATATATATGTTGCTCGTTATCTGAGGTAGTTGTCTATTTTTTATTATTTTGATCCAAGATAAAAGCCATGATTTTAAATACTGATTTTTAAGGCAGGCAGCGGCTTTCTCCATTTCGTTGATTTGTACAGTAAAGCAACTGAACGTTAGAGTGAGGGTAAAAAGCTAGTCAAAATTATTGATAATGCAGCATCTGTCTATTTATCTATCTATCTAATTATCTATTTTTTATCTATCTCCATAGATCAGCCAGGGGCAACCTTTTTGATCTAGTGAGCCTCGTGAAACATTTCTCATCTTTATTCATTCACTTAAAAATGTCAATCGTATCACAGAAAGTTTACTTCATTACTATTTTGAATGAACGTATCAATTACTATCATTACTTTATTATTTGTGAAGCCAAAACGATAGTAGTTTTGCCACATGAATTATAAACTTAAGTTTCAGAGAAAAATTGCGTAAGACAAATGAATGCTTATATTAGTTGTGGGCCACAAAAATGTTGCCACATGCCAAATCTGGTCTGCAGGCCTCTGGTTGCCCATATGTGATATAGATAGAAAGATAGATATGTATATACTTATATGTGCATAGATACAGGCTCTTATATAAGTGCATACATATATACACCCACATAAATACATATGTATAAGTACGTATGCATGATGAGAGTTTGGTGTGAATGCACATGGTCTGAATGTATCTTCAAAAGATGTCACCAAAACAATTTCAGACTGTCTGGGACAGAGGAAAACGATAAATTGGGCTGAATATCTTTCCCTCCCAAAATGCTCTGTTAAAAAAAAGATCCCCAAAGACAAAGAGACACTCAATCTACACAAGTACACAGACAGACAGCTGTTTAAACCATTGTGAGATCATTTTTTAAAAAGTTCTAGGGCAGTATCTCTGAAGTTTTTTGAAGACTAATTTAATTCTTTTTCAGTCTAAAGAATTAAAACAAAATTGAATAGAAAAATATCATAATATTTTTATTATTAATTTTGACTAGTTTTTACCTTCTCCTGAATTTTTAGTAGCTTTTTAAAACAACTTTGACTTGGGCCATCATTTTACAGCTATGAGTAAACAGTATAAATCAAAATATTGTGTTACCATACTTCATCCAATAATAGTAATGAAGAAAAACATCAATCCTGAAAAAACTAAAAGAAAAATCTCTGGAGTGTGAGAAATGCTAGTCTCATAGAGCTGGATAAATCCCTTTGATCTTTCATTTTGTATTCCATGCCAGTGGTCCCCAACTACTAGGCTGCAGACTAGTACTGGGCCACAAGAAAATGATATGATTTAGCAATATTTCTTTGTAAAATAAAAACAAATTAGTTACCTCGGATTTTGATATTGAATTTGTTACATAAACTCTTTTAGATATTAAATTGAATGTATTATTCACCTCTAAGTGACTTATCACCTATGAAACAGTCATATCCCCATAGGCTGGCCCATAAGAATATTTTCAGTATTAAACCAGTCCATGGTGCTAAAAAAGGTTGGGAACCCCTGTTCCTTGATAATCTGTAATGCTACAAAACTTTATTCATTTCTTTTCTTCGAATTCCAGACTGATGCTTTAATTACACAACTCTCTCTTTAAATTTCTATTGGTCATCAGAAACTGTCAACTAAAACTGTCACCAAAACTATCAAAATAGGTTTCCTCAGTTTTCAAGTTAGTCCGGCTGACTGGCTACGTTTGTATCACATATGCAGGTCTTACCAATGGAGCTAGAAGACTAAAATTTTCTATTATGACAGACATCCGAAGAAGGCTGGAGGGTACAATAACCAGAATGTTTTGACTATAACCAAGATAAGGACACTTATCTGCGTGTATCAGTGTGAAATAATGATAATTCTTCATCTTAGAAATGCAGACAAAAAATCCTTAGAATTCTGTTGTTAATCATTTCATCTGTTAATCTTACGACATTGATTGATTGTGTGAATTTCTTTTCCTACCGCAGATAATGGATCTTCGGGATGTACTGCTGGCCTACTGTGTACACAACCCAATTATCGGCTATTGTCAAGGAATGAACTTCTTTGCAGCTATGTGTTTGCTCTTTCTCAACACAGAGGATGCATTTTGGTAAAGAATATTCTTATCAATGTGATTGTGTATGCACTGCAAGCTCACCATTGTTCTTCAATGAATTCTTGTTCATTCATTCTTTTCATTTATTCTTATTGAATCACCGTAGCCCTACAAATGGCCTGCCTGACCAAGCCGCCTAGTGGGTAACAAATTTTTCCCCCTTTGGTTGCCTGAGTGTCTGTGGGCACTCCTGGTCACATTTTTTGGGGTATAACCACAAAAATTTGCATGAGTATACCACTAGGCATCACCTAAAAATGATTTTTGATTTTATGATTTTGAATGTCTAACCAACTTTTCTGATTCAACACTTAATGTCTAAATCTTGTGCTGGTATCTTCTGGACAATTTTAGATAGAAGATCTATTTTTCAAAATAATTTTTTCAGGCAATTAGTTCTGTTACATGCACGGGCCATGGTAATGCATTTATGCAAAGTACCAGTATATATTCTGCTTATTTTTGGTGTTATTTCTCCTCCCACATTTTAAAGATATCAATGCCATTCAACACTAATTAGTGCATCTTAATACTATGCATCACTTAAAATTCAATTTTCAAAATTTTTTAAGAGGATTCTATTTACAATGTAAGAATAATGCAAAGCCAAACCCTTACTTTCCGCCATACTTGATGAATCCATACTTCAAAAGAGACTGGCAAAAGATCATACTTCAATCGATTGCATCATTTAACCTACCCTGATCATAATTTAAAAGACAAAAAAGATATATATATATATATATATATATACATATATACATATCTATTTATATATATATATGTATATACATATATATATATATATATATATATATATATATATATATATATATATATATCCCTACTTTGCATCATTGGAATCTCCGTAGCCCGTATGTGTGTGTACAAGAACTAATTGTCTAAAGTGAGTTTATATCCAGCAGCATCCAAGCTTGTTTTTTGAAAATTTAGACTTTTTTGGTGATCACTTCCAAATCAAAGGGAAGAGAGGTAACTCATTAACTGATCACCCCTTCTTCCAATTTTATAATAGATCACCCCCATCCCCCAACACGGCATGCTGCCAAGAGATGTTTGTTATGTGATGGTTTCTATGGTGTGAATAGCCAGACCTGTCTTATTTCTGAATATAATTTGAAACTTTGTCTCGGAAATTAAAGTCCTCGGGACTTTGCTCTCATGGTCCCATTTGGGTGGGCCATGGAATGCAAACCTCCGGTTCAAAACACATATGGGAAGCCATTGGCATGCGGACAAAATCTGGCTTGCAACATTTTTTATGGCCTGCAGTCAATCTAGGCATTTATTTAAAATCTTATATAATTTTCCTTGGGAAGTGAATTTAATAATTCACATTGTAAAATCACAATTGTTTTGGCTTTATAGATCATGAATATAATAATTGTGATTCATATGTTTGTTTAAAATAGATATTAAGTACACTTTCTGTAATATGATTGACATTTTGAAGTGAATATGTGGCTTGAATAGAGATGAAAAGTGTCCAATGTGGCCCTCTAGATCAAAGGTTGTCCATGCCTGGTTTGAAGGGTGGGGTTCATGCATATCATGCACAGGCCTGGGGTCTATTCCACAAACCTCTGCTACACAGGCCTCGCTAACCTCTTGAGGTAACAGTAACAGATGTGGAAAATCCTCCTAAATCTCCATCTGCAAAACCATGATTAAATTGTTGTAGGGAAAATTTTCACAGGACTGCTCTCTCATTAGTAAATAATTATTTTATGCCAGTGATAAGACAAGATGACTGACATAGGACATGACACAGGCATAGTTAGGTTCATGTCTTTCACAAAAGTGAAGCTGAATTTTTTACCTGCTTTCAGAATTTGAACACAGTTTTCTAATTCTTTTTCTAGTTTTTATTCATTTGTTTAATTCATTTAAAAGTAAATTCCAATTTACTTTCAGATTTGTACATGAATATTGAAACAGAGAGTTGTAATAGAAAGAAACAATAATAAGTTGGAATAAAACCAGTAATAAATTAATTAAGATAGCCGAATATTCTCCAGAATGAATTTGTTGTATTTGAAGTCTAAAGAATTAAAATAATATCGAATGGAAAAACATCACAATATTTTTATTGTTAATTTTGACTAGTTTTTACCTTAATCTTAATTTTTCGTTGCTTTTTATCACGACTTAAACTTAGGCCATCATTTTACAGCTATGAGTAAACAGTATAAATCAAAATATTGTGTTACCATACTTCATCCAATAATAGTAATGAAGAAAAATGTCAATCCTGAAAAACTAAAAGAAACATCTCTGCACTTCTGGTTTGAAAAAGAAAGTGTGTGAAATTCTAGCCTTATAGAGCTGGATAAACCCCTTTGATCTTTCATTTTGTATTTCATAACAGTGGTCCCCAACCACTGGGCGGCAGACTAGTACTGGGCCACAAGAAAATGATATGATTTGGCAATATTTCTTTGTAAAATGAAACCAAATTAGTTTCCTTGGATCTTGATGTTGCTTGGTACTTTTAGTTTTTCTCATTGGAACCAAAACTTATCAGGTTTATGCAACATATCTGGAGAGTTCCAAAGAACATATCAGCCCTACATTATCATAAAAACAAAGATAGAGATAGTCTGCTCAGTCACTCAATAGAAATTGTCACCAATGGAGCTTAAAGGATGGAAATTTCAACATTTACTCTTTAGTATGTCAGAAAAAAATTTTTTTTTCCGGGTTTTTTTCAACCTCCACCCCCCCTAAGTTTTTAGTTTGGGGGGTTCAATTTGCTGTGTAAGTTTTTGCTAAATTGATTCCTTAGTCAGACTCTCTTTCTCCTAACTGTATCAGATTTTATGATGGCCAGACAGGGGTAAGGGTATGGTTGCTAGATTGTAGAAAATATTTGCAAAAATTGCCAATAATGCGCAAAAGCAAAAATAATAATAATGATTGTTAATAGTCAAAATAACTCAAAGATTAAATATGGCCAAACTAAAATGTTCATGACAAAAAAGCTTTTTAAAAAGGCCAGATTTGTCCAATTTAGCCACACTGTCTTCTAATTTTTTAGAATAAAATAATAAAGTGATCTTTTTGATAAAATAAGTTCCTACCTAACAGTTTGTGTTGGGTTAAGAGTTTAAATATAGATAAAAAAATAGAATATTTGATTCATTGAAAACAAAATACCCAATAGATTTGTTTTATATTCCTTTTGGTGATCCATACATAAATAGCCCCGTGATTTTTTATGTGTACACACTAGACCTCTTTGTAGATACCAAGTGTGCCAGCCCGATACACCAGTCCGCTTTTTTATTTAACCACCTTTAGATATCAATATTTATAGCCAATACTTTTTTTTTGATATTTAGATAACTCTATTTGACATTTTTATTTTTTCATATTCAATATCCAAAATAACCATAGAAATATTTTTGTTTTTTCCTTGTTGTGGGAGACTCTATTTTTCTTGTGGCTGGCTCATCTGATAAATTAGCAAGAGTCTTCATTTTTACCAGTAATTTCAAATCTTTTAAACTTGGTAACTATTCGAGATTAGTAAAATTAGTCTATTTTAACACTAGTTTAACTATTCCATCAAAATATAATGCGTAATACCTAAAAAAATATGAAAAACATATCACTCTGCTTTTTTCTTGTTGATGCTCAACTACAATGAAGCTGGATTGTTTAAAATATTTGCATCAAATAAATGAATGTATAAGAGAGGCTACTTTACAATCAATATTCAATGGTTCTCTCCCTTGACAAATGCTACAGATAGAAAGTGTAGTCCATCAGGTGGAGTATTATATAAGTAGATGTTAAATACAGGTATACCTTGATCTGTAATAAACTTTTCTGTACTGTTCGTAACCGCACCTTTCAATGTCTTATAACAGATTTTTTCCAGTTTATACTCAGTTACATTAATTTGTACAACAATAACTCAACTGGATGGCACTGAAATCCACACAAATCAAAATCACATTATTCAAGATATTCCTGAATTTCGGTTGAAAGGATTTCATCTCAATTTGAATATTATGAATATAAGACATAAGCTAGAGTTTTATTTTAGGGAATTTATTTTGATATATTAAAAAGTTACAAAAGATTGATTTTTCTTATAGCATTATATAAGATCCTTAAAGTACAAATACATCTTGATTCATCATCATCATCATCAGTCTTTTAGCGTCCGTCGTTGGACATAGACCTTCCCCAGGATTTGCCACACTTCTCTATCATGGGCGTCACGGAGCCAGTACTTCCTGAACTTGTCTAGCTCATCTCTCCATCTAACATTTTGCCGGCCTCGGTTGCGCATATGGTCTCGGGGAATCCATGTTGTGAGTCGTGATGTCCATCGATTGTCAGCCATTCTTGCAACATGGCCAGCCCACCGCCATTTGAGATTTTTTTATGGATTCTATGATGTCTCTAACTCTTGTCTTTTCCTGGATGTGCTGTGCTGTTTTGTGGTCTCTCCATGTGGGGCCCAGCATTATTCTTTCATGTGCACGTTGCATGGTTCTCAGCTTACGGGAGTTCAAGGTCTCACAACTTAACATGCTTTTTTTTCTAGCTTACTTACGTCAATTTTTTCGGCAATACCTTGACTGTACCATACTGGAACCGCATTATTCAAGGTATTGCTGTGATTCCTTAGCACTGATATTATTGTGTTAGACAGCACTGCTAAAGGCTGTTGTGTTGGCATACATAAAAAAGATAACTCCCCTATAGTTCTGATGATAAACAACCAATTTAGCAGTAATTTGTCTGTTTTCTCTTTGTAATAGTTAAGAAAAGCAAAACAATATTTTCCCTATAGTTGGGCAAATGTCGCCTCTCAAACACAGTTAATCAAATCTGACTGAGATGAGACATTCCTGTCAAATTAAGTCTCTCATACTTTTATGATGAGGGTCATGGGTGAAACAAATATGATAATGAGGGAACCCAAAATTGATGTCGATGAGTTCACTTGGCAGATTTATGGTTTCAGGGATTACAGGGCATTTGGTACAGTTGTGCTTTGAATATTTTGGGGGGCTAGGAAAACGAACCCCTCCCACAAAAGTTGAAGATGTGCAGTTTATAGCAACAGACCAACCCAACCGGAAATCAGTACTGGAGGTTTTTTTTGTGGTTGGAACTTTAGATTTTATCTTCTGTCTCTTGCCTCAAGTCAAGTGAAATAGGATGATTGGATTTAATTGAGAAACTAAATTTGTTAGTACAAGACTAACCACAAAAGAAAAACTATTTTTTTTTACTCTTTCTACCTCTCAGAGGGACATTTATAAGAATTTCCAAGAATTATTATTGCAAATGGTTATTTATACCACAGAAGTTTGTTAGTACAAGACTAACCAGAAGGGAGAGATGAAAGTCGATAGTTCTATGGATGGCAAAAGATTTCTCATTCAGAATTTTTTGAATTGATCCATAGCATTGGTTAAGACAGAAAGATACAATATTGAGAGAGGGCAAAGGGAGGGAATATTTTTTCCTTTTTTACATCACACTATGTCATATTATTCCTTTTTTAAAATCGATTCTCGAGTTAAAAAAAGAAGAAAGTACAAGATAGAAAGAAAGAAAGAAAGAAAGCAGACAATACAGTGTTTACACCTAATGTATACACTTTACATATATTTTTATATTCTTTTTTTATTTGCCTATGAATTTTATTGCATTTTGGATGATATTTTATGTTTTATTTTTGATACAATGACCATTCATTTTGCTTTGGACATTTTAACAGGTTTGAAAAATCAATTGGAAAGAAATAGTTTTATTACGGAAACAAATGTTGCCAATTCTGTCAAAAATTGTTTATTCATTATCGTAGGTCTTGACCAATCTATTCTTTTTCTTTGCCATGTTTGGCTGGAAAAAAAGGGTTTGGCTGTTTTTTCCAGCTGACTGACAAAGGCTGAAGAATAGATTGCCCAAAATATTATGTTGACAAGAATGAGATATAGAGATTAAATGGTCTGAACAAAATTTGAAACCTAAGGGTATCATTTCTTGTTTTTACCATACTTATTACAAATTTTTTGACTTATTATCTATATTTTTTTATTCTTCAACAAGTTTTTTTTGCACTGGAGTTATGGGGTATCTATATAACCCTGTTGACCATGTTATTTCAACTTTTAATTTCCTGAAATGCCTGTTGCTGCTACCAGTGATGATAGAGCTCTTTCAAGTATAGATCAAAAAATAATGGAACTCTCCTGAGGATAAAATGGGAAAAAAATTACTTCAAGTAGATGGGAAGTAACTTTATTCAGAAATTATTCCCTTTGTGATAATATCTAAAATAGAAGTGATTCCCAGCAGTAGCATTATTTCTCTGTCCAGCTCCTCCCTACTCTCCAGATGTTTTGAGTTACAAGAAATATATCAAAGAACATATTTTTTACTATATTGTCAAATTTGAAGTTTTTTCCTCAGGCAATGCCAGGATTCCCTGCTAGTTTATAATAAGGATATTAAACTTATTCATTTTGATATATTAATAGAAAAATATACTGATGAAAAATATATTGCATACAAATACTTAGTTTTTTCTTGCTGAATAAATTTTTTTCATTTTCTGTCTAGGTCTTTGGTGGCCATTACAGAATGTTATTTCCCTGAACATTATTTCGACTACAACTTGATTGGGGCCCAAGCTGATCAGGCTCTTCTTAAAGATATGTTGAAGGAAACTTTACCAAAATTATCTACCCATTTGGAAAACAACGACATTGACTTGTCAACAGTGACTCTCACTTGGTTCATGTCAATTTTCTTTGATTCCGTACCCTTCCAGGTAAGTAAACTTGAATACTTCATATACCATAATATTTGAATGACATAAAAAAGGTATGATGATGAAAACAATATTCCTGACATTTCAGACAAAAAAAAAAAAAAAAAGAAAATACTTGGGTTGGGGATATTGTCTCTTTTAGAAGAAAAAATATATACTAAAAAATCGAAATTTTTTTTGAGAAAAATATATTGTCCTGCCACGTTTCAAAATATTTTCTATGTAAATCTTTGGCTATTCAAATGACTCAAAAGAATACTAATTGTTCGATATTCTCAAATAATCAGAAATACATGTATGTATGATTATAAATTGTATTATATCATATTGAAACTCTTTTTGAAACAATCTCCAGTCATTATACGGGGAATGTATCATTGACCTAGACAACGTAAGTAGAATAAGCAGCAACCTCATTTCCTTTAATTGTATACTCTATTTACATTGTCTAGGTCAAATGATACATTCCCTGTATAATAATAGGTGATCGTCTCAAATAAGTATTTCAATATAATACAATACAATTTATAATCGTCGGATCATATATCCATTTCTTAATAACATATGTATATACATATATTTTTTTTCCTGAGCATTTACGTGAAACAATCAGATATTTATTTATCATTGTGGGTGATAGAAGGGTCTATAACCAATGCATCCTCCTGATAGTCACCTATGGAGTGAAGTCACCGACAGAGCTGAAACATAGAACGTAACCAAAAGATTGGCCCGCAAACTGAGAACCACTTAATGTGCACAAGAGAGAATCATGCTAAACATCACGTGGAGAGACTACAAAACAGCACATTATATTAGAAAACATTCAGGGGTCAGAGATATAGAAATTGCAATGTGTTGGTTATGTTACAAGAACATTCAACAACTGCTGGACATCATGACTCACAATGTGAATCCACAGAGATCATAAGTGAAACTATGGTTGATAAAAAAATAAGATGGCATGACTAACTAGGTAAATTCTGAAAGTATTGACTCCGTGATGTCCATGATAGACAGGTAGGGCAAATCTTAGGTGTGGTCTATGTCCAAGGATAGCCGTATATTCTGTAAGTAGTACTAAGTAACCTTGAAAAGCTAGCAATTTTTAGCCATAAAGAGAAATAACTTTTTGGAATATACTTTGAGACCTGGATCTGCTAGTTTAACCAAGGATTCCTCTAAAAAAACTTTTGTAAGCCAAATAGCATAAAGTGAAGATGCAATTACCATTAATTTACGTGGGAAAAACTTTTGAGTATCCAATAATTGGTTAGGATGGTATGGCAGGCATCAGAGGTCATGGAGACAGGAATACAGGAGACTCAAGTGTAGAAGAGAGAGTGAAAGAGAGACAGAGAAAGAGAGTTTGCTCTACCTCTACGATGGCCCAAAAGAAAAGCTGAACGCTAATTTTGCTCTCTGTCTTTATTTGAAAAAGTGAAAAAGTGGTGAACTTTCAAAAAGTGGGGACTACCTGTATCTTAATTCAAATAGACAACTTATTTTAGAACAAAGTGTTGCTGATGATGATGAACTAATGTTACTTTTAGGGAGAGTAAGTAGCGGAATGGGATTGGCAAGCCAAGTTCAAAATCCAGCCAAAGGTGTCCATAGCCCAATAGGTAGGGCAGCTTCCCTGGGAAGGGAAACAAAGAAGGCATTAGTAAAGTAGGTTGAATACCTTCAGTTTAAAAAATAAGAGTTAATAAAAAAAATAATATATGCATGTAAAAATAAACTAGAAAGCACTCAGAGAGGGCATATTTCAACCAATGCTACTGTCACTAAAAAACAAATGAAAATTAGTCCATATATAGCTATGATGAAGAAGAGGAATCAGTTAAAAGAACCTGGATCTGCCCCAAAATTTAACCAGTTCTTTACCCCATGGCATATCCCTCCAGAGAATTTGATAGAAATTCGAGAACTTTCGGAGATGTTCAGTGGACAGATCGACAGAGATAGACTGACATAAGTGAATAGATATAATGATATGTGAAGGCATATTCTATAAAGAAACCATCTTAGTTTCTGACTGTCTTTGATGCAAGAAAAATCAACAATTTTTTTCATGAAATAAAATACATTTGAAACCTTTAGATCATAAGTAATAACGTTTATACTCATATTTACTTAGTTTGTGTAAAGATTCAGTAAATGTGTGATGAAACATTTGTTATTAATACTGAGTAGCCATACAAGTAATGTTGTACAGATGCAGACCCCAATTTTGTTGGAATATAAGGCACATTGGGTTTTGATTTCTTACCCACATGTTTGCACTAAGCCTAACTTCTGCTCATAGGTTTTGAGGTTTCATTTGCAGAAAAAACCTTCAACAAGGATATGTATACAGGATGGAGTAAAATAATATGGCTGTCAATAATATCATACAATCAAATCGACTAAAAAAAATTGACTAGTGTGAATATTATGAAAAGTTGTCTCCCTTTGTGGCTAAAAATGGCCAAAAGTGACTAGAATTAAAATAAAAATTCAACCTCTAGTATGATACCTAAAAATGTGAAGTAAGCCTGAAAAATCATACAAAGGCTCCTGAAATGGTAAGTATCCAATTGATTAATTAATATCTAAATTTTATTATAAAAAACATATTATTTAACAATCATGAATGCTGGGCCTCACATGGAGAGACCACAAAACAGCACAGTACATGCGGGAAAAGACAAGAGTTAGAGACATCATAGAATCCATAAAAAATCTCAAATGGCGGTGGGCTGGCCATGTTGCAAGAATGGCAGACAATCGATGGACATCACGACTCACAACATGGATTCCCTGAGACCACATGCGCAACCGAGGCCGGCAAAATGTTAGATGGAGAGACGAGCTAGACAAGTTCAGGAAGTACTAGCTCCGTGACGCCCATGATAGAGAAGTGTGGCAAATCCTGGGGAAGGTCTATGTCCAACGACGGACACTAAAAGACTGATGATGATGATGATGATTGCATTGTATAATTTCACTGCTTATAATCTATAAATTGATACTTGTTGCTTCTCTCTTCTTATTCCAATATCTCCATATTCTGTAAGTAGTACTAAGTAATCAAATATGGCTAACCTTGAAAAGCTAGCAATTTTTAGCCATAAAAAGAAATAACTTTTTGGAATATACTTTAAGACCTGGATCTGCAAGTTCAACCAAGCATTCCTACAACAAAAACTTTTGTAAGCCAAATAGCATAAAGTGAAGATGCAATTACCATTAATTTATGCAGGAAAAACTTTTGAGTGTCTAATAATTGGTTAGGATGGTATGGCAGGCATCAGAGGTCATGGAGACGAGAATACACGAGACTTAGGTGTAGAAGAGAGA
This sequence comes from Thysanoteuthis rhombus, assembly GCA_963457665.1. NCBI lineage: Eukaryota > Metazoa > Mollusca > Cephalopoda > Oegopsida > Thysanoteuthidae > Thysanoteuthis > Thysanoteuthis major. The sequence goes on along the minus strand of OY735220.1, from coordinate 7,889,591 downwards.
GAGAAAGAGAGTGTGCTCTGCCTCTACAATGGCTCACTGCAAAATAAAAGCTGAACGCTATTTTTGCTTTTTGTCTCTATTTGAAAAAACAAAAAAGTGGCCAACTTTAAAAAAGTGGGGGCTACCTATATCTAAATTCAAATAGACAACTAATTTTATGAAATAAGCTGGAAAGTCTCATTTTAGTGGAGGAGTCCATTGTTCCTAATGTTGGTTAGGAGAAACTTTTTATTAAGAAACTTGTAACCTCCAATTCACGGACAGAGAACCAAGAAAATCACACTGTTCATTACATAATACAGAAAAACTTCAAGAATTGTTGATTTTTATGCACAAATCAAAGGGGAACTTCTGTAGGTAGGTCTACTACTTTGAAATAAAAACAACTCATTCAGTTCATGGAAGCAAATGGTCAGCGTCTGAACCAATGCAGTCATTGAAGTTTTTCTATCAGAAACCATCAACCACAACTGTCACCAAAAGTCTCAATATGGCAGAAAGTAAACTTTCAAAAAGTGGTGACTACTTGTATTTGAATTCAAATTGATAATTCATTTTAGAAAATGAGCTGAAATCCTCTCTTTAGTGAAAGTGGCTACAGTGATTCTTTTATGCGGGGTACAGATATAATGTTCGAGTTCTCTGATGTCACTAGTTTCTAAAGCGGTGTCACAGGCACTTTTGAAAGATCCCATTCTTCAAAAGACTTCCCACTATCATTTGATTGAATGCAGAATTGATTTCTCTGATTAATCTGCCAAAAGCTCTAAAAGCAAAAACAGTTTGAGATCTTCCAGTCAAAATGGTGAATTGTTGAATTAGATTTTGATGTACGGATAAACTTAGATCTGACATAAACTGACAGATAATTATCAGAATGTCAAGGACCAATCTTACTAGGGATAAAAGTATACTTTCTATTTAGTTTGACTGAGAGTATAATGATCAGCACATCTGCCTCACACAAAGAAGGTCCTGGGTTCAATTCTTGGCATAAGTGAAGAGTGTGGAAAACTCTTTCTTAGGACAAATTTCCCTGCACACTCAGCAACTAATTGAATACACTTAAAGCTGTGTGATATGGTTGGAGGTATTCTTTCAGTGAAATTGCATCCTACCAAGCAGGTGGTCATAAAAACTTGTAAGAATAAAGTCGTGATCGTGACCAGGTCTTGAGATTTGCAAGGATCCCCAAGCTGAAGCATTTAATAGAAATCAGAACCAGCCTCCCTACGCCTTTGGGAGTTGCCTTTTAAGAGACAGAACATTCACCTTCCATTTAATTTGCTATCTGAGACCTTTGCCTTTTGTTGAACTGCCGTGAAAACAGTAGGCTATTGTGCAGGAGCCTTCAAACAATGTCCCATGGGCCACATCTGGTCTGACACAAATTTTTTCCTGTCCTGCAGTAACTATAAATATTTCAGTAAATAAAAATAGATTAATGAAATATAAGTGAATAAATCTAATTAAAGAAATTGATAGCCAGCTTTTCTCATCTGCAGTTAGAGTAATTAATTTTATCAGAGACTTTGCTAATGTTAGACATTTTTACCCGTTGCAAATTATTTCCCAGTAAACCGTGGCATTGTTTCTTTGTAATTGTCATATTCCCTTTTGTAATCAGAATTGTATGATGCTGATTACAAAGAAGATCCAAACAACACTTATTCACTCACTTAGATGCTATTCATTCATTCATATAACTGATTTTTTTCTTTGGCTTGCAAAAATGTGTAAAGTATACAATGTAGCCCTTGTACTGATAAGTATAGATACCACTACTATAGTACACTTAAGTAGTTAGAAAATGACACATGTATCCAGAATACTTATTGGGAAATTAGTGATTATCGCAGGATTTTTAAGAACATAAAATATGTGGAAAGATTATGAAGTATCAATCATGGGTGTCTGCAGTATCAGGCCTTTTCACCAAGAATGAGAAGGATAGATCCCCCCCTGCTTGGGCAAAGCACAATTAACAACTTTTTAAAAGAATATCAAATGAAATTTTATAAAGGAAAAACCAGAATAATCCCAAGTAATCATGAATTTTTATTTCTAAGCTTAATTGTTATCTAAGAAACAAAAGTTAAAATTTTATTTTTCACCTAATATGAATAAGATATCTTCCACCTTATTTATTATAAATTATATATCTAACGGATCTGAGGTAAATTTCTTTGATTAATTTTTCTCACTTTACACCTATTTTGTCTATTCTATTATGGAAAAGATTTCATTCAAATGTAAGTGAAAAATACTGGTTTACATATGACCTCCTTTGTTTTGATGACAGCAATAATAGCAAGGTTATAATAAACACTTCTTTTTTTCTTTGTGGCTAACCTACCAACTATTTATTCTTATTTGTGATATTTTGCCATTGTTAGTCAACACCATTTTCAAACTGAAATTATGTAACAAAGATAACAAATTCAGAATGAGAAATTTGTAACATTTCATTCAGTTTGGAAACGGTGTTGATTAACAATATTGAAATATCACACATAAAATCTAAAAGATAGTATGTTTGTTGCAAAGGAAAAAAATTACATACTTGTTCTTGATGTTCGAAATTTGTTTTCTGTATCATGTATTTATTATTAAACATAAATCTTTCCATTTAAAACCCCCCTCCCGATCTAACTATTTTACTGGGCTTCCAAATGATTAAATCTGGAAAAATTGTCAAAGACTAGTACAATTCATGTGGAATAAATATATGTGTGTGTGCGTGTGTGTGTGTGTGTGTAAAATGGACAGGTTTTTAGCTTTTGTAGATTTTTATTGACTAAATTGGAAACAAATCAGCCACATCTAGCTAAAAAATTGCTAATTTGGCAAGCCAATGTGATTCTTTGAAGTGAAGGCCAGGCTGCATTCTGATTGGTTTATAATCACAGGTATCCTCATCTGACTATAGCTGACACTAGTTGATTTGAACTTAGCAAAATCATTTGACAATGCCTAATCATCACATTATTCTTTTCTGATGTAAGCAGTAAGATTTTGTATTTAATTGGTTTGCTGATAAATCAGGTGTATAGCTGAGATTTTTAGATTTTAAAGGTGCCCAAAAGTTTTGTAAATATTAGTTTACTTACTTCATTTCAATTAACATTTTACAATAACAAATCTTGCTAGATATTGCAGGAGCTCCTCAATGAGCCAAGCTCTCCCTTCCTCAACAAATCTCTAACTATGTCACTGCTTTTGAAAGGACTGCCCACTGAACAAGGTCAAGGGTGCCCAGTAATACCTTTGTAATACCTCAGCCTTACCAGGTTAGGAGCCAGATCTCTAGTCACACTCCTATAATGAACAAACACTTTTTGCAGAGGAAGTTGATTTTTAGAATATTTTTTTTTATTCATCGCTTCCATTCTCTTGTAGAACTTTGAAAGTTATGGTTCTCCAGAGATTCACATTTTCAAATTAGTTTCAGCTCCTATCAGTTTCCTGTTTTTACTGAACACAGTCTACGTGGTGCAAGGTGACGTAACTGTTATCAACACTGAAAATAGCCTTGGCTAACAGAGTTTGGATTTTGGCCGAGGTTATTTACATTCACTTGAAACTGATATTCTTGGGAAAGACATCAATCCACTTCTCTACCCAGCTAAAGGTAAATGACAAGGCAGTTAGAGCCCTTTAGCCCTGTAAGTTAGTCCAACTAAAAGAAGGTTACCCTTAAGGTAACCACAAATTGAGACCCTAAAGCAAACTGGTGCTAAACTCTTACAGGCAACTCCTGCAGCGAAAAAGTCTGCCTGTTGTGACGTCTCCTCATATTACTCCAAAAAGACTGTGTAGGCCGAGAGTGGGACCCTCCCAGTTCAATGACCTTCCTACTTGAAAAACATTCGCGCTCAGCTTGCTATGCAAATCTCTGTACGGATAACATTGGGACGAATGTTGAAAAACAACCACACAATTTCCCATGCTGACCGATTAGAAACCATCAACCAAAACTGTCATCGTAGGTTTCTTCAGTTTTCAAGTTGTCTAGCTGGTTGGCTATGTATATATATATATCATGGCTGCACCGGAGGGCTGAAAATTGAAACATTTACTCCTTTTCATACCAAGAAAAAACACTTTTTTTAGTGTGTGTGTGTGTGTGGGGGGGGTGCAATCAGCAATGTAAATTCATTTTAAATTGGTCCCTTAGTGTGTGTCCAGCAGTATTTGCACTTGATATTTGAAAATTCAGACTTCTGTAAGCCATTACTGCTCAACAAAATGCAAGAAAAGTAACATTTATTGATTACCAGTTTTTCCAATTTTTTTAATTGATTACCCCCAACACTGCATGTTGTCAAAAGACATTGGTCACATGTAGTTTTCTAATGCATGACTAACCAGACCTATTGATGTTAATTGTTAACAAATTTTTTTAACCTGAAAGTATTGCATATTGGTAACAGAAATTTTTTTTTTTCTTGAAGTGATCAGATGAAAACATTTCTCAACTACTAAGACCATTGTAAAGAGTTTTTTCAAAGCAGATCCTCAGTTGTCAGTAACTTTCTAAGAGAGATTGTTCCAAACATTTGTGAATTCAATTTCTGTACAAAGCAATGTGGGTTTTTCAGGTCCAGGAAATAATCTCACAGGGGAAATAATTGCACAGCAAAAGTTTTTTGAACAGTCATAAACTGTGGTAATTTTATTTTCTAAGTTGAATATATTTGCTATGTTATAATTTTTTCAAATTGTTATTGACTATTCTTTCTGTGTAATTTTAATGATAATAATATTATCACCAGACCAGAAAATCTTGGTTTACTCATTCTATTACTAAATAAGTCTAAATTTTGAATAATGAATGCACTAAAAGGTGTTAATGAATATTTGTATAATTTTTGCTATGTATCCATAAAAATATTATTTCACAACTATCATTTATTTATTTTTTTAAAAATTCTGATGTATAAAGAAATTGGATGTTTGTTACATTAGCTTTATAAAGCAATATAATGTTGCATTTCATCTAAGAAACTGGACTTACTAGCAATTATTTTCACTGTAGAATTATTTCTGCTGTGGAATTATTACCATTTCCCGGATTTTCTCTCTTCAGGCAATTATTTCTCTTTATGGTGTTAATAATCTGCCAAAGATTGAATAATTCCAAATTGAACATTCACTAACCTTCTTGACATAAAGTCAAGCATTTTCAACAGCATACTTACACAATCAAATTACAAGATTTTTAATTACTTGACATCCCAGACACAAATAAAAAAAATTGATAGTTTTATTTTACAAAGTTCAGGTCAGAATATGGAGATATACAATGATGAACTAAAAATGAAGAAGTTGGTTTTTGATGCTCTTTTGCAGCAGACAATTTCTCAGTTTCTGGTTCTCCAACCATTAAACGATTCTTTGACAGCAATGTCCTCACTTTCAGAGAGGTTCCAGTGAACCTGTGAGAAACAATCAGAACTTTCCTACACATGTATCCATCCTCAATACACATCTTTCCACGACTTTATGCTAAATAAATAACTTGAGTCATTTTATAGTTTATTTTTATTTTATGAATATAAATGACAGCGATTATATTATGCTATTACATATGAAATGTCATTTTTTGAATAGTAAGAAAAAAGATGATATAAACAACAGAAACAGTAAATAATTTATCAAAATATGATCCGTTTGAAGCAATAACCTTTCGCTAATGATTCTCTAATCATAATATGCCATCTCTATTAAAATCTTTTGGGCTTAGTGGGCACAAATTCAGTAAAAGTACTAGTTATCACTTCACTATATTGAACCTTTTATTGCGGATATGAATTTTAAAATGCCGGAAAAAATGATAATCTGTATGAGAAATGTGGGATGAATATGGAGGATACTGCAGATATCTCAATTGTCTTGAACACAGCCAGCTGAGTGGTGAGGACTCTAGCACTGTCATGGAGCATTTCATTCAGTTCACATGGGATCCATTTTTTCAAACTTTTCAAGCTTTTGTATTGTCTTGAGATGATATGATATGGTCGCTTTTGAAGTCTCAATATCTCTAGAAAGTGCTCAAACCATTGTTTGTGGGTCATTGGCTGCTGCTGTTGATAATTCTTCATCATTAAGAACAGGTTTGGTACCTCCCTTAAGGTTTATTATTGGTATCTGTACATCCATACCTAAACCTACTGCATCAACACAGAAGAGGACACACTGTCGTAGGGTTTACCCTAAATGCTCTGTTGAAATTATCAGTAGCTTGAGCAGCATCATATCCTAAAAGCCTAATAAGATTAGTCTAACTTCTTGGATAGACATACTTGTTAAGGGCTCGAAAACTTCCAGCAAGAAATTATATCTCTATTCACATTGAATCTGCAATTACATCTACTTGCAGTATATCCTACAGTAGCCATGTGTCAACGTTGATACTGTAGCTGATGACGGCTTACTGATACTTGATATTGCTATGTGCACAGGCCCTGGATTCATCCTGTTGTCTCAAAAAATAATTTTGCCCAGTCTCGGGGGATCAGTAAGCCCTGGGACAGCACCTCCTCATTGCACTAAAAGGAGAAGTCAGGCTCACCATGCTGCTTATGCAACACCAGTTGTGGGGGACTGGAGCGATTCTTTGAACCCCACATATTTGGAACCCCAAATTGAACTTGTGTCACGAATTGCTTTCATGGGGAAAATATGGTCTACAATGACCTTGGTACTTCTTTCACTTTTAGCGTTATTCTCTAAGGTTTAGAAAACAAAAACCTTCCATGTGTAAATCTTGAACAAACTGGCGATTGTGACAAGTGTTTATGAAATCAAAAGAACCGTTACTGGAAATTTAATTGAACATTTTTAAGTGTAAAACTTTCATAATTATATTCTCTGATCCATTTTGAAGGAAGTTTTTATTGTATACAATACTTGTACACATGCAATTGGAACATGGACACATCAGCAAGTCTGAGAGCTAATTGGAGTTTATTACTGGGCCACAACCTCGGAAAAAGTGATCAGAAATCGTACAGTAAGAAAATTCAGCAAGAATTCCAATTACTGTCCAGATATCCAGGTATGTGCTGGGAGTGATTACTCAGGGTAGGCAGTTGGTCGGCCTTTATAAAGGAAGGTTTAACCAAAAGCCTTCATACATCATAAATCCTCAATATATTTTAACAAATAAAACTAAGAAGTTGCTAAACAAAGCAGTATTTTAGTTTATACTGCAGTATTTAACATTTCAGATTCAAGGTATAAATCAACTCTCATCAGACTAATTTTAGCAAAAAATATTAGACTGATTTAAATTCTTCTGGGATTTACCTTTTTAAAATGTGAACACCTTTTGATTCTGCTTGATATTAATTGATATTTCATAAAACTGAGTAAGGGAATGTTGGGTTCTTACATGAAAAAATATTCCCACTTAATCTTTTCTTTTTACAAAGTAACATTTTTATGAATAAATTCAGTAATCAATGAATACTAAAAGTTTTATCAAATTCCGTTAATTAGTTGAATTTTAACAGATTTTCAAAATGCAAGTATATTTTTGGCACTGAAAATTTTTTGATTTTCCACGTTTTTTTTCCATGAATGTAAATACAAATACCAACATTTCTACATGATGGAAGAAAATACATTTTTTAGGGTTAAATTTTGAAATAAAGACGAAAGTGGCAAAAACAGAGGCAGACGTCATAATAGACATGAATGCACACCACTCTTCTGCAAACAATGTGATGACTGGCTGTAACGAACGCAAAATTTTGGCTGTCTTTATAAGTCTATTATCAAATTTAGCTAGGAGCAGCATCCACAGTATCTGGATTAGACATTGTTATTTATATTATATACACTGAGCTTAAAAGGTACAAGAGAACTATGCCTGTCTAAGATCAAAATAATAACTATTTCCTGAATTATACATTGAATTCAGAGCATTATATCACAAAACTACAATGAACTGGAAATGTTTTACTTTTAATATTCAATAATTAACTTTTACAATTTAAGTCAGGGTAGGCACAGCCTACCTTGACTACTTAGACAGTATGTCTCTGAGCATATCATTCATGTGTGATAAGAGGGTATGACACCTGAAGATGATCAGAGAAAGTAAAAACAAATCATTTAGATAGTTATTTGGTGGAAACTTATCAAACAAGTATTGAAAAATTCTTCAGAGTTTTATAACTTTTCTAGCTTACAATACAAATAATAGCCTTATTTTATCAGTGATATTTGCATCAATTCCTGACCACTGACAATCCCTTTCTTACTGATTTTCAATGCGCAACATACAGATTGAGTGCCAGAATGAACTTCAGGTGATAGAATTAAAATCAGCAGGTAGATTATGCTGAAATCATCAGAGTGGATGAAAGTTTTCATGGATTTATTAAATGTGTCCTACCTGTGATATCAATATCGTGTGTTACATAAATAGCTAGTAATAGCTTATAATAATCAACAATCATTATTATTCAAGGAATAATTCAGACCAATATCCTTACTGACTTCTTCTCAATATGATGTATATAGTGGATTACCAAGTATAAATTGGAACACCTGGACACCAAAGAGTTAGTAAGTAAAAATATTGAGCTAGAAAGAACTAAGAGCACTATCGAAGCAGTGGGATCCCTATCAATATGTGCCTTTCACAGTCTTTAAGATCAAAGTGTAGTATCTTTTCTCCTCATATCAATGAAAAATAACATTAACTTCCTTTTTTCAATTTTGAACATTATCATGATTGTTTTTGGCACTCTGTAGGGAAGGTTTGTGAATTGAAAAGTTTCACACCCTTGCTCTCTCGATATTAAGGACAGCACACAAACAAAAAGAAATATCAGAATTAATTGAATAGAAACAATAAGAAAATTATGATGATTAAAATTGAAAAGGGGAATACCATGACACATGATTTTCAGTGATGGCAATAAAATTCATAACAGCTTTTGTTTTTGTCCACTGAAAAAAGACTTTTAAATTAAATTCAAATTCATAAAGAAAACAATTAAAATACAATCATATTAACCTTTGAAATTGAAAACAAGAAGTCAAGACTATGTTTCGTTGACACGAAAAGAACAGGTAATACACTTTGATTTTGAACAAAAGTCCCCAAAAAGCACATTGCGATAGAGACCCAACTGCTCTGATAGTGTTGAATTCAGATAAGGATAGAAGTTGAACAACTCATTGAATCACCATGAGGATACTTAATCTTGCATTTGCAGACACAGATGCATGATGGGTACATTTCAAAGGTGACCAGAGAATACAGAATTATGAACATGAAACACAAATTATAATCTTATATTTGTTTATTCAAACTGTGGTCTTCATCATGGTTGTTATAGTCCCAATGTTTTGGTCATTGTACCCTCCATCCTTCTTTGGGTATCTGCTGTATTCATCAGTATTTTTTGGGGAACTTGATTCAATTCACAGTGGTTGACAGTTCTCATTCTGCTGTCCATGCTAAAGGGATTGCTTGTATTGATTAATTCTTCTGTTATTCCATCATTTTGATTTCTCCTTGTGTCCACTCAGATGCAGACAGTCCTGGGTTCAATGGGCTAAGTGTGTGGGGAATTCTAGGACAACGGAAGTTGTTGCTTAAGAGACAAGGATGTTTTTACATTTTTTTCATTCATCTTTGTGATATTATTTCCGTTTGTCCTGCTGAACCAGAGAATATGAATTATGAAAGGACAAAAAGACAAGAATTAACCAATATGAAATATCCCCCTGCATGGACATTGAAAACAGAACAGTCTACCCCCATCAATGGAACAAAAGAGTTGGTTCAGACTTCTGAGAATGTAGGATTATATGACAGGCATCTGAAGAAGGCCGGAGGGTACAATGGCCAAAATATGACTATAGCAATCAAGATGAGGATCACAGTTTGAATAAATCAGTGTATACTAATGATAATTCCTCATCTCAGAAATTAAGACAGAGATTATGAAACATGGATTTAACAAGCAGAAAAAGTTTCCAATAATGATTGTAAACGGTTCTTCTCGGAATCATCTGAGAATAACTAGCGTTTAGGGTGTTTGGTGGGAGCATTGCTGATTTGAAATTTGAGAAAATATTTATGTATATATCTTTTCATTCATTGACCCAAGAATTGATCTGCAGATGTTGAAGCTGTGTTAAGTTTGATCTTCATTACGCTTGACTTCATTTGTATCCAGTCATTGAGTTCCTGGTTGAACCACACGATGCCAACTTTGTAACGTCCATTCAGGTTACCATAGTGACAATGTCTGTACCACCATCCAGCTGTGTAATGGACTGCGCAATGAGTACTACTTGCATCGTGATCAACATCCAACGTGCTGAAAGGTGAATTGTTTGAGTAATTTAAAGAGTCTGTGGCATTACCGCTATAGGAAGAGACTTTCAGAGCATAACCGGTCGGTTCGCTGCTGATATGGAAACTGTCATAGGTAGCAACCCAAAATTTCCCATAAATATCGACCATTTCAATCTTGAGTGAATAATTGTCCTTGCTGGTCAGTAGGTGGATAAATTCATTGCCGAGCCAATATTCTGAATCCACTGAACCAAAGCCATATTTGTATTCTTCCCATGAACGGTTGAAGTCCACCGATCCATTGAAACGTCTTTGTATCACTGTCCAAGCCCCATCAATGTCTACATCACAAAACACTTGGACTGTGCTGTAACTGCTTCTGGGGTAGATCACCTGAACACCAGAGTGAAGAGTACTTTCTTCATTCATGTTTGAACAATCTGAAAATAAAAATTAAAAAATAAATTTTAAAGCATTTATATAATGGGTTAAGGTAACCATAATAAGGCATTTGCATTCTAGACAACAAAATCCTGATCAAATGTGTCATGTTTCTGGACATTTGCATCTGGGCCTTTTAAGTCCCAGATATTTTTGTCCCAATATATGAATGCCACCTTCTATCATGTATAATGTGGATTGAACTTTGATTTTGAATGAAAAATGCATTATCCTGTGTATACCATTATGTTTATGAAAACGCATAACAATTATGTTTCTGTAGATAATATGCACCAGCATTCTTAACTTGGTAATTTTTATATCCAATAGATTTTTGATAATCAAAAATGGGATTGTAGCATGCATTTCATTGATTCAATAATTAAATTTATGAAGCCAAACTTGATAAGAGTAATTACACCTATTGTTAACAATCACAGTATTGAGTCAATGTTCTAAGAATGTGAATTGATGCTGAAAGAGAAAATTTTCTTCAAAAATCACCTGTAACATGGTAATAGTCAATACAGTACTTTTACAAATATACAAAAGTGACCCTCGTTATTTCTATGAATGTACAAAAGTGTCCCTTGTTATTACTATAAGCATACAAAAATGACCCTTGTTTCTTATAAGCGTAATGAGGTCAATCCAGAAAGTATCCAGCCATTTAATGTTAATGAAAAAATAGTTTACCTTGTGCCTTAGTTATCATATAAGAACTCCCCTTAGGATCTTACACCCTTATCCCAGAATCCCCTCTACTTTCCAAAACACTCTGCACAGTCTTTTTTCTGGATCACCATCAGCTGCCTCATCACATTCTCTTTAATCTTGGCCATGGTTTGAATTCTATTTAGGAAAACTCAGAAGTTGCAGAAAATCAAACCTGGACAATAGGCCAGTGTTCATGCATGCAGAGTAAGGTCTCCATTGATTTGTTACCACTACATCAAAGTTGCGCAACTGGTTCTGGAGATATTCAAAATGGCTGTATACTTTCTAGATAGACCTTGTAAATTAACGACAAGAATCACTTTTTACCATAATCATCAGAGATTAGCGCAAATAAACATTGAAATATTAATGAAATTTTGTATATAGTGATATTTACCTTTTGGTAGATGGAGACGCAAATTATAAATGTCTTCTTCCACCTGGTCGAACATTGGCATGTATTGGTATAAGCTCTCCGTCTTTGTTTTGAGGACATCAAGAATTCCTGTGTGGTTCTTCATCCAGTGGTGCATTCGGTAAAGCCTGTATTCCACCCTTTTGATTTGATCTTTATTGGCTGAAGCAGCTGCTTTGAGCTTTATGATGTTCTTTTCTGCATCCCTCAACTTGATGTCCCGCTGAAGGTCTCTATTGACTCTCTGGCATGAAGTAAGAGATACATTGAGAATCCGAGCCTCTAGGGAGATCACTTTGTCATTCATGCCATGCATTTGTCGGTTCATGTGTTTTAATTTCTCATTAAACTTATTGTCGTACTTGTTCTGGATTTGGTCCATGGAGCGCCGTAGATTGTTTGCGGAAGTATTCACCAGCTGGAGCATGTGTTTCTGAAGGGAGGTATGCTGTTTCTGGAAGGCATTGTTTTGTCTTATAACCAACTTGCGTTCCATATCTTGAAACCTACGAGTATGATTAGCAACCATCTTTGCAATCTGCCCTGTATCTTCTTCAGAATTTTGCGGCTCTGAGCCAAGGTCACCTTCAGGAACCTGCATACTTTCAATTGTGGCTATTCGTTCCGTCAAATTTAATGTGGCTTCTTGAAGATGACGGATTTCATTTTCCAAACTGTTCCTTTGGACATGGTTCTTGAAATTCCGGACATCCAAACTTAAATTGAAATACATATCGTAAATTTTTGTCAGTCTTTGATTATATTTCTTCAATTCCTGGAAAATACTCTCATTTTTTCTAACTGGAAAGGGAGATGCATGGATGCTTTCATCCAACTGCTCGTCTGGGACAGTTTTAGAAGCTGAATCTTCCAGTGTGCTATCACCGGAGTGTTCCTCTAGGTCGGTTATTAAATTTCCAACTCTCTGCGGCAGTTTGTTTGCCTCAACATCAACCAGAAGCCCTTCATCTACAGCAAGATCCATGTTCAGAGTATCTTCCTTCTTCTTTTCGGGTAACAACTCTATTGCAAAGCCTTTCACTGCTTTCTTTAGATTCTTGATTGCCTTTGAATGTTTGTGGCTCATTTTACTGATTTCTTGTAACGTTTTCTTCATGTTATCTACGTCATTTACGACTCCGTCAGTTTTACTGACCAACTGTTGTTTAGAACTCTTCATTGCAGACATTGTCTTACTAACATTTCTCTGAGAGAGCACAAAATCATCCAGGCGGACTTTTAATTCTGTTTCCATATTTACCAAAGACTTTTGGGACATCTTCTGTTCTTCAACATTCTTTGCTAACTGGCTTGTTTTGTGGCTCTGGTTAATTGTAACCTGTTTTAACTGCAAAATATCTGATGTTAAGTCCAAGATTTGTTCCTGCTGGGTTGACAACTGTGACTGTATCTGAGAAATCTGTGACCTGCAATAGGAAAATTGATATTTACAATCATAAATAGAGCCAGGTCATGAGTATTGCTTTCTAATTTCTTTTTTTGCAAACAGCAGCTTCTACTGCAATGTATTTATATAATGAAGAGTATTAAATTGAAGAAACAATTTGGAAAGCCTAGATTGATGTTACAAATTCAACATGTTTTGTAAATCAGAGCTAACATCTTCAGAAAATGTATGAGTATACACAATAGTATCTATATTTATAGATCCCAAGGCCCGGATATGGAAGGTATGAACAGAGTGATTTCTTTCTGTTTCTCTCTCTGTAATGGACTCTACCACTTAAAGGTAACAATTTTGCCGATAAAAATATCCCCTACCATGGCCATCTACTGCTGCTTTTATAGTTGGAGACTTGGGAGAGGGGGGACAATTAATATCTAAAAGGGTGATGCCTAAATAAACCCACCCACATCTCCTTCATCAACACCTACAGATGATGGTTTTGAAAGTTGGTAAATGTAAAATTCAAATGCAAAATATTGATTTTTAAAACAGGCCACTTCTATTCACTGTGATCAGTGGGGGACAAGGTTTTTTAGATGACAAAATCCAGTTGATAACATTAAGCAAAGGATATGTATAGAAAGTCACTTATTGTAATCACTTTGGAACAAGGTCTTTTAGAGGACAATATCTAGTTGATAACATCAAGCAAAGGACATACAGAGGAAGCTGCTTATTGTGATCACTCTAGGACAGGTTTGTTTAGATAACAATTATTGCCTAATAACATTAAGCAAAGGATGTAAAAATTGGAACAATTTACATTCATTGATATGTTAATAAATTCATTGTTATAGATGTCCCTCAATATAGCGTAGTTTGTAATATAAGGCAATTGATTGAGGACCCCCAACATTTTTACCTTGATGTATTATCACTCATTCATCCGGAAAACCACGAACAAAAACAGGATTTCATCAAAAAAGATAATACAACCAAAATATCAAAATTTTCCAATTTGCAATCAATTATCATAAAATCACATGGTGTTTCATACAACTTCTCTGATTTTGAGTGAAAAATAACACCTTTGTTCATCAGTGAACTTGTCATTGACTTTCGATCATCCACGTTTCAATTATAATGGGGTTATCTTCCTTGGACCCAAACATTCAGGTTATAAGGAGGTTGCTAATTTGTAAACAATTTCAAGATATAATATTTACTATGAAATCATTATGAATTTTTAATCATTTGGAATAAAGTGTTTGGAACCAACTGATTTTGACAATGAACAATAACTATTTAATGACATTATCATGATTATGATAAATGACTTCCTTTGAATGACATTATCATGATTATGATAAATGACTTCCTTTGGATTAAAATTAGAATTATCTATTGATTCCAGTTTATAATGCATTTGCAGAGACATAATTTTTTTTCATTAAATTCAACAGGTTTTTACCTTCATCTTCATTTTAGTTGTTTTCATACAACTTTTAACTCAGGTGATTGTTTCTATGGTAATGAATAATAGCGTGATCAGAAATAAAGAGTGAGCCTTCAGTGAGAATTGAACTCATAACTTTATTGCCAGAGGGAGTCTAGTTCATGCCTAGCTATCAAAAGCAATCAGCCACAAAGACTTCATGGATCAACAGAAGCTGACTCACATTTTTAAACCCACTCCCTACAAACAATTCTTGGCCCCATATTTTTGTTGTTTAAATATAAAATCTAGTCGTCCTAAGAAATCAATTTTTATTATTGGATGAAGTATAGATGAAGGTGAAAACCAGTCAAATTTGATGCAGGAAATAATGTGTCACAATACTTCATCAAATAATAATAATAATTAAGATAACATCTTTTGAGGTTCTGTGATTCTATTTTCAAAAACTAATTATTTACCAGAAGTTTGTTTTCTGCTTCAATCCTTTCCTTTGGCTTCATTTCTATTCAGTAAAACCATTTTATCTGCAGTTCCAGTCTCATGAGACATTGTATAATCCATTCAAATCCATTTGTCAGCTTCTTCCTATCCTTTCAGAGCTCTAGCTATTTGCTTAAAAAAGAATTCCTATTCCATTTGAATGTTATATTCAAAGCATATTCCCAGCGTTTTTCTTCATTCTTTCTCTATCCAGTCTCATTTTCCCACTGCTTTTGAAATAAAAATGTCTGTCAATATGTTTTTATCTTCACTATTGATTCTATAAAATCCAGCTTTCAAAATCAATAAACTCCATCGAGTAGAAATATCTCAAATTCTCTGGAGTCATTGCCATTCACGATTTAGAATTTGAAAATCTTTTGTTTGGAAATATTATTTTAAGATAAATCATTATCAGCCATTATTATCAATTTCTGACTAGTTAGAAATCACTAACCAAAATTGTCAACATATGTTTCTTCAGTTTTCAAGTGGGTCTAGCTGTCTGGCAATGTATGTATGTATCATGCATACAGGCTGTACCAATAGAACTGGAAGGCTAAAATTTTCAACATTTACTCCTTGTTATGTCAAGAAAAAAATTGATTTTTTCTAAATTGCCAGATAATTTTTTACAATGTACACTTATGCTAAATGGGTCCCTAGTTGGTGTCCAGCTGTGTTTTTAGTTATCCAACAAAAGGTGAGAGAAGTAACTCATTTATTGATCATCTCTTTTTCCAATTTTTTAATTGATCACCACCAATACATTATGGCACCAAAAGACATTGGTCATTGGTGATGTTGGGTTCCTATTGGGTGATTAACCAGACCTGTGTTTTCGTTCATTTTAATTTCTAGCTGCTTTTTATCCCAATTTATTCAGACCCTCATCTAAAAGAAATTTTTTTTATCCCCTGGAAGATAGCCAAAATTATGTAGAGCAGTTCTTTGCAGAGAAAGATGAAAAATTCTGGTAGGACAGAACTATGAAGTTGCTTGAAAGATGGCAGAAGATATAATTGTTATCATTTATTGAAATTGCATAAACTCCCTATTTTTCCGTGGATGGTGAAAACAATGGTTAACATTTCTTTTGGAACTATTTTTAAAATTTATTCCACGATTGACTTATATGACCTTAACCCTATCTCTAACTTATATCCTTTGTAGTTAAATTTGATAAAATACAGTTTTAAATGGTCAAGTTTCCTACTTTCATTGGTTTGTGATCGACTTATATCCTTTGTAGTTATATGTATGTGTGTTTTAATGTTTAAATATACAGTTCTGAATGGTCAAAATAGTTTGTCACCTCAATATATTAGGTACACATAGTGACATAGTTTATGCCACTTCAATATATAATTGCCATGTAACATAATAAGTTAATGCGAAAATGTTTTTTTAATTGTCTTGTTTTTACTCAATTAACTGAACAAACTTTTTGGCCACCCACTATGGTTTATTCAAATAACGTTCATTTCAAGGCAAAGGTATTTTTGAAAAATCATTTTCCTCTTTCGCTCAAGTACCTCAAATTCAAGGCAAAAAATTAATCGGAAACTGTCATCCAAAACTGAAATGGTTCCTTCAATTTTTAAGTGATTCTGGCTGGCTGGCTGGTTGGACATCTATCTCTTTATATATCATGTATAAACATCACACTAATTGAGCTAGAGGACATTTACACATTTACTCCTTAATATGTCTAGGAAAATTGTTACTTGTTTTTTGAAAATTACCCACACCTAAAATGGGCGGCAACTCAATTTGCAGAGTAAGTTTATGCTAAATTTGTCCCTTAGTTGGCATCCAACAGTGTTCACACTCGTTTTCAATGATGATGAGTAACTTATTCATTGATGACTCTTTTTTTCTAATTTTTTTAATTGATCATCCTAAAGATGGCATGCTGCTAAAAGTTTTTGTCACATGATGGTTTCTATTGAGTGACTAACCAGACCTGTTTTGTATTCATTATAGCTGAAAACGAGGGACTTAATAAACAATTTTTATGTTTCTAACCTTGTTGAAACTTCTCCTTTGGTTCATGTTTTCCTCCTGAGAATAAGTATTTTAAAATTGTATGTTTTTTCTTGTTTTAACTTTCACCATAAGCATGTTAGGAACATTAAGAATAATAATCTGTTAAGCTTTTATTTATACAACAATGTATGGCTTCTCCAGATTGCCACGTCTCTTCTTCCATAGTAGGTCAGGTCTTCAGAGATCTTCTGCAATAGTTTCTCAAGAAGGCAATTACTCTCATCTTATCACCTCTTGCTGAAAAAATGGCTTTCACATGGCCAGTGAATTTGAATAACATTCATTTTATTTTTTAAAAAATTTATTCACCTACTGGAGAGTTCTTAACTAACCAAAAAAAAAAACCCCCAGGTCTGGTAAGCTACTCAATAGTGACCAACATCTTCTCACGGCATGGAGTTTTGGAGATGATCAATTAAAAATTTGTCAAAAAAGGGTGATAAATGAATGAGTTACTTCACTTGCTTTTTGTTGGGCAGTGATCACTAAAAATGTACAATTTTCAAAAAATAAACATGAATGCTGTTGGACACGAACTAAGGGAAGAATCTGGTATAAACTTACATTTCAAATTGAACCCCCAACTAAAAATCTATTTTCAAAACTCAAAAGAAACGTTTTTGTAGACATAATAAGGTGTAAATACTTGCATTTTCAGCCCTCTAGCTTCACCCATGTGGCCTGTGTATATCATACATATACACAGAGCCAGCCCCACCAGCTTGAAAACTGAAAAAACCTCTGCTGATAGTTTTGGTGGACAATTTCTAAAATGTTTTTGCTTGATTCAAAATATATACAATTTAACAAATCTACCACTGAAGTGAATAGGATCCCACTTTTCAAAATAAGTAAAGACTTGATCAAAACTTTTTATGTTGTTTATACAATATTTGACATTTGTTTCAAACATTATTGACATTTTATCAGTTATTGTTCACCATTGTTCTCCCACACCTCTCTGTCTCTGGCTAGTTATCAGAGATCATTCTCTGTATCAATTTTTAGGTCTTTTTGTGTATAGGTGATCCTTCACTGTGGAATGAGTCGGTGAGTTCATTTAGATCAACCTTCATTGAGAAAATTACAGAATTTCACCAAAATTTCAACCTGACCTATTTTTCATGATGTCATAAAACATTATGAAGTAATAGGAGAATTTATTCTTATCACACAATAAGTTCTCTCATGACAGCAGGATGTTCCATTATGATGTCATGAAAAATAAGTCAAAAATATAAATATTATAAAACTCTTTCTCTCTTACTCTTGTCTCAACTTTTTCCCTATGGATGCTTTGAACCTTTTTCAATTTTAGTCTGAAAGAAAGTGAATATGGCTCATATAGACCTTGCAATATTTATTGCAGATAACAATAGAGGTAGGGTTTAAAGAATAAAACAAAGCAGAAACTCCAATGTCACATTGATCAATTTTGGAGCCTCAAGTAACCATAACTATAGTTATGTTGTATTCATTTATTTATTATACATTCAAACCAATTCAAGTATCATTACAAGTATATCTATAACAGGTCTAATTCAAGTGCTAGAAGTATTCATCTAATCTATACAATAGTTTATTGATATCAATATATGATGATAGATTATTGTATATTCAATCCTATTCAAATAATTTTTTCAACAATAATATATGAAATGGTTTTCATCTCGTAACATGTTGCATTCTTTATAGAGCCTTCTTTATTTAATAATGCGAGTTCAACAACCTTTTTCAATCGGCATTGTATGTGAATTAAATCTACTATATATCACATATTTGTGATGATTGTTTTGCTGTGAAAGGTTTAATATGTAATGTATACAGTGTTGTAAAAGTGATAGCTATCAAGACTATATATTAGTCTTTAGTCATAATTCAACAGTAACTAAACATAGAAACAGATAATGCCCCCCCACAAAAAAAATTGTCAAAAATTACAACGTATTTATAATCTATAATAAATTTGACCGTTTATGACGAGGAAAAATTACTTTTAGAAAATAAATCACGAAAACATGACAAATTATTTAATGACGTTGAGCCATTTTACTATAAGCAGCAGAAGAGAAACATTTTTGTACAGAGATAAAAAAAAAAAAAACGCACTTTAGTTACATAATTATTCTTTACACTACATTTTCAAATACTTATGTGATCCCAATAATTTTCATGCAACACCCAGAGCAGTCCTGACTCCTACTTTGAGAAACTGTGGTATCCATAAAATAGAAAAAACAAATACCCCAAAACTCCACACCTCATATTAACCACTTCACCACCGCAATCTAACACTGCTAGGTTAAATCATCCAAAGGGAATGAACCCCAAAACCTGATGAAAATTTTGCCCTCTACATCAATCTTCACAAACCCCTAGAAGAAATGAAATGTAAACCTCACTGTGAACTCATATGTAAATTCTGTGAATACTATTTTACTCTCACTGTTAAAAAATGACAGCAATATTTAAGTAATTTTGCAATTGCATGGTAGTTATGAAATACCTAAAATGTTGTGTTATGCAGCATCTTCTTGTTTATGTTCAATATTTCCTGAAAATTCAAGTAAACTTAAGGCAGAAATAGGTTGAGATACAGAAAAAAACTTTGAAGAGTCCTATACCAAGAGATGGATGAATTGTCAATCATAATACTGTTTTTGTTTTTTTTTCATAAATATTGAGAAGTGTTACAATACATATATATATATATATATATATATATATATATATATATATATATATATACACACACACACACATATATATATATATATATATATATATATATATATATATATTGCCACCGCTGCCCCAAAATGAATAATCTTAGCCTAGTCGCTTCATCTTTGTCACATTACCCCCTACTTTTTACCTCTCCGTCACCTTAGGCTTTACTGACCCTCCTACTCAACCACAACTCTTCAGACAGTGATACAAGGTTACATAGAGCAATGCAATGGCTTGGCAAGATCAAAAGTATTGACACTTAACGGACTGACAAATATTGATATACACAAACTACAGCCTAGAGCCTCATTCCATCTGGCCTGCCGAATTCATTGAATATGTGATGTTGGATACAAAGTTTCTTTGTTTTCCTTATTTATCTTAGGTTAACAAACAATGACATTCATTGTTGAAAATTAGAGCAAAAGCCTCATTTTTGCAGTGGTCTCAAACGAATCAATGTTTTTTTTAGCTAAAAATGTTTTAACACTCCAAATTCCTGTTGATTTATTGATATACAAAATTTGAACCACAATGAAACAATATTTTGTCTCCCCAGCACGAAAAGCATCTTATTGTTCTTATTGATTCATAAGTAAATGGGACTTTATATAGACATATTCTCCTACAATGAAAATAACATAAAAGTAATTAAAAACTAGAGTATCCATGGTCTTATATGATCATAGTTATATTTTTTATATGTTTTGGCCTGCACAACAAAAAAGATTTCAATCCGGCCCACCTCTAAGAAGGTTTGCTGACCCTGACCTAGTGGATAAAAGTGTCGGTTGAGTATATCTTGTAACCTATGCTGCAGTCAGAAGTTCACTCTGGGGTTGGGTAGAGCATGTATTCTGGTTAACTACAAAAGGCAGATAAGTAACACAACAAAGACAGGAGGAAATTATTCACAATATCCACAGGAAATTATTTGTGATATTTGTGAACAACAGGTAATAAAAGATACTCAGTCAGGATCTTTAGGTAATCTACAGAAGTATTGAATCATAGACATTGTTCCTGGCTCAATCTTCTCTATGCTGATAGGAACGAGAACAATGAAGAGATGGCTTAAGTACAAAGATTTTTGTAAGTAAGTAATCCTTCTAACTAAAAAATGAAACACAAATTGCACATTATTAATCAGCCAACATCTTTGATTGTCAAGTATGAAAGGTTTGCTAGAAAACAAGTTTTTATGAAGACCAACTGACCACAGATGGAAGGCAATCTTCTCCTGATGGCTTCCTACAGTTTCTGACAAGATGAAATACAAGCACATACCATGGGAAAATGTTTTGGGAGGACCAAGTGGTAATGTTGAAGGAAGGAGGTGGGGGCAAGGATTCAAGGAGTTCATTATTGTTTCTTTTTTGTACTTAATTTGCTTATTATGAATGGTGGCTTCCAAATATTTATCTTTTTGAAAAACAATCCCAGTTTGCATTGTATTCTTCTTTCTGTCTTGAACTGATCACTGTCAACCTCAACTGGTCAACTTGAGCATGGAGTATCATTCAACAACAAATTTCCGCTTTTGACTTGTTCCATCATTAAAAATGCCTCCTCTAACAACTGCACAAATATTTTTTAGTGTTAGAGTTGGATTTTTACCTTTGTTAAGATTTTAAAAAAGCATAAGCTAAAAATATTGCCCATTTTTTTTATCTTAAATGTCAGAATTGACAAAGAAAAATATGCCAATTTTGACAAATTTGATAAAAAAAAATGTACCTCTATGGCATCCACAACAATAGAATTAATAAAAAAGTCTTTTTCAATGAAATTAGTTCAAAGTAAATGATTCTAATGTCATAAAATGATATAAAAGGCAAACCTATACAGAAAGCATTCATATACTAGGAATGAAGTGTAACTAATAGTCACTATTATGACATTTGAAATCCTGTCAAGTATTTGAACTAAATGACCAGGCAATACCAATCTCCTCTGCAGACATTTGGTAATGAATTTATTGACAAGTCTGGTTAATCACTCAATATAAACCAACATGACTATCATCTTTTGGCAGCATGCTGTGTTGGGGATGACTAATTGAAAAAACAGGGAATCAATGAATAAGTTACATCTCTTGTCTTTTGTTGGATAACTAAAAAGTCTGGATTTTCAAAAAACAATCCTGAATGCTGTTGGACACAAATTAAGGAGCCAATTCAGCATAAACTTATATTGTAAATTGATCCACACCCTAACTAAAACTTATTGGAGGGGGGGTTGAAAAAAACAAAATAAACATTTTCTGTAAACATTAAGAAGTAAATGTTCAAATTTTCAGCCCGATAGTTCAATTGATACATCATCAGCTAATCATTAGCAGAGACTTTCCCCATGATTCGCCAGATCTTTTGATTGTAGGTGTGACAGAGCCAGTAGTTTCTGAACTTGTCTAGTTTGGTATGCCATCTTATTTTTGTAAGCAGCGATACGTCAATAGATAGCCAGACCAACATAAAAACTGAAAAAACCTATGTTGACAGGTCTGGTTGATAGTTTCTAATACTAGAAGAATATTTTTTGTAGTTAAAAAAAAAAGTGTGTGTGTGTGGGGGGGGTATACTTTTCCTCCATTATTTTTTCAACCACAATAGAAACAAATTTTAAAAATTAGGTCAAACGTCCCAAATGTGTATGAATCCCTCTTTAACTTTCTAAATGTATTTTAAGAGAATGATTTTATAACCTTCTGACATTTCGTATTTTTCTTTCCACTCCCCAAAGTCTGTAGGAGAATTTCAGTCAGTTTCAGAAAGGCACTAACAGAAAAAAAAAAAAGAAAGGAAAAAAAAATCAACAAAAACACCCAGGTTAGGTTTCATGGTACCACCCCGAAAGAACAGATCTTCACTGACATTGTTTGGATAGAAGAAAAATTCAGGGCAGAATCAAAAAAGTCAATGTAATATTGCTGTTTTTTTGTTTTGTCTTTAAAGATGGCATTTCTATATCAAAATATAATGTGGTTCGTTATACTGCCGTTCGCAATAAAAGGCGGGCAGGAAGGCCTCTCACCAGGGTATAGCAAGTAGGAAGGGCCATCCATTACGTCGGGGGGGGGGTGTTTGTCTGTGATTAGAGGTGCACAGTGTTGCTGAAAAAGTGCTTAATGAAAAAAATAGCCCCAAATGCCCAAAACATACCAATAACGATACTAAAAATAACCAAAAAACAAACCAGACAATGGCCAAAAAGTATGGGTATGTCTGTACTAATGATGCACCTATTTCATAGCCAAAACAAGAAACA
This sequence comes from Thysanoteuthis rhombus, assembly GCA_963457665.1. Taxonomy (NCBI): domain Eukaryota; kingdom Metazoa; phylum Mollusca; class Cephalopoda; order Oegopsida; family Thysanoteuthidae; genus Thysanoteuthis; species Thysanoteuthis major. The sequence continues at coordinate 7,866,301 of OY735220.1, read as the reverse complement.
CTGAATTTTGTTCAAAAATTGGCAATACTGGAAATGCTGTATGATAATCCAGGTGTGAATTTTGTTTCTGCAAAGAAACATATTTCTATTGCACTTGACAGTGGGGACGAATACTTTGTCACAATGCGACAGAAAAATAAAAACAAACATTGATTAATTCATTTACATGAGGCCAAGAAGAAAACTATATATATTAGCAATTACCACACACCTTTTCAGTACTCTTTCAAGATATATTGTAAAATTTAATTGTCTTCTTTAAAGTTTTAATTTTAATTACAATTGCAGTATTTTAATAAATAAAAAAAAGAATTTTCTGGAAAAATATTGAAAAATACATTTATTTATTGGAGGTATCAATTGACTAGTGAACATTTCCAGGAATTCCCAATGAACCTCAATGATATTTTGTGGAAGGGTAAAACATGTATTTGGGAAGATGTGATTATATTTTGGGAAGGATCCAGGATTTCATTTCTGATTGAAAGTTATTTTTCCCTTTTTTACTTCCTACATTTCTGCTCCTATATCTCCAAAAGTACTCAATGAATTTCAATGAAATTTTGTGGAAGCTCCATTGTCAGAAAGAAGTGATTAAGTTTTGGAATTTGTTTCTGATTGAGTGATATTCTTGTGTTCCTTTTGGTACATTTCGGTATTCGCTCCTGTCTATCCATAGAATATCTCCAAAAGTTCTCAAAGAATTTAAAACATTTTTTGTTGTAAAGTGGGCAATAGGCTATGGAAAAGATGACTAAATTTTCGGAGAGATCCATGCACACTGACTTATATTCAGAGGAAATGTTCACAGTCGTCTGCTTTGAATTTCAAAATGGCCAGCCTTATAGTTCATAGAAAAACTGGCAACAATTTTTTTCATAATCTGGATGTTTTGTTCTTTTTTATAAGATTTGATCTGGTTACCAAGATACCATCTCTCCCTAAATGAATACTTCCACTTTCTGAGAGACTATTTGTTGTAAAAATGGCTCATCTTATAAAAATAAGCACACTAAAATTAATTCATGTCACATTCACCGTGTGTATGTGGGGGGAGTGACTTTCAGAAAACTCCTGGCCCCTCCTTTGGCGCCAGATCTGATGGTGGGTGGTTGGTGGACTCCAACATTATTACCTATATACTGCCTACTTATTCATAAAAAAAATTTCCCTTTGAACCCAATATTTTGGGCTGAGCAAAATTGGTGAGAAGTGACACAATTCCCATCCTACCCAAACTAAAAAATATATTTGACGTACACTAACAAACTAACAGTAAAAATGAAATGAATCAGACAAAATTGTTTCAATGGTCAATGAATGAAACTTTATTATTAACACTTTCAATGCTACTCATTTATTTTTATTTTTATACTCTCTGATGTGTTACCCATTTCTCTGAGACCACCGATGAGATCAGAAACTGGATCATATAGTTACATAAGGGAATGTATAAATGATTTTTGTTGTCATTCATCTATTGCCTGTCCTCGAATATAGCCCAAATGCAACCTGCAGTTATCACGTTTCAGTTGGACAATTCAAAATCTTCTTTTCATCCTCGATACAGCCATGATGTTTTGACCGATTAATTTCTATGGCCCTCTTCAGGTGTAAAACGCTGTGACTACATCAAAGATGGAAATAAGAGTTTAGATTGTCCAAAAAAATTGGTACATTCATGACTCTTCTCAAAGTTAAAGATGTTCACATATGCATTTAGGTGAAGTCAAACTGAATTCTGATTTGTAAGACGATACAAAAAGTACCTGCTTTTTTGTCGAGACCAATATTTTTTTTCACTTACTCTTTATTTATTGTAAACCTGCAATACAGACAGCAAGACCTTGCTATCCAGTGGTGAGTCAGAGAACCAAGGCCATGAACTTATACATAGAAGAATGCTGCACTAACTCCATATATAACAGTACCAGATATTTCATTTACAGGGAATGATATTCTCCAGAGGAATTGGATTCATGATTAGTTCAATCCAACAAGGTTAGATTCACAATTGTGACCTAGTAATCCTTTTGAAATATGATATCTTCCATTTTAAAAAATTTTCATTCAAATTAATTCTTGGATGAAGTATACTAGACCTGCCCTGGCTAGAGGGTGTTAGTTTGATCCTTACTGTGGGTTAGCTCTCTAATCTCTGATTACACTGTTTAATAATGGCCTGAAGCAACTGAAAGTTAGAATGAAGGTACAAGTTGGTCAAAATTAATAATAAGGTTAGATTTGTGTGTCAGTCTCAGACACCCTAATTTGACCTTTAGTGACATTCCTTTCCAGTTCAACTCTTTCTTAGTGCTGTTAGGCTACTTCACATTCCAGTCTTAGAGGAACCCAGACACAAAGCAAGGCCAATAGCTTTGTTTGTATTTTCTTTTTTGTTTTCTTCAAACTGCTTCAATGATGGTTAAAGGATATCTCTACCCCTACCCAAAATGGTTGGCTCCCTATGGCCCTAGACAGTAAGATGAACAATTCATCATTAGACAAATACCATTTTGGATAGATATAAATTCCATCCTGTAGTAAATGAGACATGAAGTAGATAAGAGTGTCTATGGACCCTGGGGAAGGCCTAGAAATCCCTAGCTTCCTTGAACTTACAAAGTTTTGACATGCTTTACCAGAGACAGAGTCTATATGAAAAGGATATTACAACAAAATTTTGGTGTATCTGTGTTCATCCAAGCATTTTTGAAAAAAAGAATACAAACAGGTCTGGTTAATCAATCAAAAGAAACCGTCACATGACCAAATCCTTTTGGTAGCATGCCATGTTGGGTGTGATCAGTCGAAAAAAGGAATGATCAATGAATGAGTTACTTTTCTTTCTCACCACAGTTGTCGCTACAAAAATAGTCTGAATTTTCAAAGAACAAGAGTAAACTGAGGGACAGATTTAACATACACCTACCACCGCCCCTCGTCCTTGGAAAAAATTACGGGGTGGGGCAAAAAAACAAAAAACTGTTGTTTTTTTTTAGATATACTAAGGAGAAAATTTTTAAAATTTCAGCCCTCAAGCTCTGGTAGTGTGGCATGTACATGTGACTTATACATACAGCCAGCCAGGCAGAACCACTAAATAACTGAAGAAACCTATGTTAACCTATATTGACAGTTTTGGCAGTTTCTTTTACTGATGAAGATGTTTGTAGATCTCTGATTAACCAAGAAATTGAGGGTTGATAAGATTCATGTTAACATTAATAAAAACATCCATTTTTTTTTCATCTATTCTATTAGATGATTAGTAAATCATTTATTATCAATTTTTTGCTTCTATTTACCATACTGAACAAGGATGGCATGGAAGAGATAGGGAACAAGTTTAAGTGTTTGATTTGAATTCGCACTCGCCACTGAATTCCTGTAGCTCAGTGGTAAGAGTGGTTGTGCATTGAGCAAGCCACTCTCCAGCATAGAGGGTCATGAGTTTGATTCTCAGTGGGTACTTATTCTTTATTCTGATCTGTGCTGTTGATATATTTACCCACTGCTGAAAGGAAACCAGCCTGAATTTAGTTGTAATAGAAAGCAACAGCAATTACAATGAATGCAAAAGTTATTCATGATCCCGTCAAAATGAGGTCCCCAAAAAGGTAAAAAAAAGCCTTAAAAATAAATAAATGCAAAACAAAGGAAATCTTTTTAGAAGGGATCCAGTGGAATACTAATGCCAATTTTCAAGTCTGCGGGCAAAATGGTATGGCCAGGAGTGCTAGAACACGCAAACGCACAAATAAACAAATACAAATAAAACACATAAACAAACTCACATATCTCAACAAGAATAGAACCCTTTGCCATACATGATGGCTATGGTTGTTCAATGATAATGCGACTATTTTAGGGTTGCTTTCATACATCTTATATACATGCATCGATAAGTCAATGAAGAAAAAAAGCATTTATTTTCCACAACAAAAGAGGGACTCCTTTTCTTCTAGTGCCACGTAGGCAAGCTAAATTCACCCCTCAGTTAGTGTCCACACGTGTTCTTTTTAAATTTGAACTTTGTAGTGATCCAACGGAAGGTGAAAGAAATAACTTATTCAATGATCATCTGTTTTTTCCAATTTTTCAATTGATCACCCCAACACAGCATACTGCCAAATTATGTTGGTCGCAAGACAGTTTCTATTGAGTGACTAAGCAGACCTATTGATATTTTGATGCTTATTTATATTAGCCATGATGAGAACGATTCAAGTAAACATGAAATGCTATTACATTGTTTTATTGGTCCACAGTAAAGCTGACAATAAAGTTACAACGTTTTGCTCCTATTATCTGGACAGATAAGATAGCTACATATATATATATATATATATATATATATATATATATATATATATATATATATATATATATATACATATATATATATATATATACACATATATATAAATACATATATATATATATATATACACACACATTAATATATATATATATATACATATATATAAATACATATATATATATATATATATATACATACATATATATATATATATATATATATACATATATATATATACATATATATATATACATATATATATATATACATATATATATATATATACATATATATATATATACATATATAAATACATATATATATATATGTATATATATATATACATATATATATATATATATACCTATATAAATACATATATATATGTACATATATATATATATATATATATATATACATATATAAATGCATAATATATATATATATACATATATATATATATATACATATATATAAATACATATATACATATATATATATATATATACATATACATATATATGTGTGTGTGTGTGTGTGTGTGTGTGTGTGTGTGAACATATGGAAGGCACGTAAACAGGATGAAAAATAATGGAAAAAAAGGGCATTAGAAAACCCCAATCTGGATCAGGCCTTATCACAGAGAATGAGGGGCATTCAAAGTTAGAACCATAAAAGGATAATGGTGCAGTGCAATTGTCTTATGTAACCCGAACCTAATGTACCCATATGAAAAGATGGTATCATTAGTCGATTGTAATAGGGTTGCCACTGAGATATAATCCAAATATACATTTTGACCCCCCCCCCCTCCCGGTGGCAGTGGACACCCGTGGTTAAGTATGATATGAATGATTGTTTTTGCAACCACATCTCTGGCATTTAATTTTAGATTGTTTATCTCACGTATTAAGTTTTGGCATTCAATCAGATAAGCTTCAATTTTGCATGGATTAGAAGACAACCTCTCCATGGATTATCCATCAGATTTGTGTAAGTGGGACAACTTATCCTCTAATCTTTGCTCTCCCAATCAGTGACATTCAGAGAATTCAGCTGGTGTGGAATGGGAAGTCACTAAAAACTGGGGTCGCCATTTTTGCCATTTTATGGCCAGATTAACTTTTTTTGAAAAGCATTTAGACATGGAGTTTTTGGTTTGGCCATGCTTACATTTCTGGCCATTTTGCCTTTTTGATAGTATTTTGAATTAATTCTTACTTCTAGTGTGTATCCCAAATTTTCAATGTTCTATAAACAATCATTATTAATCTTTTATACTACTATTCACCTCCATCCTAATCTTCATGTCATTTTTTATAATCACAACTTTGATATTCAGGTAGAGTTTGATAAAAAAGCAAGCTTGTCTGTGCTAGGGTCAAACTCCCTTTCTTCTTGAAAATCTAAAAGGTAAACAAAACAGAATTCATTTCTCCATGCAATTTTATTCCAAAATTAGGATTTGCAAGCTTCAGAAAAAAACAAATTGACTTGAATTGGGCTTTAGAGGTGGGAATGAATTTGTCATCCGTTTTTGCAAATATCAGTGTGTCATTGTTATTTGTGCATGATGTCGGGTTTTTTAGTTTGGTCATTGTCATCCATCATTGTTGTTACATATGAATATAAAGTCAAAACTCAACAGTAGGAGTTTGACAAAAAAATCAAGATGAAGATAGACGGTAGTATTAGAAAAAAACTTTTTCTTTTATATTGATACTAATAATCTACGATAATGAATGTGAAAGAAGATATTTTTTTTAATCAACAATTTTGGCATTTGGCTATAAATGGCTCCAACTATCTGGCAACACTACTAAAAACTTTATGCACATTACTCATCTGGGCCTGGAGGTCAGATCTATTCCAGGGTCCCCTTCCTTCAGAGATGAACCAGATTTAGGAATTGGATATCAGAGGGGTTTGTAGCAGTGGTCGAGGGAGGGGCCACCCTTTGAGCTAGTCTATGTTTATTGTAAGTTGTAGAAAGAAGGTTAACCCTTTGCCTACAAAACTTTTCTCTGCATCTGGAAGAAGCTGGCACACTTCTCTTGGGGTCCCTGTAGCTGGTAAACTAGTCTTAAATAAACATTACTAATGTAAAAAACAGAGACAACATGGGGACCCATTATAGATAATGTAAATGCATTGGTAATGATTTTACTATAGAAAAGAATTGCAAATAATTTTACTATACAAATGCCTTGAATCTTACAATAAAGTAGCATGATAAATTGCGAAGGAAAGAATTGTCTATGGTCAAGAATTAATGCAAGCATTTCTGAGGGTAGGGCTATTATGCGTATAATGTAAACCACATTGCTAATGATTTTACTACAGGAAAGCATTGAAAATTAAAAAAAGAAGAGAGGGATTATCAGTGGTCAAGAAATTATCAAAGAATTATTAAGAGCTATTATATACATGATGTAAATACATTGCAGATGATTTAATTATAGGAAAGGTACTACAGGTTGAGTACTCCTGATCAGAAATGTCTGGAACCTGTAATGTTTCAAATATCCTTCACTGTTTGTTATGTAAATATAGTTTTACGTTCACAGTGGTAAACACAGATAACCAAGCTTTTACAGTAGTTGGAATGTGCTGAATGAATACCTTGGAAATCAGTCTCTTTTATCATCTTTGAATCATACTACAGTGAAATCAGGTATGAAATTTTCCACTTGTGATATCATGTTGGCTTTCAAAAAGTCAGAAGATTTTGAAAAAATTTGGTTTTTAGATTCTCAGGAAGGAAGTACTCAACCTATATTTCCAAATAACACCTTTTTTGACGATACTGATAGGTGAATGAATAATAGGTTTAGGGAGGGTGAATGAAAGCAACTCTCTAAGACTCCTAATAATAAAAGTTTAGTTAATATTATGCTTATTCTCAGGATCAGAGCTTGAGTACTCACTAAGTTCAGCCTAGTCCTGACAACTGTGGGGCAATAAGTGATAATCAAACTCACTTAAGTAGTAATGATCACTTGAACAAGCTTGTTAACCATTACTCTATAACAAGAAGGAAAACATCAAAATGAAGGTCATTTGTTAGAAACTGTCAATATGGGTTTCTTCAGTTTTCAGGTTGGTTTAGCTGGCTAGCTATGTAAGTTTGTACAATGCATACAGGCGGCACCAGTGGATAAAGTAACTTTTTAGAAGGGGGGTTCAATTTGCAATCTAAGTTTATGCTAAATTGGTCCCTTCGTTTGTGTTTGGTAGTGTTCATGCTCATTTTTTGAAAATTCAGACTTTTTCATTGATCACAGACGAACAAATGATGAGAGAAATAACTTATTCATTGATTACCGCCTTTTCCGATTTTTTGATAGATCACCCCCAACCTGGTGTGCAGCCAAAAAACGTTGGTCACTTGACAGTTTCTATTGAGTAACTCAGACCTGCTATTCATATTGATTACTTACAATTGGAAGTTTCTTTCATTTATTCGCATCTTTAAGTGGGGGGGGGTGATCAATTACAAAATTGGGAAAAGAGTTGATCAATGAATGATTACTTCTCTCACCTTTTGATAGATCAATAGAAATTTTTAAAGAAAACTACCAGACACATGGTAAGAGATAAATTTAGCATAAACTAACATTATAAATTGAAACCCTCTCCCCTTGCTTTAGGAGGTAATTAAAAAAAGGGGGATTTTTCTAGACATAATAAGGAGTCAAAGTCAAGATTTTCAGTCCTCTACCTCCATTAGTGATAGTACATACATAACTGGTCAGTCAGCTAGAATCCCTTGAAAACTAAAGAAACCTATGTTGACAGTTTTGGTTGCTGGTTCCTCACATATGTATTAAGAATACTTGGGATTTATACTCCAGAATAGTTCTTAGTTCCAGATAGTAGATTATTTCGCCCAGTATCTATTAAAAAGAAAAAAAAAGAGAGAAAAAAAAGGAAGAAAAAAGAAAGAAAATAAACTGTTTTTATTAGTATTAAAAGTATCTAAAGAGACCTTGTAGTTCAAATGGTGGAACTGGATGCGAAAAGTCACAAGATATGTACATAGAGTAAATTCATACTACAAAGAACAATAAGGACAACCAACAGAAGTCACAAGTCACAAATACCAAATATACCACCACTGAGAGAAAGATTTATGACATCAAGATCCCTTTCATACAGGAACTCCCTTTCTGATAAAACAGTTAACTCTATTTCTATTAATGTTCAACAACAACCTATTAAAAGAAACCAGCTTACCACACAAGTATAAAAATTTCTGAAGTATTCACACCTTAAATGCCAAGCCATTACATCTGTTGGATGTACCTTCACTTGGTACTCTTTATGATATAAAATTTATGAAATGAAAAAGGAAGGGTTGTCCTTGTTATTACTACAAGAAGTGAAAGGTTTTGCTGGGCTATCTTGGATTCTGGAGGGGATAAAAAAAAAGGAGAGAAGGGGAGATATTGGTTAGTGAAGGAAGCATTTCTCTGATGTGTATATGGTTTGACAGGAGGAACCTTAGCAGCTGTTAGTTATGGGAGTGAGTGTGTAAAGAGAAGTCTTCTTTCTCTGTATCCAGTGTGTTAGAATCTGAAAAAGAATCCAGAACATCTTAGAACACCTAGATTCTGAATATACATATATATATATATATATATATATATATATATATATATATATATATATTTATCAATTGATGTAAACTTAATCTTCAACATTTACTTTATCAAAATATTACTTGATTTATCAAAATTATTACTTATTTGATTACAATAATATATAATGATATTATTCATTTTATTAAAAATCATCTAAATGGCAATTTCTGACTTCTAGATACGAATAAAAACATATGGATTTAGATGCCTCTGTCAATGTCACTGAATGAAAATCATATATAGCTATGTAGGGAAGGTAACTATGAAAAAAAAATGCCCCAATTTGTTCTTAAATAAGAAGTCAGTTCAAAATTCCCAGGAATCCGAATATGACAGGAGGGTTGTGATTGTAACCACCAGGACACCAGTTCAAGAAAAGAAAAAATCAGTGTAAAGATATTTCCTTATCTAAGAAATCCAAATAGAGAGTAATAGTTGTTCAAAACCAGAATGATGATGTGTCTTTGAGGCTCAGTCATATTTTGGTAAACAAGGACATTCTCAAAAGACCACATCAAGCTTCAATTTACATTTGTAACTTGACCTTTTACACAAAACCTGATGGTTGGCACAGGAGGCGGATCAAAACATTGAATCCGCAAGTACAAATTTTCAATTTACACCGTAATCAAAATTGAATTCAATTTGATAAAAATGAAGATGAAAGGTAGAACTCAAATCCCTCTAACCACATAAAAGAATATTGAGAAGAAATAGTACAGGAGTGCCTGGTTATAACATATGTGTTGGCATCCAAGAAAATCAACTGCCTTACAACCAAGCTGCAATAAATTCTTTTAGCCATTTTGGAGCAGGATCTAGCCATTTTGATCTAGCTATTTTGGGGTCAACCATCCATCCATGTTATAACATGAATCACACAATAATGGGAGAAGGCTGGCATCACAAAGTTTTTGTTTTGTTCAAATAAAATTTAATTTTAATCATGAAAATTTGCGTTTTTGGCTTATGCTGGGGTCTGGATTCTACATTTGATCCCAGGAGTTAGTTTGGTATCATCAATTGGCAATATTTCATTCAATCCTTACTAATATAGCCACATCAAGATGTAGACAATTTTAGTCACTTTGACCTACCATACCTACTTTCATAAAAAGCTGTTAGAATGGGTGTTAGCCAGTGTTATGGAAGCTGTTCACTTTTTAAAAATACAAATACAAATGTCGTACGACACATGGAGCAATGATTTTAGTAATTGGAGATTTTTATGAGATAGTGGTGCCAAATAGCTATTATTGACTGTTTTATAAGGCTAAAGAGCTCTAACTTTGCTATTATTCTCTGATTACTGGAGGGAAGAAGTGGAGTCATGCCTATCCCATGGGCATCAATGCAAACAGTTTGAAGCATTAGGCCACCACATATTAGAAAGAGAATTCTGATTTGGAAAATGAACATAGACCACAATGTTTACAAATAATAATCGCTTACCATCATTTACATGATTTTTGATAAAATAATATTTTTATCCGATTCATAGTAATAAAATGAGAAATAATTTCAATAAAATCGGTATTATTTTGATAAAATGAATTTTGAAAATTAAAATTACATTTAATCAATTGATAATATTTAATATATTTCCTAGATTTTAGTTATGTGTATCTGGAGAATGTGGATGTCTAGGCAATATACTGGATTTGGCCCAGGGCTGTAGTGCTGACCATGATTTAATACATGGATTCAATGAAGAGTCAAGAACTGATTTAAATATAGGTTTAGAGGTTTGCAATATCTTCTATTTACTAATACGAACCCTGATCACAATTTTTCAAATTGAATTTCAAGGCCCCAATCTTGGTTCACACCCTTCTGGTATAAATAAACTGCTAAAGATCTGAGCAGTGTTTGAAAAACTTACAAAGAACCTGATGATAAATTAGGAGAGGTCTTAAAGGTGGTAAGGCTTGGAGACAGTATTATGAACAAAATAGAGCTTGAGAAAAAATGGCAGACAACCTGCTATAAGTCAATGAATAGTCCCCTAGAAAGGATAAGTAGTGAAGGCGGGGGAAGGGGATATTATTTTTTTTCTCCTTGTCTCCCACTTTAAATGGTTTTGGGTGCAGAGGGGGGTTACTTTTATCTATCATTTCCATCCAAAACCTTCTGGCTTGATTCATATCAAAATGTATCCAACAATTTTTTTCTTCTTTTATGTTAATGGCCTTTGACTTATCAAAGAAGGCATCACTTTGTGTCATTTGATAGGATCTTCAAAATGGTTGAGACAGAGGAACAACCTACTGGCAAAAAATGGCTTCAGAATTTAGAGTAGAGGAGTGAAGGACGAGAGGAAGATAAGAAGAAAAAGGAAAAAAATAGAAAAATAGATAGAAAAGGCCAATGATAAAATGAGAGGAGAGAAGAAGAAAAAAGAGAGAAGAGAAGAAGAAAAAAGAGAGAAGAGAAAAAGAAAAAAGAGAGAAGAGAAAAAGAAAAAAGAGAGAAGAGAAAAAGAAAAAAGAGAGGAGAGAAAAAGAAAAAAGAGAGAAGAGAAGAAGAAAAAAGAGAGGAGAGAAGAAAAGTAAAAGAAGGAAAGAAAAGAGGGAGAAAAGAAGGAAAGAAAAGAGAGAGGAGAAAAATCATAACATTAAAAAAAAAGGAGAGAAAGAAAAAACAAATAAAAGAAGAAAGAGGAAATGCAGAACAAGTGAGAAGTTGGATTAATGGATGAGGGGGAAGAAAAAAAATAACCGGATCAACAGAAAAAGGTGCAGAAAAAAATGAGACGTGTGAAAATTTTCAACTAGAAATGTTGAGAAAGTGAAGGTTAGAAGAAAAAAATTGAAGGAAGTGAGAAAACATAAAGGGGGAACCATAAAAGACTGAAAGAGAAAGAAAAAATGTGGAAAAAATTTAAAAAAAACAAGTGGTATGACAGATAGGAGATGAATTAAGATGTTGAATAAGGAAGTGTAAAACGAGAAGAAAGTACGAAAAAATGAAGAGAAGAGTAATGGTAGTAGCAGTAATAATAATAATGATAATAGTAATAATAATAATAACGACGATGATGATGATGATGATGATGATGATGATGATGATGATGATGATGATGATATTAACAATAATAATAGTAGTAGTAGTATTCTGGGATAGGGTCTTAGTGATGGCCTCTTGTACTAGGTTCTAATATGTGTTGATCACTACATTATATCTTGTTTGGTGATCAGATGATATTGCATTTAGATCTACATCAGGGTTTTAAATAATTCCTTTTCACTCCCTCAGTTTGTCCAAGTGGTTTTTGAATGTGTTCAGATTTAATGCCTCTGGAAGATTGTTCCATTGATCAGTGACTCAGCAACTGAAAGAGAATCTTGCGATGTCTTTATTTACGGCTTTCTTTGTATACATTGAACGTGTAACTTCTAAAACTGCGATTTCATAAGTGACTAGATTGAAAATGAAGGAAGTTTTGCATTGCATCGTCTTGAAAAATGTGTGATAACTTATGCATCTTGATCATATCGTTTCTGTATCTACAGTAGTGTAATGTTAGCAGTCTCAAAACTTGTAATTTCTCCTGATAGGATAAGTTCGCTAAACCAAGGATAATTTTTGATGCTTGTCGCTGTATGTTTTTTATTTTCATCATCTGTTTCTTTTTGTGATGCATTATTATTGATTTCTGGCTACTATTTTGACATGATCTTAAATATTGTTGCTTTTTATCGCAACTAAACTCAGACTGGTTTCCCTTCTGCAGTGAATAAATAATTCAACAGCATGAATCAGAAATAAAAATGTTCAAGGTGAGAACTGGTATGAATTTGACTTTTCGTCTTCATTTAGGATGAAAAAGTACTTGGTGATCCCTGATCCCTGGAAGACGTTTATGCATTCAGTCATTTTTATCTGTTTGTCTACACAATAACTCCAAAAGTTCTCAATGATTTCCAATGACATTTTTGTGGAAGGGTAGACCATGAGAAGAATTGATTACATTTTTAGGTGGATCCAGGAATTTTTACACTTACCTCCCATGCATTGTAGTTATCTATGAACTGAATTCCATCCAGTTTTTTGTTGAAGTATAGCATTTGTCAGAGGCACGCGCTCTCTCAGTGCCTTCTAGTTTTATTTCTGGTATTTGTATTAGTAGTTCACAAACTCTCTTTTTAGTTCAGTGTGAAAAGGTACCAACTGATCTGTTTATAGGGGCAAAAATAGAATCAAATTTTTATTAAGGCTAGCCTCCTCATCTTAATCATTTTGAACACCTTTTTGTCAGTCAAATCTCAAGCTTCCTCAAGGGCATATCATATCTCAGGTCATGACCAAGCCAATTCTGGTTCGCAAGGTCCTGTTGACTGGATCGCAAGAGCATAAGAAACAAATAAAAAAGAGTAGGGTTAGTAAGAAAAATATTGTTGAAAATGAAACTATTAAGATTTGAATTATGAATAAATCTAATAATCTAATCATCACCTTCATCATCAATGATTTGTTATACTAAATTTGTAGAATCTATAACATAGCAGTAATAGTAACTTTAGCATGGTTTAAAAATGATAACAGAAGGTTTAGTTAAAAGATTATAAGGTCATCTTACAAGTTTGAAATCACCAAAGTGCACAAGTCAACATAACATGTATGCGTGTATGTATATATATCATACTGGTAAGAAAATTATACATCATATGTTTCTGTTCATGAAAGATGACAGTGCTCGTACTATGCATTTGTACATGATATGTATATTTGCACAAATATATATATATATATATATATATATATATATATATATATATATGGATTACCAAGTTTTTGATTAGAATATAACTCAATCATAATAAAAAAAAATTTGAAGAACCCTGTCATTTCCAGCAGTACGTTTTATCTCTGTCACATATTGATGAAATATTTCAAGTCAAAAACTATCCTCACCACTTCTTAATACTACTATTTATCAAACGTTTATGAAAAATGTGGCAGGGAATGGCAGGGAGTGTGTTTATGTATGAAAAGTAGTAGTATTAAAAAGCGGTATGCAATGGCAGGGACTCAGTTCAAGTTTAATAACTAGTGGTATTAAGAAGCGGAAGGGAATGGTAGGGATAAAAAAAACAAAAACATCCCTGGCATACCTGATAATCTGAACAGAACCCATTTTTCTTATTCAACATTTCATGAACATTTGTCACTTCAAATAGAATATTTCAGGGATAGTCAAACTACGTTCATAGATCTTCTTACACAATGAACAGTGCGATTTTCTCGATTCTCTGCCTGTAACAACAGACTCTCCAATATAAAGGTGAGAATTTTACTGATAAAAATAATGCGTAGTCACCATTTGACTCTATGAACTCTCCCAGTGAAACGAATTCAGTATTTTTTCCTAAAAAATATCTCATAGAAATAAACATCTAGCCATGAATTTTTCACTGAGATCAACAATCTTTTATAAAAAAATAACTGATGAAAATGCATGTTTAATAGTTATGATCAGCAAACTAATCTTGTTAGTGGGTTGAATCCTCATTCAATCTCTAAGTATTGATGGTACAACCTACTGACATGCCATGTTTATCTACCAATATTATGAAAATGATTGGGGGGGGGTCTGTTTGTAACCCTAGACATTCCTGTTTAAAGGTAACAATTTCACTGATGAAAATATCTCCTACCTATCATTTGAAACAATGTACTCTTTCACTGAAACAAATTCACAATTTTTTCTTTCTTAAAAAATCATCTCACACAAATTCAAATGTATACATTCATTTTTTCACTTGGATTAACTAGCACAATATATAATGTATTGAATATGACCGTGTATTTAACATAAAACACACATTATAGTACACATTGCTAAAAAAAATATTGGGTTAGGCTAAAAAATACTCTATCATTAGATCGTATTAGGTGTGTTTAGTTTGTTCGAACCAACTCCATTCAAAAAGAAAGCTTTTGATTGTAATATGCGATGTTGCCAACTCAAAAAATATTTTGTGCTATTCTGACAGCCAAAAAGCGCAAAGTAAGAAAAATAACCCCTAAACACTAAATACAGTTAAACCACGCCTAAAAGATGCAGAAAATGCAAAAAAATGGTCAGAATGTCAGTACTAAGTTTGTGGTTTTTGCAATGCCAAAACCAGAGAAAATGTAAGAAATGCTAAATTGGCAAAACTGGTAATGTGACAGTTGTCATATCAGAATGCATCTTTTAGAAACTTGTCAGGATTGGCATGTTTTGGTTTATTGATTCTGACATTGAAGATGAAAGAAAATAAGCAACATTTTCAGCATATTATACTTTATTGTTTCAAGAAAGGTAAAAATGCAGCTAAAAAAATGCATGCAGTTTCTCATGGAGAAAGTACTGTGAACGATGGAAAACATCAAAAGTGGAGGCTTCTCGCTGAATGATACTTTCCGATTAGACAGACCAGCTGAAGATGATAACAACTGAATAATTGGTATGTTTTAATGTCCTGTATTGTACTTACATATAGCTTTGAAAAAAAAAAAAATTTTGAAAGTTTTAGGGAGAGGGAAGGTGCTAAACTGGACCTCTATTTTCAGCTATTTGTGTAGTTTCAAAGTCTTTGGTTACTTCATTTGTGAAAGTTGTAAAATTTTTTTCGCAAGTAATTTCTTACACTTTCATTAAAGGGGAGGGAGTTTACACTGCAATGCAATCACACCCTAAGTTCCTTGAAGAAATGCAGACCTAAGTTACTTTTAGAGTTTTCGAGGGAGTTCCTTCGACATCTCCAATTGGTATTGTATTTTATTGACTGGCCTTTAGCACCTGCTCATGTCTCGCAGGAAACTATTAACATATCTGAAAATGTCAGAACAAAATCTACATATCTTTTGTTTTGGTACCAAAAGTGCTGAATAGGGAAGACACAGCAGAAAAAAATTTTATATGTTTGAAGAATTCTAAGTGAGGAAATGACAATATAAAATCTGTGCAATTCTCTGCAATTGAAAGGTCAGCAAGACTGGAAAAGAAATAGAAAGTTGCAGAAATGGCACAAGACTTGGTTTATTCATCTGTTTTTCTGGCTGGCAGTGTTGCCAATTAAACACTTTTCAAAATTTAAAATTTAGCAGCAATTGAGCCGCTTACACAGCCATTTTTAGCTATTTGAAATGGCCACAAATAGGCTAACAATTTTTTTTTTAGCATGTTTTGGCATTTTTTGAGTCTTTTTGAAGGTTGACTAAGAAAATTTTTTTGAGTTGAATATGTTTGGCTATGTATTATCATGCATACAGCCACACAAATGGAGCTAAAGGGCTTAAAATTTTAAAATTTACCCCTGGAACAGTTTTTTTTGAGTGGGGTTCAATTTGCAATATAAGTTTATAATGAATTGATACCTTGGTTTGTGTCTGGCACTATTCACGCTTATCTTTTCAAATTTCAGACTTTTTTATTGATCATTGTGTAACAAAAATTGAGAGAAGTAACTAATTTATTGATCACCCCCCAACATGGCATGCAGCTAAAAAACGTGGTTACATGACAGTTTCTATTGACTGACTAACCAGACCTGTTTTTACTATTAGTTTTCCTCACAGATACTATTTGAAGCATAGGGCCTCAACCACTCTGCTGTGGTTTCAGTAGATTGGAGTGAAATTGCTCAACCTGATGCCCAATCCTTCTCTTTTACCCGGGATTGGGACCAGCAATGGTGATTGCCAAACAGTAGTTTTTTTTTCCTCATCAATGGACTGCCTTACAGGGTTAAAGAGCCCCAACTGCCCTCCTATTTACTCATAGTTGAGGGAAAAGTGGATTCATGCCTTTCTCAGTGGCATTAGAGCAAAATAAATGTAAAACAGCCTCAGATGAAACTGAGACTCCATCCATTGATTTCATTTTCCATACCATCAAACAATACCCCACCTAATGTATATCATAATTTTTTTCCTTTTACTCTAATGCTGACGGTAACTAATAGTAGAAGGCATTTGTAGAATAACTAACCTCTTCGGTATGTTTTCCTTCAATTTTTGTATGATACCTAATTCTTTTTAAAAACAAGAACCACAAGTTCAAAGATGTGCCCACCATCCTTATGTCCATATCTATGATTTCCAATTTTAAAGGGATTCTTAACAAGTAGTAGTAACATTACTAGTTGTGGCTGTAGTAGGAGGAGGATGAGGAAGAAGAAGTGAGGATGGATCACCTGAAAATCTAGTTCTTAAAAAAGCAAAAAGTAAGTTCAATTAAAGTGAATGTACAAATTTTTATCAATAAATTGTTCTAGAGTTTTATTGTATGGTTATCTTTTTTTGATGGGCCTTAAGTGGGCTTTAAACAGAGGATATATAATGTTTTTAACCTTAAAGTTAGCTGGAAATTAGAAATTTTAGACGATTTCAGACATTTTTGAAGACAGTTTTAGCTATCAACTCACAGTAGCAAACAAACACTTGATATGTCATCTATTGATGTTCTTTTAATGATGTCACACACTCTCCTCCTTCCTCTTTTTATCGTTTACAAAACAGAACCGACCAACCAAAAAGCATCTAATAGAGGTGTAATAGAGATGTGTGGACACATCTAAAAAATGTTGTGTACTGTTTTCATTCAGGTACAATATGATCTTGTACATAATGTAAATCCCAATTTTTATAAGTAAAATGCATACTTCATTTTTGTGCATAATCTGATCCACACTCCATTATGCATAGAAGCTGTGAAATTTTTGAATCACTGTAGCCCCACAAATCACCCAACCAACCAACCAACCAACCAATTCTATTGCGTCTTGGTTGTAATGTAGTTGGTTCCTTGGATGCCAACACGTGTTATAACTGGGCATTCCTGTACTATTTCTTCTCAATACTCTTTTACGTACTTAAAAAGATCTGAGTTCTACATTTCATCTTTGCTTTGAATAAATCAAATTCAGTCTTGATTATGTTATAAATTAAAAATTTGTACAAGCGGATTCAATGTTTTGATCCGCCTCCTGTGCCAACCATCAGGTTTTGTGTGAAAGGTCAAGTTACAAATGTAAATTGAAGCTTGATGTGGTCTTTTGAGAATGTCCTTGTTTACCAAAATATGACTGAGCCTCAAAGACACATCATCATTCTGGTTTGGAACAACTATTACTTTCTCTTTGGATTTTTGAGAAAAGAAAATATCTTTACACTGATTTTTTCTTTTCTTGAACTGGTATCCTGGTTGTTATAATCATAACCCTCCTGTTATTTTTGGATTCCTGGGAATAATGAACTGAAGTTCTTGTTCAAAGAATAATTGATTAAATTTTAGGAGCAAATTGAAATAGTATGGAAGCTTTATATGATTTTACTTATTTTTTAGTGACAATGTGCGCTCTGAGTGCTTTCCATTTCAACTCACGGAATATAAGTAGTGTTGCCAACTGAATCATCATAGCCCCTCAAATGGCCCGCCCAACCAACCAGCCAAGTGTGCAACAGAATCTTCTCTGATTGCTTGTTTGTATGTGAGTGTGTATGTGTATGTTTATGTATGTCAATTACAGATTACCTTAGCCCATACATGTACGAAAACTATCCAAGAGATTATCTAAAATCATCTCAAGAAATGGATAATTTATCTGAAATTATCTTAAGAAATGGATATTTTATCTAAAATTATCCAAAAAAAAAGATCATTGTCTGAAAATTATCAAAAAAATACCAACACAAGATTTTGGGCATTGTCGGTCTAAAATAATTATAGAGACACCCAAAAACACTTCTTTGAAGAAAAAATAAAAACATAGGATTATTTAGATGGTGCCTATTGGTATATTCACACTATTTCTAAGGTTGTAGCCCCAAAATGTGATCAAGAGTTTTGTGGAGACACAAGCAAACCCACACGCATACATAGTTAGATAGGTGCATAGCCACCTACGCTCAGAGAGAGAAGAGTCAGTAGCCCACTCGGCTGGTTGGTCGGGCGATTTGGACCACAGTAATTCGATAACCAGACATCATTTTGCACACAAACTGACGTATATGATTAAAAAATGATAGCAGTTTAAAGTGTTGACAAGAAGACATCCTGCAATTAATCAAATATTACGCATACACTGACCTTAGCAATTTAAGTAATAGGTTTAGAGCAAATGAAGACTTCCTTTTAATTGTCATTGTATAGAATGGCTGGATTCAGGAGACATCTCTATTCATCAGCAGTCGTGTATGCTACTCTTGGGGGTGAAATTACCGACTATATAGATATTAAATTCAGTCATTACTGTTACAACCACGAATTCAGTCATTATTATTACAATCCTTAATTCAGCCACTACTAAAATTCCTAATTCACATTACCAAATCCTTTGATCAGAAACATTTCAGAATTAGGATTCTGGAATTATATATATCTTTACCATCAATTCATTGTTTTATCGTTTCACCATAAATTCTGTTACCCATAAAGTTATTTGGCACTGGACAATCCTACGTAGCATTATGCCGGGTTGTGTCTATCAAAATCTTTAGCCAAATAACAGTTTCTGCAGGTGAAAAATAGTCTGGTAAACTTTTTGGTTCTTGAATTATAGAGAAAAGAATTATCCTCTCTCAGCTTCAACTCATTTTGGTCTGTTTTTTCAAGGGTTACTAAGCAATAGATTTCCAATAAAAATTGTTTTCTCATTTTTTTAAGAGATCCTGAGAAATCATATTTTGAAGGTTACGAGATATGGATTTCATTTATGGCAAATATAATAGTCATGTGACCTCATTATGCAAAATGACTGCAGTATCCAAAATGGCTCTGAAATTTCAAGCACCCACGTGCACTCGGGGCCTGAATAAGTAAATACTGACAACAATCTGGCAAATTTTTGGACCAGTGATTCTGAATGTGGGGCATAAGCTCCAGAAAGGGGCAATGTAAATATATCTCAGAGGAAATTTTGAATTTAGCTGTGAAGAACAAAAAAGAGTTCTTTCTGAGATGTGTTAAGACTTAACTGAATAATCTCAAATTATTCAATATCATTAATTCCTAATTACACAATACAATTGACTACTATTTTTATTATAGATTCTGTACCTTAAGTGATGCTTAACTCATCAATTTGCGAAGTATAAAAGTAATGATGTAACTGCTTTGTTGTTTCTGAATTTCACACAAAGAAATTACAGAAATGTTAGTATGTATCTAAAAGTTCAAATACCAGTATTTTTCTTCTTACAAAGAATTTGCTTCTTCACAGATATTTATCCATTCAGGATGGTAACAAAAGAAATGTTTGTCAGTATTCAGAGTGAATATGAGACATGGTTCTTTTTGCCACATGATATTAAAAACTGTCAACTAAAACTATCAACATAAGTCTCTTCAGTTTTCAAGTTGATCTGGCTGGCTGACGGGCTATGTATTTCGCAGGCAGCACAAATGGAGCTAGAGTGCTGAAATTTTCAACATTTACCCTTTATTATGTTTTTGTTCTTTGAAAATTCTGCCCCTAATAGGTTTTTACTGGTGGTGGTGGGGGGGTCAATTTGCAATGTTAGATCAAGCTGAATTGATCCCTTAGTTTGAATCCATGCTTACGCTTGAAAATACAGATTTTATTAGTGATCACTGCCGAACCAAAGGTTAGAGAAATAACTTATTCATTGATCACCTGTTATTGAATTTTTTTAATTGATCACATGCAAAATACATTGGTCACATGACAGTTTCTATTGAGTGACTAACCAGACATTTATAATTATATACTTAAATCACATTTTTTATAGCAAGGAGGACATCAAACTTTTTGGCATGGAGAGAGAAAGGTTAAAAATGCTGTACTAGACCAAACCATCAGAGCCAGTGCTGCCAGCTCAAAATTTTTTCCAAACTAAATAAACCTTGAAAAAGCATAAAAAAATGCCAAAAAAAAACTATGTAATCCATTCAATGGACATTTTTTCATAGCAACAAATGGCTAGATATCTTTAAAATGGCCAGAAAATAGTTGAACATTGGATAAAATTGCTGAAAAATAGTGCAAGAAATTGACTAAAAGTGCTAAATGTTCAATTTTCACATTGCCAAAACAAGAAACATACTAAATTTAGCACAAAAAGTGCCAAGTTGGCAACACTGATCAGAACATATTATATTTGAGATTTTACAATTAAAGATTTACGATTCAGTCAATATTTTGTCAATGTTTTTGATTCAAGCTGAAGGTTTGATTGATAAACAAAGATGAAAAACACAGCGGTTCAATCCTAAGCATGGATTTTTCACAGAAATCATTGTGGAAAAAGTGCTCACATTAATCTTAGAAGATTGGCGATTTTATAGATATTGTTAACCTTGGTATGGCACAAGGCCATAAGAATAGGACGCTGAATGGGAATTAAGCTTGATTTAGTAATCCAGTTCCAGTTCAACCCATGATGGCTGGGTTGCCATGCTGAGTATTCCTAGTTCATGGTATCTCTCAGGGCAATGAGAGTTACTTGGCAATGCCCATTACCTCTCCAAGTAACATGTGACAGGTTGTACTAGGTTACATGGTACCAGTAGCAAGGAATGATCCCCTGACCAGACCTATTGCATTAGGATTTCCACTCCTAGTTTGGTATCAGTCTCTTAGACTGGTTGCCCACCAAGATTAGAGATCCCAGTCTGCCCTGCTATTTATCTATACCTCATGGAAGGAGTAGATTTAAGCTGGGAGCACAAGCAGATGTGCTTTTGACTTTTTGATTGTGGCAGCCATTTTGAGTACATAATGAGGTCACATGACCATCATAGTTGTATAATTTTGCCATAATTAAAACCCATATCTTACAATCTCTAAGAATGAACAATATATGACTTCTATAAGTTTTTTTAGAAAATGAAAAAAAACAAAATCCATCCATTGCTTTGTAAACCTTGAAAAAAAAAAAGGGCCAGAATAAGTTAATATGAAATGAACATCAACTGTCCCAGCTGGAATCTGAACGCGGTTCGCTGATTTAATTTTCCGTGCTATCAGCTGTTAGGCCAGTTGTATTCCCAACAACATTACCCTAGTATAAGGTCCTGAAAACAAGGCTTGCTAAGTACCATAATATGGTAGGCCTCCAGATGTTGATTATTATCACAATGTCAACAATATTTGTGCTAAGTGATATTAAGTAGAGCAAGCACAATAATTACCATCTCGAAGAAAAAAACCAGACTTTTGCCAACACAAGCAAATTTATTGTCCTGGGAGGAAAAAAAAAAAAAAGCCCTGGACAATCATTCACTATTGGTGTCTATCTTGTCATTGTCTCCTTTTTCTCAATTGGATAGCTTTGTTATTACTTCTAATTAAGGAGAGGGAGTTATGGCCAATCCAATTGTTTGTTTACATTTTATAAGCAAAAATGCTTAAGAACTTGCCATCACAGTCAATAATTGAACAACTGTAGCACAAATTTTGAAGACACGTAAAAAAAATTTCCAACAGAGAATATGATCAGAATAAATTCTATTTATGATATCCCCTGCATTTTCCACAGGAAAATATCTTTTAAAAAATTAAACATCTAAATGTTATTATTAAACCCATGAAAATAAGATCCCAAAAGGTCAAAAGGGCATTTTATGCATAAATCAAAAAATTTTTTTTTATAAGGGTTGTAGGGGAGTACTGAGGCCAAATTTCAAGTCTGTAGACAAAACAGTATGGTCAGGAGCACTGGAACACACAAACAAACACATACACCTATAAAAGAAGGATAGAACCATTTGATGGCTATGGTAACTCAACAGTTATTGCACAGGAACATAAATTTTTTCAAAGAAAATTTGCTTAGTGTAAGATAAAAGATATTAAAGCCCATATCACTTTCTCATCTGTTGGTTTTTCATCACCTGATAAGTGGAACAGAGGCAGGCAAATGACATATCCATTAGGCCACTGTCCATCCTGCTGTTGGTACATAGGATGAAATTAACATAAAAGTTGACTTTTTTTTAAGAGTTCATAATTACTTGAATTAGTCACTTTTCGGGGGTTATTTTTCCAAATAACATTGATGTGTTACACTCATTCAGCCATGAAAACTCTGCATAAAATAATTTGTTCTTCCCACAGCCCATATTAAGCCATAGCAGAGTGTTTGTAGCTCTGTGTAGAGCAAAGAAAGGGACTAACTTAAAAGTACAGATGGAAAATTATGAAGGTCAAGTTAAAATCATGCAATCATGCTTCACCACAAAGAATGTTGACCACAAAGAATTATTGCAATAAATACATTTATACCAAAATACATATTTGTATGATTCATCCATACATTAATAATCCCTTTGTTTTTAACAAATCTTATACTACTAGTATATAAAACTTGAATTAAATGGAAAATAAAAGGGTAATGGATTTCTCAAAATTGAGGATGCTATTTTTTGTGATCACTTTGACACAGGATCTTTAAAATAACAATAACTGGCTGATAAAAATAGGCAAAGAAGGTAAAATTTGGAGCATTTTACATTCATTGTCATAAATGTACATTCATAGTTATAAATTCATCGCTATGTTATTAAATTCATTGTTATAAAAAAGTTCACATCATAAAAAATCAATGAGATTTATGTAAATATATCAATATATATTTTTGATTCATTTAAAATTAAGTGTTTGATAACCATCAGATTTTCGTAACAATAACTGTTTGGTTATAAACAATAGCTTTCTCTGTATGAATAATGGTTTGCAAAACCTAATAAAATTCAATAAATTTGATGAAATGAATTCTCTACTCAGATACAGTTGACAGGGGTGGATCCAAGATTTTAAGCAGGGTGGTCCTAATAAGAAATTTTTTCTTACAAAAAAAAAACGTGAAGGAAAAAAAACAAATTTCTAACATCAAAGACAGGAAATGTGACCTGGCATTTTTTATTTACATCTGAGTCGTAGCTTTTAAGCACTATAATTGGCCAAAGAGTAAAGTGAAAAATAATCAAAAAAACTTACCACAAAACCAATGGTTAAAAAAATTATTAAAAATAAGATGCAAGACATCTTACAAATAGATGAAAAACATTTCGTCCTCAAGTTCAATTCATGATTACTTGGGATTATTTGGGGTTTTTCATTTATAGAATTTCTTTATCTAGATGTTTAAAAAAAAATCAAATTGTGCTTCGCCCGAGCAGAGATGAAAGTCTGAATCCCTCCACCACCTCACTCCTCAATCTGAGCCAGGTGGAAGGATTTTGTTTTTCTGAGTGAGAAGTAACCACCATGCTGGTTTTTCTGTTCAGCTAATACTGTGAGCACATAAACGGCATTAAATCAAGATAGATGAAGATTTTACAAACTTCGATTGTGACCCATTTCAATTTTATGCAGTAACAGCATGACTCACTAACTTGTAATTAACAATTCATTTCATCTCAGTGTAAGGACATAAACTTAATGGAGGTTGAGTACCTGAAATACCTGGGACCAGAAATGTTTCGTGTTTCAGATTATTTGCATATGTATCATATTGACAATTATGTCCAGTTTCCCCATTAGCTTCACTTTCTGTGCTATGGATAAACATGAAGATTTTCTCTCTTTCTAATCACTATTACTCATCGGGATAGCTACAGACTTTTTTGACATTTTCAATAATATCTTTGTACAGATGGGAGAATAAGCAACAAATACAATACAGCAAATACAATAATTTCTCAATACTTGTTTTATCTTTTACTGTTTCTGATGTAAATATAGTTTGATGTTTCTAAAGTGTTAAACAAAGACAATCAAGTTTTTACTGTAGTCAGAATGAGTTGAATGCCTTGGAAATCGGTCTCGTCTCTCCTTTTAGAATCATATTACTCTTAAAGTTCAAACGCAACTAAACTCATGTTCGTTCCAAAGGCCTTCATGTGTTGAATGTACTTGGTAAAACTCTCTGAATATCAATTGAGTCTCTTTCTCTCATTAAACCTCTGTTGTCTTTTTTCAACCATGCAGAGCCAACATTACTGCTTTGATTTAATGAGTCTAACAGATAAATTACAGATGACAAATGTAATAAGATTAATATACATATTCATACTTCAGATCTTAATTTTTCATTGTCACCAATATTTTTTCACTGATTTTTTATTAGAAACTGTCAAGCTGAACTGTCATCAAGACCGCAACATAGGTTTCTTTGGTGTGTTTTATTATGTATTTTTTTTTGCGTACAAGCTGAATCAATTGTGATAGAGGCCTAAAAATACGTACTAGAATATGAAAAGATTTGGTAGCTGTTTTATTCAATTTCACCAAGAATTTCAAATCATTGTGACGGTTGATTTGGGTACATGAGGTTGTGTATTTGTGAAACAGTTGTGTGTGTGTTTTTTTTACCCACAATTCAAATTTCACTTAAAAGCAGCCTTTTTCTTACTTTCTCCTCAATTTATATAGAGGAAGTCCACAAATGGACGAAATGTTAGAATAAAGTATTTCTCTTATTCTAACTAAACTAATGTTGTCATTCATTTCTCATATTGTCAGATGAACCATAATCCATACCAATATTTAATCACATGATCAATTGTATATATATCATATCAGATGTACTTACAAGTAACAGAACAGGATAAAAGAGTTAAAATGATTTATGAACTCTGGAGTAAGCCCCCCCCCCATCAAAATTAAAGACCCATGCCTACAAGCCCACCTGACCCCCACTCCTGCCCAGGCCTGCTTTCATACATACCAGAATACATTAGGTACAACAGTTCAAATTCTGTGTGCTCAGAGGGGAATACCTTTGTGCTCATGCAAATAATTTATCTCCGATAGCATCTGTTTGTGACATCCTTATTTAAACTTGCACACAATAACAGCCAATCATTTCCCTTTCCCTCAAAGCTACTGCATTCTTCAAGATCTTTACCCCGATTTTATCGATCTTTTCTAACAAGTCTTAAACGCTTGGGTATCTATTTGCATGTACGCCAAAGCAGAACAGAACTTGGAAGGATTTGGATGACATCTTTTTTTTCTTCATCATTCTTTTTTGGAGAGTGTTGGGGAAGCTACATTTTTTTTTCCAAAGACATTTGTAAATACTGCGCAGCCCAAAAGAAATATTTCGATTCTCCAAATTCTTGATAAACCAACGTCTTTTGACAGCATGCCGTGTTTGGAGTGGTCAATTGGAAAATTGGACAAAGGGGAGATCAATGAATTAATTACTTTTTTTGCCTTTTGCTGGGGAGTAATCACTAAAAAAGTTTGAATTATCAAAAAAACAGGCTGACACAAAGTAAGGGATTGAAAATTTCAAACCACTAGCTTTGTGGGTATAGCTGTATGTGTAATACATAGCCAACTGGCCAGTTAGACCAGCTTAAAGACTGAAGAAACCTATGTAGACAGTTTTACTTAACGGTTTCTAATAAAGTCTGGTATTTAGAAACTGTCAACCCAAACTGTCAATATAGGTTTTTCCTGTTTTCAAATGAGTCTGGCTGGCTATGTTTGTATGAAGGTATCACCTGTATGATGGAACTAGAGGGCTGAAAATTCAGACACTTACTCCTTATATTTAGAAAAAACGTTTCTATTGTTTTAGAAAATTCCCTCCCAAATAAATTTTTGGTGGTGGTGGTGGTGGGAGGCAATTGCTTTTTGAAAATTCAAATTTTTAGTGATCACACCTCAACAAAATGCATGAAAAGTAACTTATTCTTGGATCCCTTCCTCCGGTTTTTTAATTCATCACCCCCAGCACGGCATGCTGCCAAGAGATATTGGTCGCGTAACAGTTTCAATCAAGTGACTAACCAGATCTGTTTTATACACATTACATGCTTCAATTGTTCATATCAACATCTTCCTTATTTATGACCAATCAAATTTACCACTCAACTCTTTGAAGCATCATGGGTTATATTTCATTCAACTTTCGAAATGTTGATGTCTGTGTGGCGGATCATTTTTAAACCACCTTTTTTATGAACCCATAATGCTGAGTTGGATGAATTACCATATATGGTGGAATGAAAGTCAACCCCCAAACTAATCCTTGTTCCTCCCAAGGGGGAGAATCCAGGTAATCCAAGAGAGGAGTAAGACTATTAAGTAAAAATAAAAGTTGTGAATGTTTTTGGCTTAAGGGTAGAGGGGAATGTATGGTGTGAGAGGGAGAGTAAAATAAAACTGTACTTATTATGAAGCTGTATAATTATACGTAAAATAAAATTATATGAAATTATTTTCTGCTTCAACTTACTTAAATGGAAGGTGCAAAACTATTAATCTTATTGACAAAGGAATGACCTTGAAAAGATTGGGAGCAATTAGTCCAAACAGACAGATATGATCCATTAGGGAAAATACTTGATGCTTAAAAAGTGGTCATATGCTAACATCTTGTAGAGCAGTGATGATCAAGTCTTTTACCACTGTACCCCCCTTTTAGTACTTGGATCTTACCTCCCCTCTCCCCCATCTCAACCCGAATGATTAGTTTGGAATGGATACTGCTTATCTGTGAAAGAAAAATATGTTCCAATTTATTATATTCATCAAGATATTAGGGAAACTCAAAATGATTAGAGAAATTCTTCCTTTTTTTCCAGAGAGCCTGTGCTTTCTCTTGATATTACTCGTGCATTCACCTCACCTAATAAAGAACCATTGCTGTAGAGTAATAAGTAAGAAGCTATTCTTATAGATTTAATAATTATCATACAGTTTGATCATCACTGAGTTCTACCAGAGTTGGTCTGTTCCAGACAGTGCAGGATAAAAAGGGTAACTGGCCCAGGTTACATCTATACAAAAACTAAAATAATCAAAAAAATTTCTTCAAATAGGAATTAATAGATAATTACTGCTTGGAATTCTTTTTGGAAATCATTTCATTATAACACTTTCAATTGTTTTAAATAAATTAATTGTAATTAATGTCTACAGTAAATTGAGTATGGGTTATGAAAATAAGTATGTCTTACCTAAAAATTAACTCCGGCATATATTTACATCTACACATGGTTTTACTTCAGATATATAACTCATTTAATCTTTCTATGTCTGTATAACTTGTCAGTTCCAACTACATGCAGAAAAAAGGACTCAGATGTTCAAATTTTATGAGTTGTCATGTATTTCTATATATATATATGCTGCTGTAACAATCAACGATCCATGCTGACTAAACTTCAAGCATGGTACTGTTAGATTATCAAGAACCTACTAATGACCTCCACCTGTAACAAAAGAAACAACATTTTAAACTGTGACCATTCAGCACCTGATTTCTTCCAGTGGGGGTATCTGAAATCTGAATCTAAAAGCCTCTTGTAAACTCTATGTACAATCAGTATCCTTTACACAGGAGAAATGTATTCAGATGATGGGCACTGCCAAATGTGTTTAATCTGACAGTGTTTGGAAAGTCATCGTGGCCATCTTATCATGGACACCATTTTTAAATCTTATAACATAACCTTGAATTTTATATGTTTATGAATCTTTCTGTGTTGTTAGATTATTGTTCAACTGATACAAGTCTGGTTAGTCACTCAATAGAAACTGTCATGAGGCCAACGTTTTTGACAGCATGTTGGGGGTGATCAATTAAAAAAATGGAAAAAGGAGAGATCAATGAATAGGTTACTTTTCCCACATTTTCTTGAGCACTGATCGCTAAAAAAGTCTGAATTGAAAAAAAAAGAAGTGTGACTACTGCTATACACAAACTAAGGGACCAATTTAGCTAAACTTATATTGCAAATTGACCCCCCCACACACTGAAAACCATTTCCGGCATAGCCAGTCAACTTAAAAACTGAAGAAACTTATGTTGACAGTTTTGAACAGTGCTTTGATATTGAATTTAAGAGCCATCAGGTGTGTCTGCTCCACCCTGAATTAAAACCCCAAGATCACTTCTTTCTCCCCATGATTCATTGTGTTAAGTCAAGAGACAAGTTTTACTCAGGATGACAGCTGTATGGTGGGAACATGACACTGGAAGATTCAGTCTCTTGCAAAGATCCCTCAAATTTTTAGCAGTCAGGGTGCACAAAAATCTCAAGTGGTGCAATTTTTTTCCCTCTGACATAAGTATTTGCACACTGAATGCCTGTGAAAACGAAAACTTGAAATTGTTTCTAGATAATTTTGGCACAGCCTATTTCTCATGGCTTATAAAATGGTATTGGCATGTTCTAATATACGACTTGTATGATTGTATTAATTTAGAATTTATTTCATATCTCCAACTACTTTTCTCGGTTGGTTGTTTGACTGATTAAAACATCGATGAGTATTTCTTCTTTTTATTTGATAACAATACCATCAATCCACAGATTATGTAAAATCTGTCACCAAAACTATCAGGTTTCTTAAGTTTCCAAGTTGATCTAGCTGGCTGTATGTATCATGCATACAGGCCACATCAATAGAGCTAGAGAGCTGAAAATTAAAATATTTACTCCTTGTTACGCCTTGAAAAAACAACCTTTTTGTTTTCATCACCCCCAGTCACTTTTTAGGGAAGGGTCAATTTACAATCTAAGATTGTGCTATATCGGTTCTTGGTTTGCACCTGATTGCATTCTTGCTTGTTTTTTGAAAATTCAGGCTTTTTAGTGATTCAAAAAAGGGAAGAGGTATCACTCATTCATTGATCACCCTTTTTTCCCATTTTTAAATTGATGACCCCCAACACAGCATACTGCCAAGACATTGGCCCATGACAGTTTCTATTGAGTAAATAACCAGACTTGTTATCAATAACATTATTAATGCAATTGGAAAAGGGTTAATCAAAATCTCATTCATTTCCTTTGTGCACTGGTTGCAAAATGTGTGTGCACACACAGAGGGAACTACAGTCTCTTGCCTTCCTATGTGAAATGCATTAAAACAAAATCAACCAATCGTCTGCTATTGAAATTGGAAAGTATTTCATTATCTCCATTTTTTTAATAATGAATATTCCATACAAACAATTAGTTCCAAAGACTGAAAGAATTGTTACAAGAGAGAGAATGTGGCTGGATAATTTGAAAATATTTGATACATCATTGTAAGATAATTATACACTGATTACTAATCCCCAAATACAATAACTTGTGTTTGATTTCATATAGTTTATAATGAATGTGTACGGAGATATTAAATCTTATCAAAATCTGATACAATATCATTTGAAGCAAAGATTCTATGCAAGTACAGATGAAAATATGGCATATTTTCATCTATACTAACTTT
This sequence comes from Thysanoteuthis rhombus, assembly GCA_963457665.1. NCBI lineage: Eukaryota > Metazoa > Mollusca > Cephalopoda > Oegopsida > Thysanoteuthidae > Thysanoteuthis > Thysanoteuthis major. The sequence goes on along the minus strand of OY735220.1, from coordinate 7,836,143 downwards.
GAATCTTTGCTACAGGGTCAAACTCTACACCTGCTTCTATTCCAATTGAAGATGATTAGTGCAACTCCGCAATTATATACATGATAAATAAAAAAGAAAATTTATATACTTTAGAATAGATGTATTTATTTCTTAGAATGGTATAAGCCCTTGAGTATCTGTAAGATAAATTTCATAGAGGTATAAGACTTGTCAGTTAGGTTCAGTCGGTAAAAGAGCCAGCTAGCTCTCACTTGGTTGTGATTTCAAATCACACAAGGGAAGTGTTAATTTTACAGATGAATTCATTAGAATGAAATAAGCCTTGGGTATTTTTAGTATAAAATTTTTGGCAGATATGTAAGACTTGCCAATTCAACACAGTCTATAAAAGACACAACAATCAGTTGATTATAATTTCAACTCAAAGTAGGCCTTAATTTGGTGAGGATTGTTCTTCTTAAAGTTGAAAAAAAGGAATCTACTCCAGAATTGGGGTAGAGTTTGACAATATCTAAATTTGAAAATATCTCATAATATTTAATTTGATAATATCTAATATTGAAAACTCACTTATCATGTCAAATATTTTTGTCCTATCAGTCTTTTTATTGGTTCTATTCCTACTACAGATTTTTTGATGTATTGGAAAATGGCAAAAAGGGCTCCTTTAAGCATATTTGATACACCAACTAGTTTGATATATCATTTAGTAATTAAGATCAAATATCAAGTCTTGATAAATCCAAGAATACAAAGTCATAAAGAATAAATATCTCCAAATTTTATCAATCAGCCCCTCAACTATAAATGTAAATGAGGATTTTAATGATTTGATAAAGATAGCCAAATATACTTCAAAACTGGGCAAAAATACAACTTTTATCTGTATTCCGCATAAATGAATCACTGAAGACTGTACGCATACAAGAACTATTTATATCAAAGAATTTCTGAAATCATCTAACGAAATTGATCTTTTATAAAAAAAAATAATAGATCTATTATCAGAAATTCTTCAAAAAATACCAGTACAAGATTTGTGCATTGCTGGTCCAAAATGACCACAGAGACCCCCAAAAGCACTAGAAGGAACGAAAAAACTGTTTTTAGATGGTGTGTAGGAGCAAATTTCCAAGGCTGTAGCCTCAAAAATGAAACCATGAGCGCCTGGGCACCAAATATACACAAACAAAGAGAGAAGAATCTGTAGACCACTTGACTGGTGGGTCAGGTGGACCAATTGTGGGGCAACAATAATTCAATTCAAGTTTTATTTCTGCACAGCTTTATGGTTATCTATAACAGGGTTCTTCAAACTTTTTTTCAATCATAACTCAGTTTATGCAATAACCTCAAGACCCACTGACAAATATCATGTACAAATGCATGGTACTAGTACCCTCATCTTACATCAAAAGAAACATAACATGGGGTATAATTTCCTTACAAGTATAATACACTCTTAGTGGGGCAGCTTAGCCAAACAATCATACATTTGATGATAAAAGCATATAATTTGGTACACTTACCGAGCTGGAACGTGGAATCTAACCAAAAGACAGACCCTCAAACTAAGAACCATGCAACGTGCACAGGAAAGAATCATATTCAACATCAAATAGAGAGATCATAAGACAGCACCATATATTAGAGAAAAAACAGGAGTCAGAGATATCATAAAATCCATTAGAAAACTCTAATGGCAATGGGTTGGCCATGTTGCAAGAATGTCAGACAGCCACTGGACATCACGACTTACAACATGGATCCCTAGAGATTATATGCTAAATTCAGGCCAGCAAAAAATGATATGGCATGACAAGTTCAAAAGATATTGGCTCTGCAATTCCAATGATAGAGTAGCCTGGCAAATCTTGGAACAGGTTTATGTCCAACGATAGATGCTAAAAGGCTGATAATGATGATGACAGCTAAAGCCATTTCAAAAACATTTGAATATTGAGCCATCATAAATTTTCAATATGCTGCCCATGGCAACCATTTTTCAATGACAACTGTTTTCAGATCAATTTTCTTATCAGCAATTGGTATAATATGCTACTGAGGACATAATTAGTTGAATCTATTCCCCATACATAGTTTTTGGGGAATTACCATTTGGATAGTGCATGTGAGTTATTGAAAATTCAAGATGGCCACCGTATTTCAAGATGGTGACCATAATACAATTCTGAACTCAAAATAAATGATAAGAATAACAACCCAAATGTAAGGACTATCGCGGGAAAGTCTATTCAACACTCCCCTTCACAGTAAGAGGGCTGTGCAGTCTGAGGTAGCTTTTTTGCACTTGCGCTGCCTATCACAAACCTTCTCACATTTGCAGGAGACATAGATTGACTGGCTTACACCTGGTAGATTTTGTTGAAAATATTTGATGTGTCATTTGAATTTAATCATCATCATCACCACCACTATTACCATCGCCATCATCAGTATCATTAATGATGACTCTTTATCTTAACAAATGGTAGCCAATGGGATATATTTATGTGACCATGATTACTTGCTGTCCAAGATTCCATAGGATGAAAAGTAAAACAATTGAATCCTCTGTAAATGGTTCCAGTAAATATATCCATTTATGAATTAGCTCTAATGAAAAGAGTAAACTGAGTATTTTACTCAAGGCGGCTATGGATGACATATTGAAAATTCATGATGGCTCAATATCCATAAGTTTATGGAATGCCTTGGGCTATAAATATGTCAAATCATATGCTTTTATCACAAAAGGCATAATTGGCTTGAAAATTTCAGCTATGTTGCCCCACTAACATACATACATACATACATAAAATGTTCATATATATTAAACCACTATAGTCATTTTTCAACCATGCCAAGGGTGCTATGGTGAATTTCGAGTTAAACAAAAAAAGTATTGATGACAGTGGTAATAATGAGATTATTTATAAGGTTGTCATGAAGAGATTAAAATGAAATAGTACTAGAAAATTCAAATGTCTTAATTATTTTATGGTCACCGATATTTTCTCCTTATCCATTCACTTATTTATCGTGAACCTGCGGCCCAGCACTTGAAAGAATCCTGATCCATAACTTCACAACACTTCAAAAACTAGCTTCATCCTATCAGAAGTCCTTTCCCACTTTTATCGTGAGTAAAAAAATATCGCCAGCGTTTCTGTTAAGGGTTCTTCTTCTTACCTAGTTCTTTGTGGCTTCCACTTCTACAGACTTCCCCGACCCTATTTCCGACCTTCCTCCCTCTACAAACCCATTTCCTATCCTGAACTTGCGAAAACACAACTGGGGTTATTCGGCCTTCTATCCAAAAGAAAAACACAAGTCAACCAATATTGAATGAAATTCCGATAACCTAATTTTGGCCCGAATTCAGAGTCTTTCCCCACCTACCAAGGGGGTGTTATTCATTTTTATTTAAAAAAAAAAGGGGGACATTATGTGCAACTCATAAAAATGCAAATTTTGATACGATAAGGATAGTGGTCCCAATTTTAAAGTTTCACACACTCGATGTTAAAAACGGCGCTCAAATCAAAAACAATTTGGCAAATCAATTCAAGAAATAACAATATAAATTATGCATTACTTCTGTTTTCCTTTCGCAAATTCTCTCACGTCTTTAAATTGTGAGCCGTTTTTCACATCGAGCGTGCGTGGGTGTGAAACTATAATTTACAATTGGGACCACCCTCCCTACTTCGGGACAAAAATAAGTATTTTTTGTAGTTTATATCCAAACTTCATATCAATGATCCAATGAGAATTATTGCTATCTCAAGTTCTATAAAAAAAAAACGAAATAATTTTAAAAGGCGTCTTCTATGAATTTGTTTATAGTTCATCTGGAACATAAGTTCCGATAAGCTTACAGGGGAGGTCTTTTAACCGGCTGATAAACGAAAGTTATACAGGGGAGGCTGGTTATTGTGATCAGTTTAAATCAAGTGTGAGTTGTGTTTGTGGTCGCCGGTGGACTGATTCTGATTGCAATAACCGATTGATAACCTTATCCGCGCTTATAATAAGCGGCATCCCCTGTAATTCCGATCAGCTAACCAATACTACAGATTCGTGGTCCGCTCATAATAAATCTTCATCAGCAGGACAAACCAGTGAATACAAGTCTCCCCCCCCCCCCCATGTTTATTTTTATATCGTGGCTCAGTTATAACGCGGTTGGCTTTCTTGGACCTCAGTAAATGCGTCATAACCAGGAACGCCTGTATTAAATGAATAATGAATGATACTTGGCTTTTACACAGCTTAAAATGCTTTTACGCTAAAACATTTTTAAATGAAAATTAATTATCCATGTACGTATTTGTATAACCCGAACCGTAATGGCATTATGCAACTGAGTTTTAAACCAGTGTGATGCGTGACTGTCCTTTAGCTTACCATTCAAGAGGTTGAATGTATTGATTTATGAACGTTAGATGTGAGATTTAATGAAGGTTTAGATTTCTTCATACTTGTAACTAATATCTTTTAGCAACATGGAAATTAGTTTTTAATTTAAAACTTTCAAAGTATCAAGCATTATACATCAACATTAAATAAGAGTAGATGTAAACCACTGAACTGGTGTATATTCCAAAACTGAAACTTGACCTATTACAAATTAGGCACCCCATGAGCTCCAAAGTATTTGTTGATGTATCTTAGCAGAAAAAAATGCGGTCAAGATTCGGATTAGTTTACAAACCGTTTTCGTAGAGAAAATTTTCTCAAGTAAGTAAGCTTTCTTGGATCAATAAGACCTCCGTTCCTTCCGGGGACACTATTGAACGAGAGAGGTCCGGCCTCTTCGAAATAAAATAAAAAATTCTGCAAGTAATTTTTGTACTAAAATCCATAGACCTTCCTTTTCTCAGTAAATTTGATATTTTTTAAGGTTTTTGAGGGGATGTCTATTGACAATATAACTGTAATGCTGAACTGGACCCTTAGTTTCGGCCAAATGAAATTTGGGATGCGTCCTTGAGGCTGGAGCGTCCCCGACGCAGGAAAATAGATAATCTTCCTTGCTTCATTGAATGAAAAGGAAAAAAAAATGCCCATCTTTTCATTATGATTAGATTTTGAAAATAATTTTCTTTCCCACAAAAAGTAAAATCTGAACTTGACTTTAAAAAATCCCTCCCAAAGGGGTTGAAAAAAAAAAAACACTAGATGAATCAAATAAATCTTTATTAACAAAAAATTCTCGCACAAGTTTTTTTTTCACAGTCAGTCACGGCAGTTAAACATTTTTTGGAGCATTTAATGGGAATATAAGTCACAACACATGTTTCATATTCACGTTAACATGAAGAATTAGTCTTAGCATATTTTCCTTAATTTTTCCGAAGTTTTTCCTTCTTTTTAAGTCAAAAGCTTCCTCCTCTTTCTCACGGTCTCTTAGGAAGAAAAAACCGCTTTTTTACGATTATGCTTACAAATACAATGTAAATGTTGTCAAATATATATATACAGGAAACGTGAAAATGAGATAAACCAAATGAGACTAAAACGAATTGTTTGAAAAGTTTTCTGTTTTGAAAGAGAAACTAAAGCCATTCAGTAGTTTAACGTCCCAAAATATCACAGTTGTTGGGAACAGGGAGCTTGCCATATTTTTTCCTATCATTTTTTGTTAATTAAAAGATCTCTGCTTAAGGAAATAGAAATATAGGAATGATTCAGCTAAGTAGACTTTGTTGCTGTAGTATTCATTATAAATTCCGGTTTTTGGTGAGTACGATAAGTATTGCAATGTTCCATAAACAGTTTGGTCCTTTATGGCATTTTTTTTTTTTTGGCCAGAAACGTCTCTAACTATCAGGTAGTGGTACCCTGGTTGTAAGAGGGCAGTCAACGGTCAGTTACGACATAAACTACCAAATCTTTTTTCCTTCAACTTTCCAGTCATTTTTTTTTTTACAGTAGCAACATATTTTTATCGTTAATATTTTTATTCATACAATTTCGAGAGAAAACATACCAGCTTTCGAAAATGAAATTGGTGGTGAATCGGTATATTAGATGATAAAATAGTTGTTGGTGTGTTAACTTTTATTTTTCTTTCTACTATTTTTCCACATTATATTTTCATTACATTTAATACATACAGCTTAGTTCTTAGTTGCTTTTTATAGTAACTGAGAGAGATCTCATCGCAATTACAATTGTGACCTTTTGGGACACTTAACTACGAAATGGCGAAACTTTTCTAAAATCAAGTGAACCTTTTAAATGAACATGTTGAAAAAAAGGAAAAAAGAAAACATGCTGTTATAGATGACAAAATATAAGCAAAACAAAACAGCATCAAACCAGCCGTAAAGTACGGAAAAGAAAGAGTAAACAAAATGGTAATAATCAAGTTTCATATTAAAAAAATCAAATAGCATATCTATTGATTGATTCTAGTTAATACTAACAAAATAGAGAATCGTACTTTTATTTAGCCAAGTAAAATCTTTCAATTTGAAGATTCACGTTGTGTAAGCAAAAAATGCTGATCTTTTTTTTCATCTTCTGTCTTACCTAAAATGTATTTATTAATTCTTTCTTTCATTAAAAAAATGAATGTGTTCGTACTGTTTGTTCAGAGAAACTATCAGAAAGAACACGGGGTAACCAGAAGGAAACATGTGCGCAAGTTGAAGACAGGCGATAAACAAACTTGCTGTTAAAGACGCAGAAAAGTGAAAATAAAAACCAAGTGAAAATCAATAGCCGGCCTTATAAGACGCATGATTTACAAAGGGGTATTGGGGGGCTAACCGCTCATTGCAATCCTCCCAAACCCCGTACAAATGTCAATTTCGGGTTTAGGTAGTGGACCGTAAGATCGGTGGACCCCTACGGCGCATTGGACGCAGTGTAATATTAGCATAATTTTCTTTGGTACAATGAAGGGAAGGTGGTCCCGATGTTAAAGTTTCACATCCTCGCTCACTCGTTGTTAAAAACGGCGTAGAAGTAAAAAGAATTTTTAAAAAAATAATGAAATAAATAAAAACAGAAGTGAATACATAAATTATTGCTATTGCATTGAATAAATTAAATTGTTTTCATTAGTGAGTGCACCATTTTTAACAACGAGTGAGCGTGAGTGAAGAACCATGCAATTTATAATCGGGACCAACTTCTCTACATTGAGCCTTTAAAAAAAAATTAAACGTGAGTATTCCGGTAAATACAGTAAAACCCACTTCACAAGCTAAGGAACTGGGTAACACTCACCTGTCTTCGAGGCGCATTCTTTGTAAATCTAAAACTTGACTTTGTAACTTCTCCACTAATGTAACCACAGGTAATAATTCAGGAAACATTTTCTCTTCCTCCTCCGGGAAAGTAGGGAGACTGCCCTGGTGTCTAACATTAAGGCTATTGGCCCTAGATTTGGATAAATACTGTGGTGGGAGAACATTTGGGAGCACGCTAATATCCTGCTTGGTCCTCGGTTGAGAATGTTGTTGAAATTGTTCGGGGAAGGACTGAGAGGTACTTATTGCAAGTTTGTTATCAAATGTGTCCTGTTCTTGTAGAGACAGGTCAGTAATGGAGGTCACCATGCCGACCGGCGAAGCGGCTGGCAAGGATGAAGTCGTTAAAATCTCGGGGTTGATCGCTTTAACAGGTTTTCTGCCATCTACTGTGGCCTCTTGTTGTGAAAGATCCATGGTGAGATAGCCAGGTTGAGCATCACTGTTCTGGGCAAACAGGAGCAAGACCAGGCTCCAACACAGCATCAGAGGCTGCATGGAGAAGGTGAAAGCTTTGTTAGTCCTGCGGTAATTAACTAAGATGAAGTATACAGTAGGTAGAGTCGGGTGGTTATAGTAATGACCCATCGGTTTAGGAAAATATGAAGACTGAATTCTCTTGGAAGAGACGAATTGTCCTGCGACTAGTCTAGTCCATATATGACCAGTGCTGAGATCGGCTGAGGAGAAGACAAACCCTCGTTTTGATCCTCTTATATAGAATGTCACCATCAATGTGACAACACTAGTAGTCACCTCTCACCGTCCCTAACCTATCTACCTACCTACTTACCTCCCCATCTACCTTCTACATCCAAGTGGCACTACTACTAACGAGAAGTGCTGCTGCTGCTGCTGCGAAGTTGCAGCTGATGGTAAATCGGGGCCCCACCTCTTCATCACTTCCACCACGCCCCTGCCTACATCGGCACCGCCAGTTCCATGACCAGGTTCTGGGGTTCAGGTTGGTGATGGATAACCTTAAACGTTGAGGGAGATGAGTCTGTTTTTATTATCCCGTGGCTGTGATGAAATGTGGATGTCTTCGGGGGACGCCACTGATTGCTGAAGAATTTCGTCGATTAGCGGTTCTTCTTGTAAAGTACAGATCTCCCCGTTATGAAGCGATTTGTGCTTTAACTCGGGTGGATGGTGGACCCCCTTCCCAAATTAATTTAGCTCCCAAATAGCGAAACCTAGCTCCAAAATAGCGAAATCTAGCTCCAAATTAGCAAAATTGATCGCGTCTCGATTATAACGCGGTGTTGGCTTTTGGACTCCAATACCCGTTCTATAACTGGGGAGGCCTGTAATGAAGACAGTGGCGTACCCAAAGATTCAATGGTCCGTGTTTCAAATCGATAGAGAAGCAGTATCAGTGAATTAGTGAGTGAAAAAATAAAAATGACCCCCAGAAGACTGAATTTTTATTTGTACTATTAACAGATGTTCAAATATATTCTTGTATAATGTCAGTATAATTGCAGTGAGGGAACGACATTCACAATTTTTTAAGTTTTTTGGGGGGCAACATTGACTGCCCGGGGGGCATTTTCAGATTCCCCCCCCCCACACTTCCATCAGCTATGTCTCTGAGTGAAGAAAGGTGCTTTGTGACGGCGGTAACGCTTAAGTTGGTTCGCTGTAGCATTTAAAGTTGTAAAAATATTATTTGAGATACCCTACTACCAGTGTTGCCAAGTATGGTTTGTTATTTATGGCTAAAAAAAAAAGGCTAAAAGATTTTTTAAATTTGATTTGATCAGCTAAAAACGATAAAAATCAGCCAGAACTAGACGAAAAATGTCCAATTTGGTAACCATGCACACTACAGAGAATTGAAAAAAAAGAGAGGGAAAGAGAGAAGTAAATATTCAAGAAAGTCCGTAAGGACCATGAAAAAGGGTTCATAACTCCTGTTGACTATCTTTGGTTTTACGGGTCCACAATACTATAGCCATTTTTAATGGCTGGAATTGACTAGATATTTCAATGACTAGCTTTAAAAATGGCTAAAATTATTTCATTATTATGCTCATGTCTAGACAATAAATTGTGTTATTGTTGTGTTAATATCCATTCAACATGTTATAAGAATTTGAAGTTTTCAATTTTTTTTTCAAGTTTTAGAATTTTAAGAATGATTTACAAAATGAGCGAACATGAGCCTAGAACATTGAAGCAAAAAAAAATTCTATTCACATAATTCACAATAAATACGTTGGATAATTATACTTTTTGGAGCCTTTATATGAATTTTTCATGTATGTAACACTGTTTTCTGAAATAAAGTTATCTAGAAAATTAAATCTGGCCAATTTTAGCCATTAAAAGCCAAGAAATGGTCGCCATATTCTGGGCCCAAACCAAAGATAGTCCCTCCCCCGTTAGTTGGCCCATGTAAACAGTGTTACAATTTAAGGAATTGTTTATTGTAGTAGTTCTACAATTTAGCCTCTCTTATAAAGTAAGACGAGAAAAAAAAACCGGGGAGAAAAGAAGAGTGAGTTACAGAGAGAAAGAGACTGCAGAGGGAAGGGGTTTAAAAGAGAAAAAGAAGAGTTAATACAAAGGAGAAAGGAAGTAAAGAGAAGGAAAGGTAAAGACAATCAAGCAAAGTAGAGGGGAGAAGAGAATTAAAACTAAGATGGATACTAGAGAAAAAGAGAAAGAAGGGAAAAGGGCAGAGGAAAGGAGGAACAAAAAAAAAAGGAGAGAAATATCTGTACCTCGCATATATTGTATATCATCGTAGCTCGCGCGTGTACGAGAGCTAAGTGTCAAAATAATTATATAAAATCATCTAAAAAATAACAGATCTTTTATCCAAAATTATCTTTAAAAAGATACCAGTCTGAGATTGAGGCACTTTTTGGGGGAAAAAAAGAAACGTTTTTAGATGATGTATTCATACAAATTTTCATAGTTGTAGCTACCCCACCAATGTGACCAGTCCCCGCCACCCCACAAGCAAAGACTGAAGTTGAATAATTTCACTTTAAATGCAATAAAAAGGTTATTCCTCATTGAATAAAATGAATAAATGAATTTTACAAACTGTAATTTTATTCAATTGATTAATTATTCTTATTGATTTTTCATTGAAGTGATATCAAGTGGCTTTCATGTCTTTAGTCTTCACATAACTTTTTTTAACTTGGTTGGGGGATATTTAAAAATTTTCAAAACTAGCATTCTAAGGCAAGTTGTAAATCACCACCATCCATATATGCTGCGTTGGGGGTGATCAATTAAAAAGTTTCAAAAAAGGGGTGATCAATGATTAAATTACTTCTCTCGCCTTTTATTGGGCAGTGATAACTAAAAAAAGGTATGGATTTTCAAACAAACAAATGTGCACAATCCAGTGACCAATTTGGCATAAACTTACATTGCATATTGAATCTCCACAAAAACCTATTTTGTAGATGAGTTTTCATAAGACAAAAAAAATTCCCTATTATGAACATAAGGGCTGGGCTAAGGCCAGATAGATACATAGATACATATAAATGTCAGACCACATAAATAATCTAAACCGAGCAACAGTGATTAAACCATTCAATTGTAGTGGGTAGCAGTGATTAACAGATAAATATCCTTGGTCTATTTCAAACCTCAATGTATACAAAAATCTTAGAAAAAAGATTGAAGGCCACAAATGAATTCTAAACATTTGGTACAAAGATGACTGTCTACATGGGTCGGATGTGGAAGGTTGTAGATGATGCCGGGGACAATCTTAGTACAAGACAGGGTAATCAGAATCTAACTTCTTTTTTTTTTTTTTTTACTAAGGGCTGCTGTTATATGTATAGGTATATCGACATTTTTTGTCATTTTGATTTTCTTGTAAGTTTTTTTAGTTATCAGAGCTAGTCTCAAGGTGTGTATTAATTTTCTTCAAATACATCTATTTATCTTTATTTATTTTCTGAGTACTTTTGACCATCACTAGTCCATTTTATGGATGGTTTCAGAGGTGCAGAGCTAACAGTGGCATATAGTACCTTGTATAACGAATGGCCTCTGAGCTATGGGTGCACAAAAACGCAAAAATATCTTAGTGACTATAAAATGCAATGGACAGGAAAAGCCTTTTTGATACAATGTAGGTAATGTGGCACTGATTGTAAAGTTTCACACCCTCGCTCATTTGATGTTACAAACGGCGAACAAATAAAAAGAAACAAGTGACTTAATGAAAAGTCTTTCCATGGTATAGAATTTTTAAATTCTTGTAATTAGCAGATACAGAGTAAAAAAATCAAAGAGGTGGAGAAAAAAAAATTAAATTTGTTCTATGAAATGAATCCTCAAAAGTTTCTCTCAAGTGACACTCATCAGAGGATGACTCTTCGGAAAATGTTCAATTACACTGCATGGAAAGATCATTTAAAACTGAAAAACAAACATCATTATTTAATTTAACTTTACTTTCCCTACATTGTTCCTAGAAGACATTTTTCATCCATGGCTTTTTATGGACTCTAAAATATTTTTGCACCATATGTCACTGATTGTCCTACCACTCAGTCCAACCCTGATATATATACTAGCTAGGATACACAGCATTGCCTGGGGGGAAAAAGTAATTAATACTAAAAAATCATGTTGTAGATTCTAATACAAGGCTTCTGAAGGTAGAAAATACAATCCCTCAGGTGAGTCAAAGATGCCAAAATTGACCTTTTCTTGAACTATCAAAATTGACCTGGTCAATGCCTAAATTAACCTGACCCCAAATTGACCCTTAGAGATCAACAGAGGTCAGTGTCAGCTATCTTATGTTCATACTGTGATCAAGCTTATACACAAATATGGAGCTCATAGATTTGAAATTGTTGAAATTAGCTTTTTTTGAAAATGCCAAAATTGAACCAACCTTAAATTGACTTATAGGTCCTCAGAAGTCAACACCACCCACCCTAGGTTAATCATTCAGCCAACTTATCCACAGGCACACATTTGCAGCTCATAGGGTGCAGCCCTCTCAGTTGAATTAGAAAAAGACAAATTTGACCAAACCTTAAATTAACTTTTAAAGGTCTCCAAAGGTCAGCGCACAAATTTATTGCCTTTAGAGTACAGCCATCTATGTAAGATTAGGAAATTCCAAAATTGACTTGGCCTCGGATTGACCTACAGAGGTCAACAGAGGTCATCATAACCTATCCTATGTTTATCCTGGGATGAAGTTACCCTTGTACTCAAATTTTCAGCTTGCAGAGTGCAACTTTTTAGGAGTCTATAGAATATAATGTTAGAAACAAAGAAGTAAACATTCATCTTTATCACATTTGATGTATATACATACTTTCACTAAATAAATATATACATATATATATATAGACACATGTATATATATATATATATATACTTTTGCTATGTAAATATATATTTATGTACTTTTACAATGTAAGTATATACACATACATATATATATGAACACACACGCACACACACACACACACACACACACACACACACACACACACATATATATATATATATATATATATATATATATATATATATATATATTGATCCAGAGGTTTTGAGGTTAAAGTCGCAGATATATATATACACATATAAACTTTAAGTAAGTTCAAATGATCCATTCAGTTAGAAAATGTAATTCGTGTGAAACAGGAAATTTTCTGTCACTGACGTCTGGATTAAGGATATTAAAGATATATATATATATATATATATATAGATACATATATACATATATACATATATATGTTTTGTTGCTTGGGTTACTTGGTACATAAAATGGGAGAGGAAGGGTTATTTAATATCTGGAGATTAATTATGGTATCTAATATCAGTCCTTGGGTTTTCTCTGTGTTTGTTTTGGGTGTGTTGAGGTTACCTGGTGCCTGGTTTGAAGAAATATTGGGATGCTTTACCATTCATTGTGCTCAGGTGCAGGCAAATATCTGAAAGTTTCAACGAAGTCTCTCCTGCCTTGAATTGTATATACAGCTGTAAACCTTGCTATAAAACAGAAATTATTTTGCAATCCTTGTTTTGACGATGTAAATCTGTAAATGCACAAAGTACAACTGAACATATGCTGCCAATCTTTAATATTACTCTATCCAATAATAATAATAATAATAATGACTGGTCTGGTTAGTCATTCAGTAGAAACCGTCATGTGATGTTTTGGCTGCATAGTGTTTGGGATGATCAATTAGAAAATTTGAAAACGGGGGTGATCAATGAATAAGTTACTTCACTAGTTATTTGTTGGGCAGTGATCACAAAAACAAGCACGAATACTGCTGGACACAAATTGAGGGATCATTTCAGCATAAGTTTATATCACAAATTGAAACTCACTTCTAAAAACTTATTTTTTCAAGGAATTTTTTGAAAGCAAAAAAACGTGTTTTTTTCTAGACATAATAAGGAGAAAATGTTTAAATTTTCATCTCTCTTTCTTTATCGTATACTTTATATGTACATACATAGTCAGTCAGCCAGCCAGACCATCTTGAAAACCGAAGAAAACCAAGGCTGATAGTTTTGGTTTACAGTTTTTAATAAAGAATGATTCTGAGAGTCAGCTGGAAGGAGTCAATTTAGAAGTGTGAATCAACTTCTGCTAATTCATGAAAGTCTTCATGGACAATTGGTAAAGGCAGCCTGGCGTAAACTGGACTCCTGCTAGCAATCAGGGTAATGATTTTGATTCTCACCGTAGGCCTACTCTTTATTTCAGATCATGCTGTTATTTGTTGCCATTGAAACAATGGCCTGTATTGAAAGTTTTATTAAAATAATTAAAAATTACGATGAAGGTAAAAACTAGTCAAATCTTAAAAAATAATACGCAGTCAGATTTCAAACCTCAAGGCGATCCTCCGAATCTGACAAAACCAATCCCTTCAATAGAGGAACATTTGCATTCAGAGGAAGATAATTGGTTGCTTGAATTAGTGAGCGAAAGATTATCGGAGACAGGCATGAATCCAGCAGGAGAAGTTCAGGGAATCTGGACCTCCCTCTCTCCTCTCAGATAAAACACAATTGAAACATTTTTTAAAATACAGTATATTTTGGTAGAGTGACCGTCAGATAAAACAAGATCCCAATGTCAATGTGAATTACATGGTTTTAGCACTGTGTTTAGTTACTGTCTTTGTGTATGGCCTGTGGCTTCTTTTTTGATGTCCCAAGTGTCATCTTATCAACTGAAATATTCAGTACGTAGTTAAAGAAATTTTATGAATTTAGAAAAACTCCAATAATCCCAAGAAATCGTAAATTAACCTTGAAATTCATTATTTTGTTTTTTCATTTGATATGAAACCTGGCTGTACAAATGGATAGAGAACTCCAATTAAGGAAACACATTTAATATAATGTGAACAAATTCAATAAGATTCTGTGGCTGATCAGAAAGTCATATCAGTTTTTGGATGTTGACACAATATGACTGGTCTTTGTTGCTCTGTTTGGAGTGTGCCAATTCTGTGTTGTCCCCATGATACCAAAAGGACAAAGATCTGATCGAGAGATTTTTACGGTGAAGACCAAAGCAAATGCTAATAATACACAGCTACTTGTATGAAGAGGGACTAAAAAGATAGAAAATACGAAGTATACAGTACAGGAAAGACAGGGGAGATATGAATGTGATATTTGAGTGAACTCACAGGTTTTATAATGTCATCAGTCCTCTTTTCATGGAAAGCAATAGCTCAAAACTCAACTCAAATCAAACTTTCAAGGAAAAAGAAAATCAGATGCAATGCAAGTCTCAGGCAGCATTTCCTTGTGTATTGTGTGGTGGATCTATGAAACAGTCTCCCAGTTTCAGCAGTAATTGCCCGTTTACTTCCAGCTTCCAAGGGCAGATGGATGTTAAAAGGGTGATGATGATTATGATGACACATCATGAATATGCAATAGTTCCTCGAATGTCTATGTCCAGATTCTCCACGCAATTGAAATTCAGCGAACAACTTTTGACCCAATCCCCTTCACAACTCACACACTTTGCTGTATTGTTATGAAACTTGGACACAATCAGATGCAAATACGGAATGATGATCATTTAATCATTTATTTATTGGATTGGGAAAATAGAAGGAAGTAATAAATAACAAAAATTATGACAACAAGAATTTCTTGCACAGTCCATAATTTTTATTGACCAAATTGGAAAAAATATCAGCTGAGAAGTAACTAATTTAGCAAACCTTCTTGAATACTGTGCCAAAAACAATCTGCTACAGAGCTTATCTCTCTGTTAAGGTAGACTTAACTAACTCACCTACCCAACCTAGACTCATGATACATGGCTTGGCAAGATCAGAGGGTGCCTACACATGACCGATTGGAGTTATTAATTTCATTTGGGGATGGGTTACCAAACAAGTGCGACAAAAAAAGGATATATATATCAATGTACCTCTTTCGGAGCTAGATCCAGCTATTTTTCAGTATATTTAGCCCATAAGTCTGTATCTAGCTCTTAGCTTCTTTTCAATTTATCAAGCTATTTATTAGTATATTTTCTTATTTATCAAATAATTAATGAATTGATTTTGGTTAAAATTCAAGTGCATTTTAGGCTACTTTGTTTCAAATCTTGTTACCTTTTGTTATTGCTCACATTATTTTCAGATCTTATCTTAAGGGATGATCTAGATCTTTAGGAGCTAGATATAGATCTTTAGGAGCTAAATCTAGCTATTTTGTGCATTTACCTCTCAAGTCTGTACCTAGCTCTTAGCTCCTTTTTGATTTATCAAACCCTCTTCTTATTTACAGAGTGAGATATTTTGCTCACATAAGTTTGATTTATTTTAATTGTTATGAATAATTTCTTGTGAGTTATTTACAAATATATTTTGCCTATGTTGTCTCTTTTTATTGGAATATTTTGTTTTACTACAAGTGACTTATCAAAAACAACAATTTTTATCAAATATTGCCTTTTTTCTCAAAAGTCAGTAAGAGTAGCTTCCCTTGATTGACAAAAAAAAACATGAATAATCAAGTCTGTGAAATCAGAGTGACCACTATATATATATATATATATATATATATATATATATATATACATATTAACCATATTTGCTTCTTGCAATACATGGGTGTTTTTAGGTTGCCATTTTGGTTCTTTTATTGGAAAGCTTGTGGCAGACCCGCATTGGAGAGTCAAGATGGTAGGCAGTACTGTGAGTAAACATAAATAGCCTCACGTCATGACCATCACATAAAATACATGTATATATATAAGTAAAATATATTGTGCATACAGGTAACTGAAGTCACCCATTAGTTGTTCACACTTATCAGCTGGAAGCTATATGTTGTTGTTTCTTCTCCCGAGCGGGGGAGGGGAGGTTCCAGATTATTTTTGCTGTATGGGTGGCCCAAGTGGAACCAGTTTGCTGCGTCTGGTGGATAACTCGTTCAATGGAGTTAGATAAGACGTCTGTTTTTAAAAAAAGGTGGAAACTTAATGGAAAATGGATAATTCTAAGTGGAAGGAAACAGTAATATATTGGTGCCATGTGGGAAAATAGCATTATAGCCATGCAATAGTCTAAAACTGGGATGTCTATGTTATTGTCCCATAAAATGTCTGTGAGAGGCGTTTTATTCGTTTTTTAGAGTAGCCAATCCTTCAATACAGAGCGTATGACTTGATTGTCTGAACCCAAGTTATAATGTAAACAGTGAGGAGCATAGTAGTGTGTGCATATATATATACATATGCATATACATATATATATATATATATATATATATATATATATATATATATATATATATATATATGTATATGCATATGTATATATATATATATATATATATATATATATATATATATAAATATATATATATATATATATATATATAAATATATATATATATATATATATATATATATAAATATATATATATATATATATATATATATATATATATATATATATATATATATATATATGTATATGCATATGTATATATATATATATATATATATATATATATATATATATATATATATACATACATATATATATGATGAGTATATGGATACAATACCTGACAATATTATCAAGAGGACAATACCAAAAATTGTAGTATTTAAATCAAGTTTATTTTACTTTCGTGTTTCGCTTTCTGGCTTTGTAGGAGTAATTTTGAATGAAACAAAGATTTTTTCAACATATCCCCCCCCCCAATTATCCATATTAATTAGCGAAGATGATCATAATCAATTTGAAATAGACTAAACACCTACTTCCATCATTCAAAAATAACCACACACATGCACTAACTGATTATTTAATAGCACGAAAACAAAATCCAGAAAATTCTTAGCATTTGTGCTCTTGCAGTATGATATTATGTGATGTTATCTACTCGAAAAAAAACAAACTTTTCAATAGTGTTTCATTTAAAATTACTTATTTGAAAAAGGCAGAAGGCGAAACATATAAGTTCAATCAACTCGATTGAAATATCACAATATCTTTATAGTCCTCTCCATTATATATATATATATGCATATAAACTGACATTTGGGGACATGGCATTCAGCCCCTGTAAGAAAGGAATTGGAAGAGAAGTCCCCAGCCATTGTCCCCAACATTGATAAAATGTTGCCTGCTGTTATCATTCATATTGGTCAAGCATTTAATTTGAATGACTGAACTGTCCGCAGTATTTTAGCAAAGCATTGAGTCTGGTATGTCTGCTTAGATAGTGTAACGGTTAGCATGTCTGCCTCAACTGTGTAAGGTCCAGGGTTTGATTCCCAAATTGAGCAAAGAGTGTAGAAAACTTTACATTTCAGCAGATTTTCACTGAGCTCTCCGCAACTGATTGAGTACACTCTAAGCTGTGTGATTAGGGTGGAGGTATCCTGCTAGATGGGGATGGTCATAAAAAGAAAAAGAATATGATCCTGGTTTCGACCATACTTGAGACTTGCAAAGATCTCCAAGCTGATGCACGCAACAGAAACCAGGACACCGTCACCAGCAACATACACCATTGCAAGTGTCTCTTCAGAGACAGATACTTAACCCTGCCTTATTTTGAGTCCAATACCACACAGAATGTAAAGCAATATCTTTAGTCAAGGAAAACTTGCCAGCATTTTGACCAAAGGATGGAAATTACGTTTGACTGGTCCAAAACAGCTTTCAAAATTGTGAATGAGATGTGCAATGGCAAGAACCCTACCATTTCATATCACACTGCAAGGTGATGACTTGTAAAGACTGAGTTGAGAGGTCGTATAGCAGTCAAGTAGCTATTTATATGTTAAGTCAACCATAAAAAAAAGTCTTACGTTTGATGAAGAACATATGGATTGAACTGCAGAAGATTGGAGCTATATTCTGTGGTTGGACAAATTGAAATTCAACATTGTTGCTTTGAATTGTATGGTTATGTTCGTAGGAAGCCAGGGGATTTCAAATGCATGTGTGGCATCGTTAAGCATGATTGGAGAAACATAATGGTGTAAGAATGTACAGGAAAAGTTCTTTTTATTTGCCTCTGACCCAGAGCTGGCAAGCTTTCCAAGGTTGCAAGATTGGCTTTTTTATGAAGCTAACATGATCGAAAATAGCCAAATTTCACAAATTTGGCTTTTTTCAACCATGTTAGCCTCATAATTTCAGTTTGACTTTTTGGCCTTTTCCAGGCTTTTTTTTTCCCCTTTTAACTGAGATGGCTTTAAAACATTCAGTTGTTTTTTCATTGGTAAATCATTAAATATATGATTACAGAAAATCATTGCTCACTCATGAATAAAGAGAGAGACTAAAATTAGTTTAATTTCACCATTTTTATAGCCTCTCTCTGACACACATTGAATAAATCTTTAATCATATCTAATTTATAATACAATATTTAAATTTATAATTATATGAATTTTTAACACTTGAAAAATATCTGCCCTTCTCACCTATTTTAAAAATATATTTAAAATGTTAAAAATTTTGTTTTCAAATTTTTTCTTGTTATTGTCAAAAAGGAAAAAGTGCAAATTTTGTCAAAAAACAGAAAGAATATATATATATATATATATATATATATATTCTACCAATTTTCAAGGTGGTTAAGTAATGCAAAGGCCCAAATAACTGTTTCCACCCCAAATTTTTATTTTGTTTATTCTCAGTCTATATCTGCTATATTTGTTTCTTTTGATGCAACAATTTTGTTCTCAAGAAATGGATATATATGATCTGACAGAATGATTATAAATTGCGTTACATTATATTGAATGTAATAACTGAAGATCATTTCAAATAAGAGTTTCAATGTAATATAATGCAATTTATTATCATTCTGTTTGATCATATACGCATTTCTTAATAACATAATTGTCAGTTTGAAAGAAACAAATAAAGCAGATATAAACCGTGAATAAACAAAATGAGAACTTGGAGTGGAAACAGTTATCATATTGAAACTCTTATTTATGTCAAGGCCAAGTGATACATTCACCATGTAATAATGAAAAATCATTTCAAATACGAGTTTCATATAAAATAACCCAATTTATAATCATACAAATATAAATGTATTATTAAGAAATGGATATTTGATCTGACGGAATGATTATAAATTGTGTTATATTATATTGAAAATCTTCTTGAAATGCTTTCTTATCATTACTTGGTGAATGTATCATTTGGCCTATACAATATAAATAGAATGAATATATATATATATATATATATATATATATATATATATATATATATATATATATATATATATATATATATACATATATATATATATATATATATATATATATATATATATATATATATATATATATATTGAGAGAGAGAGAGAGAGTAAGAGAAACGGAGAGCTTATCTTAGATAGTGTGTATAATCTATGCAATAACCACAAATAAAAGACTTCTGGATGTAGGCTATTTGGACATTTGGCCTTGCTTCAGGAACCACTCCCTTTTTTCCCCCTCCTTTCGTCTTTCCTGCACCCAGCAAGGAGCCATTAGCCATTAGCCAACATCAGATGACTCCCCACTCCCCCCATACACTCCACTTGTTGGGTACAGACAACAAAATAAATGGAAGTCAAAAGATTGAGGGTATGTTGTTGAGAAGGGAAAGAGGAATTAGGGTCTTTCCTCACCCCCAGATACCCTCAAAAGATGAAGAGGGAATAAAAAGGCCTGTACAGTTTCAAATTTCATTTTGGGAAACAGATTCCTATCTTCAGATTTTCATACTATATAGATTATATATAGAGACAAAATTCTATAAAATCCAGACGAAATATCAATAAATCATAAATTATGTGTATTTCTTTATCCAAACATAGAAAAGCTCATGTCTATGTAGAGAGAATTATTTTTAACAAGTTGGTATATATATATATACATATATATATATATATATATATATATATATAATCTATTTTTTGTGTGTATTGTTGCAATTTATATGAAATAATATATATATTTATATACACTCCAAAGTACAAATCAGTAATTCAATATCCGATGTATGGGCGTAAAGATTTTTCCAATGGTTCATTACAGATTGTACATTCTGTTTCACTTGGAAAAAATTTCCAAATGAAAATCTCCTTTAACTGAAGCAGAATGTACAACCTGTAATGAACCATTGGAAAAATCTTTATCCATTTTAAAGCCACTCTACCAGTGGTATTGAGCACTATTTTGAACAAAGATCTACTTAATACATATACACACATTTGTTGAATATCTATTGTTCTTTTATGTATATATATATATAAGTATATATTTATATATATATATGTATATGTATATATATATATATATATATATATATATATATATGTATATATATATATATATATATATATATATATATATATATATATATATATATATATTATTGTGTCATCCACAGACAGCTGTTTCGATGTATTACATCTCTTCAGTGTGGCTATAGACTTTATCCCATCCAGTACTGCGAAGCAGAATTGATACCTTCACATCGGACCGGAAGGCCGATATCCTACCTCTGGACTACGCAACTGGGTGGTCAGTAAGGCTTAATTTAAGCGATATGCAGAAACTCCTCATCCACCAGAATGCTCTATTCCTATGGAAGAGCATTGCATAAGCTTATGATGAATGATTTACCTCACTTAAAGAGTGCTCAACCCTGAATAGAGGAGCATTATATATATATATATACATATATATATATATATATATATATATATGTATATATATATATATATATATGTGTGTGTGTGTGTGTGTGTGTGTGTGTGTGTGTGTGTATATATATATATATATATATATATATATATATATATATACATATTAGAGAAAAAATGATACATTCACCATGTAATGATAGGAAATCCTTTCGAGTTGAGTTTCAAAATAATATAACACGTTTACAATCATTTCTCTCAGATAATACATCCATTTCTCAATAATGCAATTGTCATGACAATGAGGAATACAAATCCAATTTAATACGTTTGAAATAGAAATGAAGAGACTGAGATAGATAGACAAACAGATATATATATATATATATATATATATATATATATATATATATATATAGGCACGTTTCAATAGAAACTGAACCACCGTCTTTTGGGTTGCATGCTGTGTTGGTGGAGTGAGGGGTGATCAATTAGAAAATTCAAAAAAAGAGTGATCAATGAATAAGTTACTTAATTTGTTGGTCAGTGATCACTAAAAAAGTTTGAATTTCTAAAGAAATAAGAGTGAATGCTGCTGGACACAATCTGATGAACCAATTTAGTATAAACTGAGGAAAAGGAGTATGAGGAAGAAGAGCAAGCAGTCTTTCTTTGAGTAAATTGATTCTCGTACTTGTAAAATATTACAATATCAAAATATTAGGCATATATCATTTTCAATAAAAATTGTAATTGGCCATTTTTTGGCTTTTTTGAATTACAAAAATTCTATTATGACAGCATTAGCCATGGGTGAAAAAATTGATCGGAATAATGTTCTTATAAACTATGACTGTGGTAGTAGGCATTCAATTTGCATTAATACCCTTGTGAAAAGCATAAATCTATCTCTTAAGCTATGGGTAAATATCATGGCAGACTGGGAACTTCAGCCTCGATTGGTAATCAGTTTAGTAGATCGGCAACGCTGATTTCAACCAGGAAAGTCCAACCCTTCTGCCACTATTTTGTGAAGCAGGCAGCAGACAGAATAGGGAAAGTGTTTTTGAAATGTATGGTTAACAGAGCTCTTATGAAGTGGTTTATGATAAATTACTCTGGTAAATAAAGGGGGAATTAAACAGACAGATGTGGTAGCCATTTCCACCTCCCCATGATAGCTTGAGTACAAGAGAATCATACACTTGTAAAAGGTTTGAGACTGGATTGACAGAAACATTGTGGTGACCAAAAAGCAACAAAAAGAATGAATTCAATAGTCTAAACCATTATAAATACATTTTGACAGCATGCCGTATTTAGGATGATCAATTAAAAAATTAAAAAGGGGCGGTCTCATCTTTTGTTGGGTAATGAATGCTAAAAAGGCTGAATTTTCCAAAATAAGTGTGAATGCTACCAGACTCATAGAGATAGATTTAAAATAAACTTACATTGAACCCACAACAAAAAACCTATTCAGTGGGAAATTTTCAAAAAACCTAAATGTTTCTTCTTGATATAATAAAGAGTAAATGTTTAAATTTCCAGCCCTTTAGCTCCATCAGTGCAGCCTGTACACATAATACATACACAGCCAGCCAGCAAGCAAGCAAGACCACCTTGAAAACTGAAGAAGCCTATTTTGACAGTTTAGGCGACAGTTTAGGTTGACGTTTTCTAATTGTCGTTTATATAAAAAGTGCTGCTCTTAAGAATTAGAACAAGCACAAAATCTGTAATTTATCGCCTATGTTTGTAGGGATCATTTGGCAACTCTTCCAAATAGCAATGCGAGTTCACCTTTTCAATGTCTTTTATCAATTCTGAACAAGATTTCGGAGAGATAGGAAAAAAACCTGCTTTATTTCCACTTAGCAATTTGATTCCATAAAAAAAAAATTCCAGAAATTTAGAACCATAAAACATGACTAAATGCATTCCTTGTTACTTTGATGGCAATAAATTTGGTTCTCCTTGCGTAATGTCACTGTTTCAAACTCTCAAAACCAAGCAATTAGGAGGAAAATTTCTGTTTGTTCAATTTATGATGACAGGTACTGTATATATATACTTAGGGTGGGGGAGGCCCCAAGTTGACCTCTGTCTTAGCCACCTATTAAGCTTAATCCAGCCACCAGTCTGAGCAAAATCTGCACAGTGAACAAAATTATAAGTTCAGCTACTATAGAAATGGTTGATTATTATCAAAACTGAAAATAAGCTGAGACATAATCAATCATGATTTGTCAGAGAATGATAGATTTTATGGCCAGACTTGACAATTAGTTCTGAAAAAAAGATGTTGAAAGAATAAGTAAAAAGGAATTGCATTAAACCTCATGTGTTTTTTGGTTCATTTCTATCAAACTGTCAGAGAAATGGATCGACATTTACACAGTCAATTCTATGTTTATTGATTTGGATCTTTGCTTAAATCCTCCAAGACCTCAACACAGATTCCTCAGAATTTGTCAATAGAACTTCCTTCAGACAGCGCTGTATTTTCTCCAGTAAAATGCACTCTTAAGCTAAATCCAGTCACCAGTCTGAACAAATCTTCACAGTGAACAAAATAATAAGTTGAGCGATAATCTTTTAAATTGTTGAAATTGTCAATAGAACTTTCTTCAGGCTGTGCTGTATTTACTCCAGCTAAATATGCTCTTCAGCTAAATCCAGCTAGCGGTCTGAACAAATCTTCTCAGAGAAGAAAATAACAAGTTGAGCTTCAATCTTATAAATTGTTGAAATAGTTGATTCTGATTGAAACTGTAAATAAGCTGAGACATATTCAATTATGGAACAATAGATTTTATGGCCACACCAAGTAGTTAAAACTCAGAAATATATCTTATCTTGTTATATAAAGTTACTCCAAATACAGCTATAGTTATTTATATTATCTAGGAAACAAACGTAAAATTGCTGCAAATTGTTGAACACATTTTGCCACATGAAAGATCAAGTTACTTTGTTTGTTTGTTTGTTTGTTGGTTTGTTGATTTGTTGTTGGTTTGTCTGTCAGTCATGTTGGAAGGGGAGAATGATTGTTATAAATCCAAAATACATTTTTTTTCTAAAAGCTGAAAGAAAGAGGAAAGAAAGAGAAGGTAAGAAGGAAGACGAACAACATGGCTGCCATCCAACCTTTCCCATCTGATACCTCTCTTTTAGTAGCTTATCTCTCACCTTAGACTTTACTCCCCCTAGCCACTACATACAATACGGTAAAAATATTATAATTTTTTTCTACACTTGAATATAATGCTACCCCTCAATTTTGACCTTGATCGTTTATGATAAATTCACCACATTATACTCAAGTAGATACAGTAATCTTTTCTTGTGAGAAAGAAGTGGCTGTCGAAAGGGCTCCGCCATGCCACTTTGCCATGGGGATGGAGGACATATTGGGAGGATGTAAATGGGTATATTTTGAACCCTGTTACCAGTGAATAATAATAATAGTCTTTCTATATGAGGACATTAAGTTTGGCTTTTATAAAACAATTGCACTTTGCAATTATACTATTATCACTTTATTGTCTATAAGTTTCCAACCTTCAAGCATCTCACCCTTGGTGAGAAAGCCTGATCCAGGGGTGGGGTGGGGGCATATGCCCTGTTCTCCCTAACCCAATGGGATGCCCATGGCTATCAGGTGTTCGGCAAATGGCTAGACCATTTATCTAATCCAAATCTTTATTCTTTCTCTGCAATTAAACCTTTTGACATAAAACAAGAAAAAGAATAGACTCTGTTCAAAACCTGCAACATTGTACATACAATTTTTGACAGCATTTGGCAATATTTGCTCATGTAATAGAAATATTGATATCAAAAAAATATTTGTTTCCAGTTGAGTTTTCAAGTTAATGCTTGTTGAACTATCCAAAACAAAAATAATCATTGTATTAAAAATAAGAGGAAAAAATTTGCCTGAAATGCAATATAACTCATTGGCAAAGAAACAGTTATCAAAATACATGTATGAAGTGTATACATTAGTTATAAACACTGCTTAGACTACTTTCTTTTTTTCCTATCTTTCTTTCTTTCTTTTTTTTCTTGTATTCTATTTTTTGATCTAGAGAATTGATTTTTAAAAAAGGAATACGATATGGTGTGACATAACAAATGAATAATTTCTTTTTCTTTCTCTCTCTTATAATCCTCCTTTTTATTAAGATAATAGCTTTCTTTCTTTGTTATGAACTCTGTCTATCTCTCTTTAACTACTCTCTCTTTGGGATATTTAATCCCTTACAAATGCAGTGGACCAATTCAAATCAGGTCTTAATGCAAAATTTCCCCGTTTCTTAGAACTGTTAAATTATGTTGCCATTAAAAAAATGATAGAGGCATGACATGAGTTAACACTTTGCCTAAACACGATTTTCATAATTCTTCATTCATGTGCAGCTAAAGTCTGGAACGAAGCATTAGCTATTATAATCAATAAAGAATTTTGGATGTACTAATTAGCGTCAAGTCTTCTCTTTTCCCAATTGTCAACTTTCTTCTCATCATATATCTGTATATGTGAGTATGTTGTCTTGGCCAAATGATACTTCTGCCGTGTTATAATGGGAGATCATTTCTGATAGAGTTCCAAAATAATATAACATAACTTATAATCATTTCTGTCGGCACTTGGTCTGGTCTGTCTTTTCCGGATTATATATTATATATACTTAGCTTTGTAAGTATAGTGTGCATTTCATGAAATAATCTGGAGACAGTATATATGTGTGTGTGGATGCATTTGTATGTCTGTATACTTACACACTTATATATACATGTATATAAGCATGTTATTAAGAAATGGATATATGATCTGATTGAATGATCATAAATTGCGTTATATTATGCTGAAATTACCTTCAAAATGACCTCCCGTTATTACATGGTGAATGTTTCATTTGACTGAGACAACTTAAATGGAATAAACGCTTAAAGAAAATGAGAGGGTAGACTGATAGGGTAGCCACTTCAACCCAGTGTTCCTCTTACGATTGAGCTGAACAGCGGCCGGTAATGCAAAGGCCGAAATAACACAATTTATAATCTTTCTTTTGGATCTTATATCCATTTTTTAATAACATAATTGTTGTGTTGGAAGAAGCAAATAGAGCAGATATAGAGAGTGGATAAACAAAGTGAGAATTTAGAGTTCCACAGGAAGGTTTTATAGCTGACATTTGGCAAAGCAATCATCATCACCATCATCATCATCATCATCACAACCACCACCACCACCACCACCATCATCATCATCATCACCATTCTTTTATCATCCGTCGTTGGACATAGACCTTCCCCAGGATTCGCCACAATTCTCTATCATGGGCATAGCGGAGCCAGTATTTCCTGAATCTGTCCAGTTCATCTCACCATCTTGTGGTCTGTCGGCCTCAGTTTCTTATGTGATCTCCAGGGATCCATGTTGTGAGACGTGATGTCCATCGGTTGTCTTTCATTCTTGCAACATGGCCTGCCCATGGCCATTTCAGTTTTTTTAATAGTTCCTATGATGTCACCGACACCCGTTTTCTTCCTTATATACTGTACTGTCTTGTGATCCCTCCATGTAAGGTTGAGCATGATTCTCTCATACGCACGTTTGCAGGTCTATCTTTTGGTTAGGTTCCATGTTTCAGCTCCATAAGTGACTATCAGGAGAATGCATTGGTTGTATACTCTTCTTTTTAGGATTATTGGGATCATCTGGTTCTTGAAAGTTTAGCTTGCTCTGCCAAGGGCTTGCCATCCCAAAGTGATTCTTCACTTGATTTCCTCCTCTTTTGAGGGTCTCATGGAGATTTGTTGTCCTAGGTAGATGTAGTGGTCTACCTTGCCGAGTTTTGCATTTTCTATCTTGACAGTTATGTTCTTATTCTCAACATGATTATTGCACATGATTTTTGTTTTACTGAAGTTCATGTAAAGCCGACTTTTTTGCTTTCTTTGTTTAGATCTTACACATCTCACCCTGTGTAGAACAAACATATCTACTGAACTAAAGGACACTATCGGAGCAATGGGGACCCAAATGGAATGTGTCTTTTGTGGTCTTCAGTGCAAAATGAAAGTGCAGTGCCTATTTTTCTCACAAACTTCCCATTTCCAATTTTAAACATTATTGCAATTGTATTTGGCACAATGCAAGGAAGGTGGTCCCAATTGAAAATAGTAAAGTTTCT
Source organism: Thysanoteuthis rhombus (assembly GCA_963457665.1). Lineage (NCBI taxonomy): Eukaryota > Metazoa > Mollusca > Cephalopoda > Oegopsida > Thysanoteuthidae > Thysanoteuthis > Thysanoteuthis major. The sequence goes on along the minus strand of OY735220.1, from coordinate 7,808,509 downwards.
CACCCTCGTTTACTCAATATCAATGCACAAGTAAAATGAAATGAGAGGATTAATGAAAGAAAATCAATTAAAAAATGATAACATTTAAAACTGAAAATGGGAATGCTATGTCACATGGTTTTTAGGGATGGCAATGAATGAAATTTATAACTTTTGTCTTGTCAACTGGGAAAGAATTTTTCATAATTTATGAAGAAAACTATTAAGATACAATTATAAAAACATTTAAAATTGAAAATGGCAAGATGCTATGTTTCATTTACATGAAAAAAACATATGTACTACATTCTGTTTTTGAACTTGGGGCATATTTTTATTGTGCTAACATGGGAAAAGGTGTTTCTTAATAAATCTGTCAACTTTTCTGCAAATAAAAGCATCGTTCAAATAAGGGTATTAAAATCAGTCTCTGTCTTATAGCAATATACTTTGTTGGAAAATTTTAAAAATATCATTATTATTCATGCCGATAAAGTTGAAGAGGTATATGTATTTGTTGACATCTATTCATCTTTCCTTCAGTCTATATTTCTGTCTGTCTGTCCACACAATATCTTTAAAAATGCTAGATGAATTTCAATGAGATTTTGTGGAAGGGTGGACAATAGAGTAAGGAAGAGGTGGTTGAATTTTTGGGTGGAAACAAGAATTTTAAAAAAATTGATAGATATTTTTCTGTTGGCTTTAAAAGAAGTGATTGAATTTTGGGAATAATCCTTGTGCAATTATCTTTCCAATGTCATAGTTATATGTCCACACCACATAATATCTTGATTAATTGATAGAGGCATCCCCCAATATAACATGGTTTTTGCTATAGCATGGTTTGTGGTATAAGGCTGGTTTTTGATAAACCCTAAAACTTTTACCTGTATTATTGCCCACTTGTCAAGAGAACAGGGAAGTAAAATAGAATTTCGCTTTGAACCCATAAGCCTGATATTTTGGGCTGAGTACTACTTTCCTACACCCTAAGCTCATTTGGTGACAGTGGTGACACAACTTCCATCCAAAATCCACTAAGAAATGAAATGTTTTTGCCTAATTTATTTCATTTTTATTGTTAGGTTAGCCATCTTTTGCCTCGAATATCATCCGTACCCACCCTGCAGTTATTGTGGCTTGATCATAACATGGTTTGCTTTCTTGGAGCTGGACACTAGTGTTATAGTGGGGAACACTTGTAAATGATTTTGTTGATAATTTGATACTCAGAACCATTTCAATTCTATTTTCATTTGATGAATTATTATAAATCATTATTATTTACTTTTGGTACTACTTACCTTTATCTCAAATGTTGCTGCTTTTTTTCAAAACAAAACAGGATACTCTCCAATAGTGAGTAAATGGATCAACATCACGTATCATAATAAAATAAAGTTCTTAAAATAAAATTGAATTGAACTAAACTACCTGTTAGTAACAAACATGGCACAGAGGAGACCAACAATGGGGATTTAGTTTAAAGGTTTGATATGGACAGATGCTCACCACCAAGTTCCAGGAGTTTGGTGGTGAGAATGGTTGCACAATGATTAAACCACTCTCCGGTATAGAGGGTTGTGAGTTTGTTACTCTCCTGGAACTTATTCTCCATTCCGATCCATGCAGTCAATTCATTTACTCATTGCTGAAGAGTACCCAATACGAATTTTGTTGCAATAAAAAGCAACAACAATTAAGATGAAGGTAAGTAGTAGCAAAAATAAGTAACAATCATTTCAATTCATTTCAATTCTGTTTCTCTTATAATTTGTTCCCTTTTTTTACTATTTTGCAGACACTCTTGAGGATCTGGGATTGTTTCTTTGTCGAAGGCCCAAAAGTTCTTTTCCGCTTTGCACTTGGTCTTTTAAAGATGCATGAGCAGCAACTACTTCAACAGTTGGACACGATCAGTGTGATGCGGCATCTTAAATGTTGTGCTAAATTGACTTTTGATGTCGAAGGATTGGTCAAGGTAGGTAAGCCTTTGGATATCTTAAAAACATGAGTGGAGAGGAATTTTATGAAGTGGACTAGGGCATGCGTTGTCACTTTCTGGAGTGTGTGTGGAGGGAGGGGTAGCTTTTATTCAGAATATATCTTAGTGGCAACCCTGTCTTTTTTACATGGGTACATCAGGTTTGGGTTATATAAAAGAATTGTACAGCACCATTATTTTCTATTAATCACCGCTACCCACAACAAATCGGTTTGATCACTGTTGCTGGGTTCTGGTTATTCATGGTGTTCTAACATTATATCTATGTATGTATGTATCTATCTGTGTATTTATCTGGACTTCGCCCATCATAGTTGAAGACTTTTTTTTGTTTTTTGAAAATTCCACTCAAAAATAGTTCCTTTTTTTGGGGGGGGTGTTAAATATGCAATGTAAGTTCATGCTAAATCAGTCACTAGTTTTAAAAATTCAGACCATTTTTAGGGATCTCCCTCCAACTAAAGGTGAGAGAAGTAACTTATTCATTGATCATCCTTTTTTCCATCTTTTTAATTGATCACCCCAACACGGCATATATGGGTGGCGGTGATTCATAATTTCCCCTAGAATGCTTGTTGACCATAAGGTTTCAACTTTCAAACCCCTCCACCCTAAGTTAGAAGGCTTCCAGAGTGGGGAAAATGCCACATGTGCACCCCCCAGTGGAAAATTCTCTTCAGTAAATGGGTATTGACCCATTTGAATAAGGCGGTGCTTTGAGATTCAAAAGCAAAACACAAATGATTTTTTTCTGATTGCAATGTCCGAGTATTAAAAATATTGTGATACATCAAGCAGGATGACATGACCATGGATGGTTATAGCCATGTATTAGAAAGACATGTCAGTGTTACACATGGTCAAATGAGAGCAAAGCACATAATCAGAAGTGCAAGTAAGAATTATATGGCTTGATCCATGAAAATGAATATAAAGTATCAAAAGCAAAAATATTTCATTTGGGTCTCACTGCCATATATTTCTGTGCGGTCGGAAGAGGCAAAATCATTTGAAATGAGGAAAGTGAGAACTCTCAATCATGACAGAAGTTCTAGTTGTATTTTTGATGTTTAAAAGGAAAGATCACTGGCAGAATCAGAATCTCAAATGCCATCTTACTTTAAATTGTTGATTTAATTATCATAATCAGTGCATGTATGAAATCTCTTGTTAATCTGTGCGGTAATGGTTAACATCTTTATTATTATTTAATACCGTAATGTGTTCGATCCTCACTGGGTGCCCCGCTACTGTGGCCTTCTGTCAAACTAAGCTTAACTCTAGTGTATATGTGTCTACTGAGTTTGACACATGACTCATTGCAGTAGTAATAGTCAGTATCGCAAACATGATTGTGAAACCAGGGAGTTCATAAAATCATGGAAATGTTAAGGAATTTCTCAAAATTCCTAGTGATTTCATGAAATCAGTGATATCACTATCTTTCCTCAACACACGGATATATATATATATATGTATGAAAGAAAAAGAAGATCTATTCATAGAAACCTAAACTGGTTTCAGGCTGGTTTTGCTAAAGATCTTCAAAATGGCACATTCTTTCTGATCAGGGATTCTTGACAATCGCATTGTTTAATTAAAAAAAATAAAAAACTTGTACCACTCATATTTGAGTCATAAATCTCTGAAAGGTTGAAATGAAATAACTGAATATTACAATTTTCTATCTATTTTCTAAAAGGAAGTATTGTAAATCATTGAATAACTGTAGCCATAAAAGATGGCTAGGGTTCAGTCCTTTTTTTTATGTATCTATTTGTATGTTCTAGCACTCCTGTCCATATAGTTTTGTCTACAGACTTGAGAATTAGCATCAGTACTCCCCCACAACCATTTGGAAATTGTTTTTTCCTCATTTTTGGAGAAAAAACTTCTTTGACTTTTTGGGGCCTTATTTGAATGAGTTTATTGAAAATTTCTTGATCATTTTTTTACACAACTTTTTTTCCAGTAGAAAATGCCAGTGATATCATAAATAGATTTAATTCTGACCATATTCATTCTTTGATTAAATTTTTTCACATGACTTCAAAATTTGACTCCACATTAGTTCAATTATTGACTGTGATGGTAAGTTATTAATTTTTTGTCACTATTTACCTTCATCTTAACTGTTGTAGCTTTTTATCACAACCAAACTCAGGCTGGGTTCCCTTTGGCAGTGATTAAGATGAAAGTAAATTGTAAAAATAGGTAAATGCAATTAATATGAAGGTAAATAGAAGCAGAAAATTAATAATGATGATTATAGTTTTCTATTTACCATATAATAGATCAGTTATTGGAAGATACAATGAAAGCATAACGTACATATGCTGGAGTAAATGAAGTAAAAGACAAAGAGAAGAATAATAAACATTACTGTACATTTAAATACTAAATAATGCTCTAAATCATACTCAGTATCCTTTAACACTAGAAGCTACAATGAAAGTGTAACACAATAACAAATGAAACCAGGAACATGAAAAATATTTGAGATTTGTCTCTTACTACATTTTTTCCTCTTTATCAGATGAAGTATTATAAATCTTTATTTGAAATTTTTATGCTTTTTGTTGCAACTTTTCACTCAGTCTGATTTCCTTCTGGTATTGGGTAAATAGTGTTGGTCAATAAAATAAAAAAAGCCTTCGGTGGGATTCAAAACCACATCACCAATGAGAAGTACTGTTTAGCCTGATCTACTTTACCAACTAAGCTACTGAAGGCAGAAGTCCAAGTAACACACTTCAACCAATCCTTCATCTTGATCGGCAGCCATGTTTGTTTACATTTCGGTAGTTTTGGTATTTGATACATTGATAGTCTTCAACTATTCAGCCATCAATGGTTTTAGTAATGTTCCATCAGATTTGGCACTCCTGAAACATATCACAAATATTTCCCATAAGTCTAACCTCACATTAGCTTCCCTCTCCCATATTTGAAGTATAAATATTTATTTTTGGTCAAGATTTGGTTTTGGGTGCCAAGCTGATCTCCAAGAGGAAAAAAAATATTTTCTTAAAATGTTAGACACTTTCAATCCATTAAACCTTTGAATCATCAACAAATTTGTCACTTTTGAGGATAATTAATTTGTGAAGTTTTATGAGGGTGTTTTATTTACAATGTAACTAAAATGGTTAACTGGGTAATTACTTTCCAACCTTTTATGTGGAAGTACGGCTTACTTGAATTATGCTTCCTGATTTTATTTTGTGGGTGGTCTGAAATTTTCACACTTCCTGGTAGGTCTGTGCAGATCTCATGATAAAAATGGCATGAGCCACATGATGTTAAAATAATGAAAAAAGACATTGGTTTTTAGTGACAATAAAGTAGTCTGAGGTATGCATTCTCTGAGTGCTTCCTAATTTTTAATGCATTTAGAAAAAGCAGACTGATTCTGGATTGTATATTTTTCTTTTGATCCTCTCAAAAAATGATAATCAAGCAAATGTTTCATATATATTGTATTATTTTGAAAAAAAATTTGACATCAAATCACAAGAACCAAAAGTTCAATGAGGCATCCATTGTAAAGTTTGAATGTCATTATTGACAGATAATGTGACCTGAGTAGAAGATAATTTCCAGAAACATCTCATCAAGAAATACATTGCTATCAAGTTTCAAGTAAATCTGACTCAAAACAGCTGAGAAAATCGATTTTAAAGCATAAAATGTAATTGCCATTATTGCCAAATCACATGACCTTGAGTGGAAGATTTTCATATGTAAGAAGCATCTTATCAAGGGACACCTTTCTACCAGGTTGCAAGTAAATCTGACTTAAACAGCTGAGAAAACCAATTTTAAAACATTAAGTTTAAACATAATTCTTGATAGATCATATGACCCTAAGTGGAAGGCTCTTCTTAGTGAAATACATCTTATTGAGGGATACCTTTCTACCAAGTTTCAAGTAAATCTGATTCAAAGCAGCTGAGAAACAATATGGGGACAGACCAACCAACCAACCAACCAACCGTCAGAGCCTCTTATAGAGAGACAAGGATATCTCTGAAGAGTTATCCACATCAAGATATTTTATAAACTAGCTGAGCATGGTGTATGCAGTTGATTTGTCAACTGCACGTCTACATAATTTTATTATTCATTTGAAATGGGTCAATTTCTTTATTTTTAATCGCTCTTAGGGCTTGAAATCCACACCAAAAAATTTCTGAACTGAAGAACTGTTAAAATTCAAACAAAAGGGTCTCTTTTTCCAATTCCATAGGAGGAAAAAAGAAAAGAATAAACTGATTTTTCATGTTTGACAGTTATCAGGGAGGAACCAGAAAAACAAAATTGCATAACAAGCTCAAATACAAGGAAGTTGATCAAATCTGAAACTAACCAGTGGTTGTCGCCAAAATAGTGAATTGCAGTAGTGGTTCACTCAGGCAGCCCTGAGCCCTGGGGTCCAATTAGAAACATTTCTTACAGGTTCCCTGGCTGATAGTCAAGGTCTGTAGAATCTTAGAAATATAACTAATCTTTATTATAGACCATATATCTCTATGGTACAATGGAGAGCACTCAAAATGTGTGCTTGAAAACTTCACAGAAATAAATGACAACTCCCTTCTATAATTGATTAATGTTATTTAATTCAAATACAAGTAAAACAGTATAAAAAAAAGTACAACTGACTATTCAAGAATTCAGATGAAAATTAAAATTGTTGTTTTTCTCTGTAAAACATGCAATATGTTTATGCTACAATGTATTGTTATGAGTATTTGACAAGATTAGAATATACCAAGTCTGGTACCCCCTTAGGTGCAGGACCCAAATGGGAGCTGGAGCAAAAAAAATATGCTAAGAAAGAATACTATAATAGAAGGAAAAACTGTTATAGTCAGTCAGGAGGCATGATTAAAAATGATGTAAAAATAATACAAAAAATTTAGGTAATGAAAGCTAAGCTGGAAGAGAAAATTATGCAAAGAAAGATATATGGTGAAAGGAAAAAAGAATTGATTCCCAAGTATATAATGAACTGCTAACATGATTCACATTAAATAAAAGAAATTAAACAAGTAATTGTGATAGATATTTCAAAAAGATTTTGTTAGTAATCCCTGACAGGTTGGGCAGAGAAAAACAATTCATTTGGTATCACAAATCAGGGGCAGATCTGATATTTGGAGCTGGGGGTGTGGTGCATGTCCAATTTTTTTTTTTTTTAAATAGGTAATGGATATAAAAAAAATTGTTTGTGTGTTAAGTTTATGATTATTTTAAATTATTTTAATTTTTTATTCATAAAATTTCTCTTTCTAAATATTTAAGACAAAATTTCAAATTGTGTTTTAACTCGACCCTAACTCTGGATCTTGTGCACAAATAGATTTTGAAAAAAAAGATCAAAATAAGGAAGAAAACTCAATTCTGAACTTGAAAGAAAAAATATGAAGATAAATAATAAAGTGACAAAAGTCTTTTAACGTCCGTCGTTGGACATAGGTCTTCCCCAGAATTTGCCACACTTCTCTATCATGGGCGTAGCGGAGCCAGTACTTCCTGAACTTGTCTAGCTTGTCTCTCCATCTAATATTGCTCATGTGGTCTCGGGGGATACATGTCGTGAGTTGTGATGTCCATCGGTTGTCTACCATTCTTGCAACATGGCCAGCCCACCGCCATTTGAGATTTTTAATAGATTCTATGATGTCCCTGACTCTTGTCTTTTCTCGGAAGGCAAATAACTAGCATACTCGAGGAAAATGGAAACCTAACAACAGACAGAGACAGGATTGTCGAATGTGCCAAAGAATTCTACCAAAAACTTTATTCGTCCGAACAAGGACTACATAACAATGAGCGAGATACACAAGACGTGAGCAATCAACTCGAGGACTTCCCAAAAGTAACCCCGTGGGAAATGAAAGAAGCCATTAAACAGACGAAGAAAGGAACTGCCACTGGACCAGACAACATCACCATCGACCTACTCCGAAAAGCAGGTAAAATCATCACTAGGAAACTGGCCATCCTCTTCAACTTGTGTCTAAAACACAATAAAGTCCCAGACGATTGGAACACTGCTATCATAATGCTTTTATATGAAAAAGGAAACCTGAAAGACCTCAACAACTACAGGCCTCTAAGCCTACTCAACTGTGTATACAAACTTTTCACAAAGATCATAACCAACCGAATCTCAAAAACACTCAATGAAAACCAGCCACGTGAACAAACTGGCTTTAGAAGAAGCTTCTCGACCATGGACCACCTGCATTTGATAAATCAGCTGATAGAAAAAGCAGCAGAGTATAAACTCCCACTTGCCGTAGCATTTATCGACTTCAAAAAGGTGTTTGACTCAGTAGAAATCCGTAAGGTCATAGAGGCCATCAGTCAACATGGTGTAGATTCAGTATATGTTGAAGTGTTGAAACATATATACAATCACAGCAGCTCTTTTATCAGGTTACATAAAGACTCAAACCCCTTTGAGACAATAAACATCTAAAAAATTAGCTTTCAAGAATTTTTTCTTCTATCATTTAATACCTTCGTAAATTGTTTCCTCTCTAGTTGAACTGTGTCAAACAATTGGATTCATTCATTTCTTGTTGCTCACAACCCGCCCAATCAGAAATTTCATAGGAATAGTGGCCTTTTGGCTTCCATTATCAAGCATAGTGTCAAGATAGGGAGATTAACATTATTTTCATGGGAAGCTCTCGACATGACCCCTGCTCCTTATGGCTCCAGGTATTCCTGGACAATCATCTATCTAGGTACTGACTAGTTTCACTGTTACTTAACTGCGGTGATTGTACAGGAACCGGTGTGTGATTTGGCTGTAACAACAACAAAAAAAAACAAAGATTTATTCAATAAACAGTCACTCAACAGAAACTGTCATGTGACCAATATCTTATGGTAGCATGCTGTGTTGTAGGCAATGTATAAAAGACAAATTTAGCATAAACTTACATCATAAATTGAACCTTCAACTAAAAATCTGTTTTGGGAGGAATTTTCCAAAATCAATAGATACATATTTTCTAGACATAATAAGGAGTAAATGTTGAAAATTTCAGCCCCCTAGCTCCATTAGGACAGCCTGTATGTGTAATACGTAACCAGCCAGCCAGCCAGCCAGCCAGCCAGTCACTTAAAAACTGAAGAAACCTATTTGGACAGTTTTGGTGACAGTTTTGGTTGACGGTTTCCAATAATAGAATCAAAATGAAGTATAGAACGCATCCAGAATGAAAACCTAACATACTACAAAAAATGGGGGGAAAAATAGAGTAAAGACAAAAGAGAGGAACTGAAAATGATGATTTTTATTTCAATACGAAATCTTCCTGCAAAAATGGAAGAAGAAAAGGATCTAAAATATGATGGTATTCAAACTACATTCTTCCTGTGTTTGTAATTTTGTTTTTGATTATAAGATATTTCTCTTTTCTTCTCCTTTCAAAAATCCTTATGAAAATCCTAACATGAATATGAAATTTTTTGAACATTCAACATACTCAATATAATAATGCAATTATTTTGCAGCTCAAAGGGCTTCCATACCCATGTTGGATGCTTTTCGTTTGAAATAATTTTCCCATGGAATCATGTCTAACAAAACAAGTCACACCCATATTAATGTACTGAGCTGGCATTATTACAAACAATAGACAAAGAAATTTGTAAATCTTAATAGTTTACATTTTAACTTATGATTAATTATGTATTTGTATTGCAACCACTTGAAATTTTAAACTTTTTTCAGAGAGCCACCATTCTCCAACCTCTAACCACAAAGAATAATAGAACCACAAGCGGAAATTTGTACATTGACAAAACTGTTAACATAGGTTTTGCTAGTTTTTAAGTGGATCAGGCTGGCTAGCTGGCTAGCTATTTATGTATACGTCACATATACAGGTCTTACCAATGGAGCTAGAGGGCTAAAAAATTCAGCATTTACTCCTTATTATGTCCAAAAAAAGCTCTTTTGAAAATTCCTCCCCATAAATAAGTTTTTAGAGGGGGATTCAATTTGCAATGAAAGTTTATGCTAAATTGATCCCCTAGTTGGTGACCAGTAGCATTCATGCTTGTCTTTTCAAAGTTTTCATTTTTTAATGATCCCTGCCGAAAAGAAGGTGAAAGAAGTATCTTATTCATTAATCACCCCTTTTTCTAACGTTTTAATTGATCACCCCAATACAGGATACCATCAAAAGACATTGGTCATGTGTCAGTTTCTATTGAGTGACTGACCAGACTTGTTATTATTATGTTTAGTGTGAGAAACCATCCACCAAAGCTATCGTCAAAACTGTTAACAAAGGCTTCTTCAGTTTTTAAGTGGGTTTAGATGACTGGCTATCAATCTATGTATATGTTGCACTTACAAGCTGTATCAATGGAGTAAGAGAGTTGAAAATTCAAACATCTACTCCTTAATATGTCTAGAAGTTTTCTTGTTTTTTGAAAATCCCTCTAAAAATGAGTTTTTAGAGAGGGATTCAATTTACAATGTAAGTTTATGCTAAACTGTTTCGGGGGGATTTCAAAACAGAACAGTCACATTAGCATTGCTCCCCAGCAGTGTTGATCAAACAATACCTCACCATAAGCTGTGATTTTAATCTCTAGCTTTGCTTCATTATTTTGGGGGCCATGTCATATTACATATTATTTGTTATTTCATATAGGGTATTATCATAATGTATTGTACATGGATGTTATATCATACTACACATCATTTAATTTTTTGGAACAAATTGTTTACTTACGGAGCTTACATAAAAAAAAATTTGACAATGAGGAATCAGTAAGCATAATAACGGATGTGACTCATTGTGTTTGTGTTACTTCTGTTGCATGTTTACCCATGTGAATATTAAATCCATTAAGTCGGATTTAATCTCTGGCTGCATGCAAACAATTTATGATATCATCTTTAAGAATACTAGCTGATCAGAAAAAAATTTGTTGCGTCAATTTTCTACCAATATATTCAACCACAGAATTTGACAAAATATTGCAAGATCACTAACCTTAAACAGAATTACCCACATCTCACACCATCTCACTTCCATTAATATCTTAAATTAATAGCATTGTAGTAGTTACTAACACCATACAGACTCTTCTTCAGACATTTATTATTTAGACAAATGGTCCAGAGTCAAATGTTTCCTCTGGAATAAGCCAATTCAATGATCTGCACAACCATGAAATGAACGTACTCATTTTATGTTAGTTCTAATTATAAATGATATAAATATATTTTGATGTGTATTTAGATACAAATTTTCCCAGGAGAGCACAGGATCAATTCCCATAGGAATACCAATAATCTGATAGAATAATCTATTACCGATTTGAAAGTAATTTTCCTCAATAAAATGCCTAACAATCACCGTATATATCTTCAATGTTTTTCTGGATTGCTTTATTTATGGTGACAGTACTCAATATTTCAACTTTTCAAATTTTGAAATAGAGCGTAAATAGATGGATGAATAGATGTTTACGGTTTTGAATACCATTTTGAGAACTTTTTCCTAATTTTTTTTACAATATTTGCCCTGACTAATTCAAACCAAAATATCTGCTTTTATTATAATCAGTCATTGAACTCTCCTGCTGATGATTTTCTATAAAATTATTATTATTAAGAGCTATATAACTGTTTACTCTAGAGACACATACCTATCGGATCTACCGGTAACTTATTTCATTACGTATTTATATATATATACCAAAAAATGTGCCATTCTCAATCATGATATTGCACATCCTCATACTGCTAGGGTGACCAAAGATCTCATAAAATCATATAGAAAAAAAATGATCTATTAACCATACTCTCCTGACCTTGCTCTAGCTGATAATCATTTGTTTAAGAGTTTGCAAAACCATTTTGTTGAACAGAATCTCATTTCAAGAAAAGAGGTTGAAAATTAGTTAGTGTCTTATTTCAGGTCAAAATCGAGAGACTTTGACAAATCTAGCATCAAAAAACTCTGTTGATAGATGGAAAGAGGTTATCAAAAGCAAAGGAGAGTATATCAATGATTCAGGGTATCTCTTATCACCACTATAATTATGTTTTCAAATGAATTGTCACATTGGACAGGCCTTTTGTTACAGATCAGCTGCAGTGCCCCACAAGTGGGCCATTGAGGTGTTGATGGCTTTTAGATAGTCTTCTGTGTCACGATTTGTTTAATTTTTGCTTGCATAAGCATTGCATTGTATAATTTGTTTACTGTAAGCATATCCACAAACTTTTGACAAATTGCATCCCTGATTTCAAAATTCTAGCAAAGATCAACTAATTGTCTTGGTGTGAATAAGTAAATAAAGCCACTTCATGCAGATTTTTATATTACTTTTTACTTGCAGAGCAAATATTTGAAATTCATAGGCCAGAAGGGCAAATTTTTATTGGTAAAATATGATATGATATACGTGTGAACCATGGGTGAAACCAAAAAAAACCTTTACAATAACAAGTTGCTGATCTCTGAGTAAAATCTTAAAATCCACCAAAAAGAAATTGAATGGATTGATAATGAAAGATTCAGATATGATGGTAATGGTGATTACATTTTACAGAATACACTACTGGAGGGGTTCTCAACCTTTTTGGCCCATGAACCTTTTTCACCATAATTCAGAATGTCATTCCCCGCTTCCAAGATTGTCTCAAAAGACAAATTCCTAATAATACGCGTATAATATTGAAAAACTTTCATTTTTCTACATTAGCACATGTACATTATCTTATTCAAAGGAAAACAGGTCTGACTAGTCACTTCATAGAAACTGTCACATAATCAACATCTTTTACCATGTTGGGAGTGATCAATAAAAAAAATTGGAAAAAGGGGTGGTCAATGAATAAGTTACTTCTCTCGTCTTTTGTTGGTCTGAATCCTCAAAAATAAGTGTGAATGTTACCGGATGTAAACTAAGACTAATTTAGCATGAACTTCCATTGCAAATTGAACTCTCCACTAAATTTAGGGAGGGGGATTTGAAACAAAAAACAAAAAGAGTTTTTTCTTGACATAATGAGGAGTAAATGTTGAAATTCTTTTGACACATAGATACTTAGCCAGCCAGCCCAACTTAAAAACTCAAGAAACCTTTTTTTGACAGTTTTTACTGATGGTTTCTTATTCAACCATACTAAAAGTGACAAAAGATCAATATCCCAAGAGTTTTTGGTCCTACTAACCCCTCCCCCCCACCAAAAAAAATTATTCCCTGGTTTAGAACCTGTGTACTACAATGTGAGTATTTGTGTTCACCATAATGACCATTATTTGTTTTTTTTGTAACTGTATCTTTATGGTTTATTGTAAAACATCTAAAAAAAACCACTGTAACAGTGTTTCCAGCTCCCACTATGGAAATGAAATTTTTGCTCTTAAACATAGGGTTGGGTGTGTTTCATTTTCCCTTTTCTTTTTTTTTTTTTAATCTTCAGAATGCTTTTGAGAAAATCCGTCCGTTTCCCAAGCGACACATGATAGCTTCCAAGCAGGCACATTACCAGAGCATTATTCGAGAACGTTACAGAAGGCAGTTGAGAAATCGGCAAGTCCTTCTTCTCGATGATGATATGCAGGATGGTGAGGAGCAGTGGGAGGTACGTGAAAAATGATCCTTTCTCTTTTTCCTTCTTTTTTTTCCTTTTTTTTTGCATACACAACTTTTACCCCCTTTCGGAGTCATAATTGTGCCAGTACCCCCTATTACCATTCCTCATGACCAATTTTGCTCCTCCCACTATCACCCTTATCTTGTAATCTTCATCTACAAAAACAGAGTCAGTTATGTCCTGCTTATTCTGACCCTATTAGGAAAAATTCATTTGTTAAACTCAGCGGAACATTACTTTGATTGATTGTTTCAAAAACTTCAGACATCAGATATAACTAAAGTCTGGTTATTTGAAACCGTCACATGACCAATGCCTTTTGGCTGCATGTCACGGTAGGGGGGGGATCAATCGAAAAAATTGGAAGAAGGGGCGATCAATGAATAAGTTATTTTTCTTGCCTTTTGTTGGTCAGGGTCCATAAAGAAAAGTCCGAATTTTCAAAAAACAAATGTGAAAGCTGCTGAACACAAACTAAGGATCGATTAAGCATAAACTTTACATAATGATATGAGTTTTCAGTGGTGGGTTCAATTTACAATGTAAGTTTAGGCTTAATTTGGCAGCATTCACACTTGTATTTTTTTGGGGAAAAATTCAGACTTTTCAGAGATCATTACCCAACAAAAGGTGTGAGAAGTAACTTATCCATGGGTCACTCCTTTTCCAAATTTTTTGATTGATCAGTCCCAACATAGCTTGCTGCCAAAAGACATTGGCCACATGACCATTTATCATTGAATGACTAACAAGACCGGTTTCAATAAAAGTCATTATCATCCCAGGAATTGTTTGCATATTTGAACTCATTTTTATGTTGATTTTTCTTGTTACCACAACTTTGTTATAAAGTTTATTGAGGATAGAATCACCTGTACGGCTCAAGTTGCCGGGAATAAGCAAAGGTACGCTACTAAAATGATGAACAAACTAAAAAGCTTACCTTACAAAGACTGACTCAGGAAATGTAGTCTAATGTCACTTGGCAGCAGTAGAGGAAGATATGACCTTATGAAGACTTTTATCATTATGAAAAACATACAAAGTAAACAAAGAAAAGCTGTTTGAATCCAGTGAAAGCCCAACAAGGGGCAACAATCTTAAAATCTTCAAGAAGCCTACAAGGCTTAACATCGGGAAACACTACTTCAGCCCAAGAGAAATCAATGACTGGAATCAATTTCCAGAAGAAGCTGTAAATGCAAAGAGCATAACACAATTCAAGACATTGTCGAAGTGTTCAGATAAGGGGAACTATACATGATCCAGTAGGATTTCTGCCCCCCCTTATCTGGTGAATCTTTAAAGATCCACATGAGGGTTGTGCGTTTTATTTCAAGCTTCAATTTTGCCCCCCCTCCAACTGATTATCTCTTGTGCCACCTGCATGAAATAAAAGAAACGAACTCTCTTCGATATGGGAAATAGTTTTCCAAAGAGATTAGAAGAAGAGCATGATGAATAATGCACTGACTTCCTTTGAAGTTGGGATGAGGGAATTATCTATTCTTTTCTTGAAAACAAACCTGATTTAAAATGGCTTCTCGGCAATTTGTTGTTTTTTTTTAAATTCAGATTTTTTAGTGATCACTGCCCAACAAAAGGTGAGAGAAGTAAATTATCTATTGATCACCCCTTTTTTCCATTTTTAATTGATCACCCCAAACATAGCATGCTGCAAAAAAGATGTTGGTCAAGTGACAGTTTCTATTGAGTGATTCACCAACCGTGTTTTATTGTTCATTTATATTATCTTCAGAATATCATCTACTTATATACAGGATAAAAGTAACTCTGAAAAATCTTCATTTTTAATTAATATGTTTAAATTAATTGTTTGTTAGTTATGTATTAATCCATTAATGGCAGAAAGTGGTGAAGAGTAATAGTTATCCATTGCAAGATGAAAGCTCTTGTCCATTGCAAGATAATTCATTGCAAGATAAAACTCCCGATTCATTGCCATCAATCAAAATAAAGTAAAAATTTTATTGTTAGCCATTGTTTGACTAACTAGACCCGTCCATTTAAAATTCAGATAGAATTTCCTATGAAAGGTTGACCATTCTAATACTGCTATATACTTTGTCATGTTTATTTTAGTTTCTTTTTTCATTTTCTTTAGGCTGATCCTGCGGACTGTTTAGTTGAACAAGCCTTATCTGTGCAATCAGCTGACATCTGCTCTAAAGGTCAGTTATGGATCATAAATTATTCATTTTACCTACCGTAATCATAAGACTAAGGTATCACCACAATGATTTAACACAGCCATGAGCATCAGTTGGGGGTAGGGACCAATGGGGCATTGTCCTTTCCACCATCAAGCTTCCTCATCTAGAGTGAGGGGGCTTCAGCATTGAAACCTCAAACTCAATAAATGATAATAAAGTGTTCCATCTCTTGAAAGACAATCACCAATGAGGTTGGAAGCCAGTGACAAAGTCCTAGCTTCTGTTGCATACATCAGCTTAGCGATCCTTGCAAGACTTTAGTCTGGTCGAGCCCAGGACTTTATTCCAATAAATCTTTATGACCAACCCCTAAGTAGGATGCAAGTCCACAAAAGAGACACCTCCACGCATATCACTCAGCTTAGAGTGTACTCAATTAGCTGCTGAGTACATTGGGAAATTTTTCCAAATGAAGAGTTTTCCACACTCTTTGCTCATACCAGAAATCAAACCCAGGACCTTCAGCATGTGAGGCTGACATGCTAACCATTACATAATCCAAGTAGATTAATAAAAGATAATGGTGCTATACAATTCGTTCATATATATCATAATGCCATGTGTATTATTCATTTATTTGTTCTCTATCATGATAAGGAACACAAATCATCTATATCATCATAATTGGGTTATCACATGATGATGTAGTAAAAGTAGAATTTTATGTTTTGATGATGCAGTAAAAATTCTGAATAATAAAAATATGAAAAGTAATAAAAACAAAAAATAATGAAAATCGATTTGTTGTCAATAGAATGTAATTCTCCAAGCTGACAGCAATGTGAATCTCTATTATCCGCATGTATAAAATGCAATGCTTATCCATATATTTTTTATAAACTGTCATTTTTTATGGTATTGGAAAACTGCTGATGTAATTGATTTTCCTAATGATAAACTACTTTTGAACAAAAAAAAGAAATTAGTTGCTACATGCACACAGAGAAAAAAACTTTTATTATAAGTATATAGACATTAACAACTAAATATAACTTTAACAACTAAAAAATGCAGTTTTCACATGTTGCAAAAGTGTTTCTGAAGATGGCAATGGAATTCAGTGAAATGCATGAAGCTTTATAAGCTTCACCTTTATGATAATAAAAACTTTTTGAGATGTAACATACTTTTTCTCAAATCTTTCACTTCTACATTGGGAAATTACTACCATCATTCTGTTTAATTATTTAAAATCCACCCAACAAGAATATATAAATATATATATATATATATATATATATATATATATATATACTATACATATATTATGTTGAAATCGTGTTCATATTTAGTTCAATAAGTGGGCATATATGTGCATTCCCAAAATCTGATTAAAATATTATAGATATCATTGATTCAGTCCTAAACAAATTAAGCAACATACGTCTTTTGTTGATTAATTCCATGTTGAGACACGTACAGTCATAAGTGTATGGGAATGCTTGGGTTAAGGGGAGTAAAGGGCTCAATTTGCCTGAAATTTTACCCGGATTTGCCCAAATTACACTGATTTGCCCGGATAGGGAGTGACCCCCCTCCCCGCCGGCTCATATGCCTCTGTGTACACATAAGTATGAAAGTTAGAAAAAAATGGCTTTCTTGAACCTTGGTTAATGTTGAACTCAGACAGAAAAAGCACTTTTAAATCCTGGCTGTCATGATTTACATGCTAGCCACCCAGGTGGAAACTGATATCAGGGGACAGAAAAAAATTCTCAACAAGAAAATAGTAAACAATTAAAACAAAACCACCCCTTATTCGAAAGCCCTTTGGTTAATAACTGAGAGCACTGTTAGCAGGCCCGTATCCATGGATAGGGGGTATCCAAGAGGATTGGGCAAAGCACAATTGTACAACCGTAGCCATCAATAATGGTGAAGGGTTCTATCCTTTTTCATATATGTGTGTTTAGTTATGTGTTTGTTTGTGCTTTGCAGTACTCCTGGCCATACCATTTTGTGTACAGACTTCAAAAATTGGCATCAGTACTCTACTAAACCCATTCTTTTTTTAATTTTTGGAAAGAAAGGTTTTTGACTTTAGGTGGCCTTATTTCAATGGATTTATCAATAACATCAAGATTTTCCAAAATCTAGATATTTCTAGATGTTTTTTAACCTTATTTTAGATGTTTTCCTGTGAAATACACTGGTGATGTCATAAATAGAATTTATTCTGATCATATTTATTCTTTGATTGAATTTTTTTTTTACATGATTACAAAATTTGACGCTACTATTGTTCAATTACTGACTGTGATAACGAGTTGAAAATTTTTCTTAATTATCGAGCTAAAAAAATTTTATAAACGAAAAAGCCAAAATAACCTCACATAAACACAAAATTGATGTTTAAATTTATTTTTCAGAATTCCTGAAATAAAGTCAAATAAACTACATTGAAAATAGAATCTTTACTGAGTCAAAACCAAAATCTCTTGTCAGACAAACATAAATCAAGAGAGTATGAAAAGAATTTATATATATATATATATATATATATATATATATATATATATATATATATATATATATATATCCTTAGGATTTGTGCTCTCGCAGTATGATATTATGTGATGTTATCTACTAGAAAAAAAACAACTTTTCAATATAGTTTCATTTAAAATAACTTATTTGAAAAAGGCAGAAGGCAAAACATGTAAGTTTGATTAACTTGATTGAAGTATCACAATATCTTTATAGTCCTCTTCATTATATATATATATATATATATATATATATATATATATATATATATATATATATATATATATATATATTATTGGGTCATCCACAGACAGCTGTTATGATGTATTTCATCTCTTCAGTGTGGCTATAGACTTTCCATTAACCCATCCAGTACCGCGAGGTAGGATTGAGACCCTTGCTTCAGACACGGAGACCGATATCCTACCTCTGGGCTATGGAACTGGATGGTCAGTCAGGCTGAATTTAAGCGATATATTTATTTACATAGAAATTCCCCATCCACCAGAGTGCTCTATTCCTATGGAAGAGCATTGCATAAGTTTACAATGGATGAAAGAGTGCTCAACCCTGGATAGAGGAGCATTATATATATATACATATATGCAATGCTCTTCTATAGGAATTGAGCACTCTGGTGGATGAGGGATTTCTGTGTAATTTAAATATATATTGCTTTAATTCAGCCTTACTGCCTAACAAGTCCCGTAGTTCAGAAGTCTGAAGTGAAGATTTCAATTCTGCCTCGCGGTACTGTATGGAATAATGGAAAGTCTATAGCCACACTGAAGAGATGTAATACATCGAAACAATAATATATATATATATATATATATATATATTCAGACTAATTAGATTTATTCTTAAGACCATAGAAATCTCTTCAAGATTTTTAAGGGCTTAGATTGGGAAATTTTTCATGGAACCCTTTATAGATATCATTCTGCAAGGCAATAAAATCCATTGCAGGATATTAAGGGCTGGATCACTCTAGGAGCTGAATTAAGCCCTGAGTGTACCTCTGAGTCACCCAAGTTTGACATCGTATTTTGTTAAACATGGTCTAAGGATCATAAAAAGTAGCTGGTACTTGCTGGTTTTTGGTTATTTGTCCATTCGATTCAATGATGGTAGTTATTTTTGGTTCAAGGCTATGGTCAGGATGAGTTCAATTTTTCAAAATATGGTCATGTTGCATATCGTTTTAAAGGAAGTTTTATATTGAGTAGAGATTACCATATACCTCAGAGCAAGTTATTTCAAGTTATATAAAATCAAATGTCATAAACCATTGTTTTATAATGAAAAACCAGTGAGGACTCATAGCTATTACATAGAGAAGGCAATTGTTGATGGATCCGCTCCAAAATTTGAGCACTTCTCCTGTGGCCAATTGCCAACATTTCCATGAAGATTCCATTGGAATTCATAGAAAACTTTTATAGATATCAGGTGTGGAGACTGACAACCTTTGATGATATTGTGTAATATGGATGGATAGCTTGAATGTAGGGGAGGTAATTGTGTGTGGATCCACTCCAATTTCAGTTGAGTGAAGACTGCCCACCTATCAACAGAATTTCATTGATATTTATTGAGAACTTTCGGAGATATCAGGTGGATACACATAAAACCTTTGGGGCTATTGAGTAGTGACAATCAGCTTGGATGTGGGGAGATAACTGACCATGGATCCACACCAAAATATCATGACTTCTTTTATAGCCAATTAACCAACCTTCAATAAAATTTCATTGAAATTCATACAGAACTTTTAAAGATATCATGTGTACAGACTGAAGAATTTTGAAGATATTATGCAGTGGGGACATTTGAATACAAAGTAGGGGAGGTTATTTTACATTGGTCTACTGAAGAAGTGATTTGACTTTGGGATGTCATCTCCCCTACATCGTAGCCATGTTTTTACCGCACAGTGAGCAACAATAACGTTGACAGAAGTATGCGCTCTCTGAGTGCTACTTAGTTCACTCATTCATTTGTAGAAATATTTTTTTTTAAAATTTTTCCTCTCCTCAATCAAAATTCTGGATCCACCCCTGAGTTATTCCAGTTAAATTTCTCCATGGTCAGTGGTAACCGAATCTTTGATCTCAAAGTCTCGAACGATTAAAACGTCATTTCTTTTCAAATATGACGTGAGGCACATATCTTGATTAATAGGCAAGATACAAACTGTGCCTGCAATTTCTCTTTGACATGTCACTTGGTGCAGACGGTTACTTGTATCTCAGTGCAACAGATTCAGTACATCAGACGACATCTGTGCAAAAAGAGATGCTCTAGTTAACGCTTTCACTCAGCCAGAATTTTAGAAATGCATCTGCCAAAAAAAAAAAAAGGACTAGCTTGACGCCCACAATTTGAAAATATAGATATCCATTGCCATTTGCTGTGGCTAGGGGTGACAGAGGGGGGCAAACGCACTAAATATACAAATAAATTTTGGTGACCCCTACCCAAATCCGTTTAGTCTCCAAAAACAATAAATCTTGTACTATAAACCTTTCTATAAACAAACACTTTACCAATCCCAAATTGTGAATGTCTCAATGAATAAAAGTGTATGCAAAAGCATACATTGAAAAATACACAGTTAATAGATGGATTCTCATGGTTAACCGGTTTGCGAGTGTAAACAAGTTTTCAACAACAATTACCTCTGGGTTTATAATGTCTACATAAATAATTTTCTGTGAATGATTTTTCTACAATGTTTCTTCTTTTGATAACACTGAGGTTATTACGATGAAATTAATAAATTACAAGTTCCAGACATTTATATTTCGCACGCCACTTTTTGTCAAAAGTCTGTGGTAATTGCCACAAAGTGCATTCATGATTTCCTGAACTTCTTACATTTTGTTTTTACCATATGGCTTATTTTCTATGATGTGGTTTTTTGTGATATGCTGCAGAACTTTTGAAAACATTCTCATTAAATTATCCATGGCTGAACAATGAATTATTGAAACCCTGAATTATCCAAACCGCAAATGGCGAGGGGTAACTGTATTTTGTTTAACACTCTGTCAGTATAAATCAGTGTTTCTGGGAAATTTTTCAAACTATTCCAGTGCCCCCTACAATTCCAGTGCTACCTACAATTCCAGTGCCCCCTACCATTCCTGTGCCCTCTACCATTTCAGTATCCCTTACCATTCCAGTGCCCCTTACCATTTCAGTGCCCCCTTACCATTCCAGTATCCCTTACCATTCTAGTGCCTCCTACTATTCCTATGCCCCTTACCATTCCAGTATCCCTTACCATTCCAGTGCCCCTTATCATTCCAGTGCCCCTTATCATTTCAGTGCCCCTTACCATTCCAGTATCCCTTACCATTCCAGTGCCTCCTACTATTCCAGTGCCCCTCTACCATTCCTGTGCCCCTTAACTATTCCAGCACCCCTTTACTATTCTAGCAGCTTCCATCATTCCAGTGCCCTCTACCATTCCAGCATCCCTTACCAACAAAATTTCATTGAAATTAGTGGTGTATACAGACAGAGAAATTTTGTTATGTTGACAGATAGCTACAATGTAGGGGAGGTATCTGTGCATGAATCCACTCCAAATTCTAATCTATTGTCCACCCTTTTACAAAATTTCACTGGAACCTTTGATATTGTGTGAACAGACGATGAAATTTTGGAGATATTTTGCAGTTGCCGACGGGTGAGATAATTGTGAATGGATCCACTTCAAAATTTCCTGTCTTGTAGGTTATTGCCTACCCTTCTTCAAAGCTGTCTTGTTTTTTGCCAAAAGTTCCAGATAAATTTCGTTGAGACTCTTACTCACTGAACGTCCCTCCGGTGGTGGCCATACAGGATTATGCGCAAGGGCCACCACAGGTTGACATCAACTTGTTTGCATTGATCTTTTTTTTAAAGTTCTGGTCATATCAAACATGTTGCCAATTCTCAAAAACAAAAGAAGTGCACAATTCTTATGGCCATCCCCACCAGTATTTTTGATTTAGCATTAGGAACCATCAAACCAAAACATAGATTTCTTCAGCTTTCATTTGACTCCACGTGGCTTGCTGGCTATGTATGTTTCGCCTGTGCAGACCCCAATAATGGAACTAAAAGGCTGATAATTTGAACATTTACACCTTATTGAGTCTAGAAAAGTTTGTTAATTTGACCTTTAATATATCTTATACCATTTTAAAAGAGTAACTGTCATTGCTTCTTCCTTCTCCCTTTTTGGGTTTTATTGCTACTTATTAATGTTTTATCATCATCCTTTCAAAAAAACTGTTTCAAGATTCAATGCTACAGCTACTTCTCTCAGTTGCTTTTTACTAATTAGCTTGATAAGTATACGAATTAGGTCAGTGCTGGTCTTTTAATCAAGTGTTGGTACTCAACTTAGGGATTGGTTTCCCTTCATTTACACAAGGATTTTCACTCTAATTATCTGAAGCCTTCTCCAGTCAGCATGACTTTCTATATGCCACATCCTCTTAAAAAATAAACAATTATTAATGAAAAAAGAAAAGAAAACGATATACTCACGTTTGCTTAACAAGGTGTTTATTTTAGTATTCAGCCGACCATTTTGTTCGCTCTTCTTTCTCTTTTAGCCCCACCCCCATCAGACCATAGCTAGATTAAGCTAGTGCAAAGTCTGCAGCATATGTTATAGAGGGGCCCTAAATTAAGAAAATATACATAAATATTTTAAAAAATCAATTTTTTACTTGCAAAATAATTAAATTTTTTCATTTGTTATCCAACCAGATAATACAAGAAATATGTCTGACATTATAGTTATGGTATTACTTTGTATTTGTGGCTATGACTTTGGTTTCAAATAGCTTTGTATTTATTTGTTGTGTATATATCACCTGAATACCACACTCTCATTAATTGCTGCGTTGAAATAATGACCCTAAAAGTGATAATTGATTAAAATTTCTATCCTTAATTATCCAGTCATTCATGAAAGTTAAAGGTAGAATAGTACTATAGTAACAGAGAAAGTGCAGAATCACTGAATCAGAATTGATACCTTGGAAGCATTTAGCGCAGGACCCTTGATATTGTGGGGCTTGATGCATATGCTAATTTTGCTAGATCGTTAATCTGGCACTGTACCAGACAACCTATAAAAATCTTTGATTATCGCCATCATCAGGTTCTTTGAAACCAAATAGCTTTTACTGAAACATCAATATTATATATTTGGAGGACAACCGCTCACTGCTACTCATCCAAGCCACATGACAGTCCAGATTGATCTTTGATAGAGGTTTCCTAGTGCATTGGATGCAGTGTAATATTAACACTATCTTAGAAAAAAGTTAAATGCCGGTTTTATGTTGTGGGATATTTGGTGCATTTAAAGAAGGAAAGTCAGTGATCCCAGCAGATGAAATGTAGTGATCAAAACAAAGATGAGGTTACTGGTCGGAAGGATCCGTCAAATAACAATTTTTTTAGGATGCTTAGAAGTCATTTGAACATACTTGAATGTCCTTGAGTAGGCTTTTTTGACAGTATCTAATTGCGTCATTAAGCCAACTTCAGTTGAGTTGGGCTTGGAATTAAACTGATAAGAAAAGTTGGTAGTTAATTTTAGTATGGTCAAGGTCAGAATTAAAATCATTTTCAAAAATATTGATATTCTCGGATGTGCCTGTCTTTCCACTTACGTTGTTCCATATGTTTGCAACTCTTGCCAAGGAGAAACAGTAGAGGTCTACATTTGTGATTTATGGCTGTGTCCTTTGGTTTTAATGCAGATAGATGAAGTAAGCATTTTTTCATCAGGCCATTTTGAGCAATGAACGTCTGTACCCACTCTCTGTATGTTGCTCCAGATCGTGTAGACAATAGATCTGCATGTTTTCTGCTGTATATCCAGGGTCTCTGGATTAAGTTTTTTTCATCTTTCAGTGTAGGAAAGATCACCCAGCCTCAGATTAGTTCCATTCTATACTCGCTCTATAACATCTGAGTTTTACTTCAGGTACAGAGATTGTACGCAGGAAGCAAACTTCAGATGGGGATGTATCAGGGACTTGTAAAGTAGCAGGAAGCTCTCCTTCATCGATGAACTTGAATGAGTGTCATTTGTATTCGAGTGTTCTATTT
This sequence comes from Thysanoteuthis rhombus, assembly GCA_963457665.1. NCBI lineage: Eukaryota > Metazoa > Mollusca > Cephalopoda > Oegopsida > Thysanoteuthidae > Thysanoteuthis > Thysanoteuthis major. The sequence continues at coordinate 7,784,025 of OY735220.1, read as the reverse complement.
ACTGTACTCAAATCGACTGGTACACATTTGAATAACTTGAGTATCAAAACATTTCCTAATTCTTTGGCCCAAACTGTGTAAATTTTCTATTTCGGTTTTCAGACTCTTCTTCTCATTAACTATTTATTCATGTTTGCTAAATTTTACCTGAACAGGTATTGATTTATTTGTGATTGGTGTCTTTCAGGAAATGCCTGGTTTTGTTATGGTAAACAAAGTTACACAGTTGTGTTTGAAGTGAAATGCCAAGAGGGAATTATGTATGAGTTGCCAATCAAGGTAAGAAGAATGCAGGCCATTACCCAAGTACCCTTCATGCATTTTAATGAACAACAGGTGTCCCCCATTATAATGTGGGTGTTGGGGTCCAAGAAAGTCTAGCATCATAATCCAGCCACGATAACAGCACGGTGAGTGTGGGCAATATTCAAGGACAGGCAATGGATAAAAGAAGGCAAATACCATCTGTTGTATAAAAACTGTGAGATCTAAACAAATAATCAAAGGCATGAGTTGAATTTGTTTTTTATTAAATAATATCACCAAAATAACTATAATACATTACAAAGTTTACTAAATTTCAGTATTCTAAAACGAATTTTTACATATTTAAATAATGACCTAAAACCTTTCCAACCCGAGAGCTACTGTGCCTTCAGATACCCTTTATCTGAACTTGTGAAGGGAAAGGGGAAAGAAATTTTTTTTCAGAAGAAGTTTTGTTCATTGACTTCTGAAATGTTTCTGTCTAATTCATTTCATTTTTGCAGTTGCTTTGAAGGCGTAAGTCAAACATATTTTTCAGTGGGGGTGGCATGTGAATAGAATCACCTCTGTCATCAAATGGGCTTAGAACCTAGTTAAATAACGCTCAGCCTAAAATATTGAGCTTATGGGTTCAAATGAAAATTATGTTTTCATTCCCGGTTTTTCTGGTCGAGTAAGTGGTAATATAGGTAAGAATGTTGGGGGTCCACCTGTTTCATATCATGAACCATGCCATGATGAACCATGTTATGTCAGGGAATGCCTGTATTTTGTACTGCAATACAAGTTGAGCATATGAGCAATGAAATACTGACATTTAGATACGTAAGTTGATTTCCACCCACTACAAGTCACAGGCCATGTATAAAAGCTCTATGTTGTGTATTTCTCTGCTATTCTCTCAAGATAAAGCAAGTTTACACTTGAAAAACATTGACTCAAATTGAATGAATTCATTTGAACAAACATGGCTTTTGATATTGTCATTCTACTCCCATATATATACATATATATATATATATATATATATATATATATATATGAATATGAATATGAATGAATGAATGAATGTTGGGAGAGATTACCAGAGCAGTAGTACAATATAGACAGCAGGACCTATGTGCAGATTTTCCCGACAGCCTGAGCAATGGATTTTCAAGATGAGGCCAGCTTGCCCAGGGCCAACCCTACCTTTAAATCAAGGGTAAGCATCCAATGGTTCACCGAGATATAGAAAGCCAATTAATGCTATCAGTTTGGAACTGTGTATTTTAAGAAACTTTATCTGGAAAACATGTTTCTTTGCATTGTTTTATATAATGATATGAAGCTTATAATGCAAAATATGCTAATTATACTAATTCATGTTAAGTATGAAGATGTTATCATTTCATCTGAAATTACTTTGCTTTCATTTGAATTTTTATAAACTTAATTTTTTTTCTGACAGTTTGACACTCGGGTTTTGTGTGCTCAAGCCATAAGCAGTCAAATATTCTTGTTTGGCACATTATCCTGTCTACTTTATGCATATGACATAGAATCAAGGTAAGTATAGTAGACTTGTCTATCTCTCATACTTATGTCATGTTAAGTCAAAATTTGATTACCATACTTATTTATGTACTGTGCAATCTCGTGTATAATGTGAACCCCTATTTTTATGTGTAAAAACATGGATGTGTTTTATTTCCATATATCATGCAATGCCAAATGTGAACCCCTATTTCTATGTGTAAAAAGCATGGAAGTGTTTTATTTCCATGTATAATGCAATACTGAATCATGTTCGATACACTGGTTCTTATATGATCACAAAAGTTAAGCAACATCAGGCCTGATCATTACTGAGATGGATGACCATCCAGTGCGTGCTGTAACTAGCTGCAGAGGCGTTCCCTATAGCCATGCTGATAACCAAACGTATCGCTCACTTCTTTTCTTCAGAAGCCTTCAGCATGATCAGGACAAAGCGGAGTGGAACAAGGGCACAACACTTCCTCTATTCTAAGCACCCAGCCATAACAGCTAAAAGCTGTTCACCCATGATCAACCTTTGTTGAATGGGGGCCTCAGAATGCAATACCTATCTTCTCTATGCATGGAAGGGTTGAAATAATCAGTTTTTAGTTTGCACATTGTCTTGTTGGAGTAAACGCCACACTTGGATATTTTGAGGTCACTTTAGACCAAGATAAGGTTTAATCTATGCATCACAAGACTCCATTAATGATCATCATCATCACTGATATCATCAACACAACTGTCTTCATTATAATTATCATCACGGGCATAATCATCATCATCATCCTCATTGGCATCATTATAGGCATCATCATCATTATGATCATTGTCACAATTTCTTCTCTCTTTGCTGTGTATGTGTGCATGTGTGTGTGTACTCCTGGTCACATTTTGGGGCTACAACCTTGAGAATCTGCATGAGTACACCACAAGGCACCATCTACACAGATTTTTTTGCTTTTTCAAAAAATTGCTTTTCTGGAGCCTCTATGGTTATTTTGGACAAACAATGCCCAAATCTTCTGTTGGTATTTTTTAAATAAAAGATCTTTTTTCCAAGATAATTTTAGATAATTTTGTAAATAATTACTTCTGGTACATGCACAGGCTACAGTAATTTATTTATGCAAGATGTAGATATTATTATTATTATTATCATTATCATCATCATCATTATCATCATCATCATTATTATTAATATTATTATTATTATTTTATCCTGATTTTATCATTATTATCATATTTTTTGCACCATGTGCATACCAGTTTTTCAGTCTTTCAACTGACTGTCAAACATCAACGAACGGGCTGCAGTTTTTAAAAAAAAATTCATGCATTTAATGAACAACATATGACATTATTTTGCCCGACGATTGTGCTAAATAGCCTGCATTTTTATATAATATAATGCAATTTATAATTCATTCTGCCGGTCTTAAATACATGTTGTTGCATTGAAAGAGATGAAAAAGACCAAGAATAAACGAGATGAGAATTTGGGTTGAAAGCAGTTATTTGACCTTTGCATGACTGGCGGGCTGTTTAGCACAAGGGTGAGTGCATTGCTACATTGGAGCAGCTACCTATCGGTGGCAGGTTCAATTCCTGCTGCAGCCCCATTTTCTTTAATTGCTTATTCTATTTATACTATCTCAATTTAATGATATATTAACCGTGTAACGATGGGAAATCATTTCAGATAAGTTTCTATATAATATAATGCAATTTATAATTCATATATATATATATATGTATACATTTATATACATATTTGTGTATATGTGTATGTATATATATATATATATATATATATATATAGGAAGATGGCCTGATGATTGCACTGGTATGAAAGCACTGAATTTTCTGTGTATATATATATATACATCAAATCAACAAGATAGGATTTATACATTGTACCATAATAACAAAGTATATATGAAACAGGGGAAAACATTGGAGAAGATTACGTAAATTGCATTGACAGATATTGGGAAATAAGTGACTGAAATGACGCAAAAAAGGTTTGAAAAAATATTTCAATGTTTTGTGTTTAAAGCTGTAAAGCTTTCTAGACTATATATATATATATATATATATATATATATATATATATATATATATGCATATATATACGTGTGTGTGTGTGTGTGTGTGTGTTATTAAGAAATGATCCGATAGAATGATTATGAATTGCTTTATTTCATAATAAAACACTTATTTGAAATCTCCTACGTTGAAACGGCAACCCTATTGGTCACAGGTTTCGATTCCTTCAACAGCCTCATTTTCTTTAATTATTTATCCTATTTACATTGTCTAAGCCAAATGATACATTCACCGTGTAAAAATTGGAGATCATTTCAAATAGAGTTTCAATACAATATAACACTATTCATAATCAAATAATATATAAAATATCATACAAGAGTTTCTTAGGCTATTTTTCTAATTTGTCCTTATTTGTGCATATGTATACATGCATGTATTCGAAAACACATATCTATGTACAAATATATAGATACACAAATGTTTGTACATATTTCTGTATATGTAGGTAAAATTTCACTTATATCCAGTAGGAGCAGGATAGCAGGAATGTTCCGAAAAATTATAATAATAATAGTAATAATAATGATGATAATAATAATAATCATTATTAACAACTTGCCAAAATGAATTAAATCATTTCTCATTGAATGACTCTCTATGAGAACAATTAATTGAAGTATAATTGGTAAACGTATCACGTAATTAATAAATATAGGAAGTGTTATTTGATCATAAACTGATCTCCATGGTTTAATTATTATATTAGAAACCATCAACCAAAACTGTTCACATTGGTTTCTCCAGTTTCTGAGTGGTTCTGGCTGGCTAGCTGACTATCTATTTATCCATCTATTTATCTATCAATCTATCTATGTTTGACTGTACAGGCTGTACTAATAGAGCTAGAGGGCTGAAAATTTGAACATATACTCATTATTATTTTAAATTCATCCCCAAAATAAATTTTTAGTGGGGGTTCAATTTACAAAATAAGTTTTTGCTGAATTAATCTCTTGAGTTGTATCCAGCAGCCTCCACACTAGTTTTTTTTTTAGACACAATCACCCAACAAAAGACGAGATAAGTGATTCATTAATTGATCACCCCTTTTCCAATTTTTTAATTGATCATCCTCGACATGGCTTGTTGCCAAAAAATATTTATCACCTGACCGTTTCTATTGAGTGACTAACCAAACCTGTTCCTCATAATCTTATTACAGCCACTCAGTTAATCAAAATAGATCTATCTTTAATAAATCAGTTATCAAATAAAATATCATTGAAGTACAATAAATTATGTACAATTTAGAAATCAAGCAAGTATTCAAGAAAAGAAATATACTGATGATATAAGGTTACTGATTTTCAAAAAAATGTTTTTTATTGTGAGCTTAGTAAACTGACTGCTTCCAAGAAAAGGAAAATAATCACAAATAAAAATAAAATGGAATAATAATACCCATACCTTGCATAAATGAATCACCATAGCCTGTATGTGTGCCAGAACTGATTATTAAAAAAAAAAACATCTAAAATTATCTAAAAAAATCATCTAAAATAAAAGATCTTTTATCTAAAATTATCTAAAAATATCAGCACAAGATGTGGGCATTGATAGTTCAAAATGACCATAGAAGCCCCCAAAAGCACATTTTTGAAAAAACAATAAAACTATTGTCCAGGCTGTAGCCCCCAAAAACTTGAGCAGGAGCACCCAGAGACATATGCACACACATACAGAGATGCATAGACACACAGATGGGTGACGAAAGAAAATTTGTAGCTTGGTTGGATGGTTGGGCGATTTCTGGGACTACAGTGATTTGTTTCATAAAGTAATTGGAAAGAGGCAGAAGCTTTCTGTTCCAGTCAGTTAGTAATCAGAACAATTTTTAAAGATTAAGAGAGAATAATTGAGCATATCCCAATGAAAGCTACAATTATCAATGCAGTGGTTTGATTATTGAATTGTTATGGTTATTGATAATTTGGTTAGACAATCAAAATCATTGTAATATGCCTATCAGCCTTACTTGAGAGCAACAAAGCCTTCTCAATAATTTAGAAGCATCTCAATTTAGCAAGTGGTGATTGTGATGAAGACTTTGTTGCAAGTAGTATCCATATTATATACTAAGACAAATATTGACTAACTGACACAAAATAGTGACCATGTGTACCTGTTTCACCTTATTTACGTAAATGACTCCAAGACAGACTTAGGAATGAGGACTGTCTGTCTCTCATTAAGTGTTTCCCTTAATGTGTTTCTAGAGGGTCATCCTTCTTCAGCCGATGAACTGAGGAAGATGAATGAATGGGAAGTGGCTGTCAAAGTATCTTTAATTATTACTTCTAAATATTAATTTCCCTTGTCAAGAGGTTTACAGTTTCCTATGACCTCTTGACTAATGCCTTCAAAACATTAATGCTTTCTTGTCTCTGATCCAGAAACAGAGAGAAAGAGTCACATTATTCTGAGCGTATGTGATATATTTGCATTTAGTGTGTGTGTGTGTGTGTGTGACAACAATATTTCATTCTTAGGACTCTATCACGGGCTTACTGAACTTGAAATCAACATATACACTTATGCACACAACTATGTATAAGTAAAGAAAAAAAAAGGTTTTTTTTAGAATAATTTGTAGTGCCCCCTATACTTAATTCCTTACAAAAAGTATAGGGGGCACTACAGTACTGTAGTACCCCCTATACTTTTGTACAGGGGGCACTACAAATTGTTAAAAATATGAAAAAAAAAATTATTATCATAAAATGTCCTTTGATTTTTCAATATGACTTTTGCTTTAAACATCACTTAATTCTATTTTCCTCACTTGTGTTGGTCTGAATGAATCAGTATGATACTGCATTAACAGTATTAGATGTAATAGTATTCACATTTCTTGAATAACGCATTGTTAATTAGGGACCATCAACCTAAACTGTCATCATAGGTTTTTTTCTGTTTCTAAGTTAGGCTAGCTGGCTATGTATGTATCATGTATACTGGCCACACCAATAGGACAGGAAATTCAAAATTTACAACTTATTCTGTCAACAAAAATGTTTTTTTTTGTTTTTTGAAAATTACCCCTCGGTGGGTTTTTAGAGTGGAGCTCAGTTTTCTATGAAGTTTTACACTAAATTGATCCCTTAGTTTGTGTCAAGCAAAATTCACGAATGTTTTTTTGAAAATGCAGACTTGTTTAGTGATCACCACCCAACAAAAGGTGAGACGAGTAACTTATTTATTGATTGCTCCAACACAGCATGCTGTCAAAGCAATTGGTCACATGACAGTTTTGATTCAGTGACTAACCAGACCTATCAATCAAATTGACATAGCCCAACAAATGGTGCGACCAACCAGCCAAGTGGGCTACTCTTTGAGTATCTGTGTCTATGTGGATGTCTATGTGTGTGGGTGTGTCTTCCAGTGCTCCTGGTTACATTCTTTTGGCTGCAACCTTGAAAATTTGCATTTGTACACCACTAAGCATCATCTAAAAACAGTTTTATTATTTTTCTAAAAAAGTACTTCTAGGGGTCACTATGGTCGTTTTGGGATCATCATCATCATCATCATCATCATCATCATCATCATCATCATCATCATTCTTTTATTGTCTGTCATTGGACGTAGACCTTCACTAGGATTCTCAAAACCTCTCTATCATAGGTTATCAGAGCCAATACTTTCTGAAATTGCCTAGTTCATCTCTCCATCTTGTATTCTGCTAGCCTCGGTTTCTTATGTGATCTCTGGGGATCCATGTAGTGAGTCGTGATATCCATTGATTATCTGCCATTCTTACTACATGGCCAGCTCATTAATATTTGGAGTTTTCTGATGGATTCTATGATGTCTCCGACTTCTGTTTTTTCCCTGATATATTTTGCTGTCTTGTGATCCCTCCATGTAAGGTTGAGCATAATTCTTTCATGTGCACATTGCATGGTTCTCAGTTTGAGGGTCAGTCTCTTGGTCAGATTCCATGTTTCAGCTCCATATCAGGAGGATGCATTGGTTGAATACTCTTGACAACAATGCCCAAAAGTGGTGCTGGTATTTTTTAGATAATTTTAGATAAAAGATTTATTTTAAAAAAATGATTTTAGATGAAAGATCTATTTTTTTAGATAGTTAGTTCTGGTGCATGCATGAGCTACAGTTATCCACTAATGCAAGGTATGGGTATTATTAATAATTTCTAACTAGTACTTCTTTTGTCTTATTTCTGTTGCTTTTTATTACATAACAGTATCACATGTAATACTCTATGAGTTTCTCAGATCTCATCTTAGATAATAAGCTGAAAGAAATACTAGCTAAAAGTTAATTATTGATACTTCTTCATTTAAGAAATTCAAAAACTATTACATCCTATATTTCTAATGCAGTAGAAATTAAGAGAAATTTGCTGAAAGAAATATGATCCAAAAATTAATAATGATTGACGATGCTTCCCACTAAGAAATTGAAAGACTGTTGTGTTTCTCTTGTGAAACTGACTGATTTGTTAATGTCTTCCTAAAACAGACAACGGCTCTGGGAGTTACGCGTTCATGATGCAGTGCTTTGCCTGAACTTCCTGCGTAATGACAAAGATCTTACAGTTTTTGCTGGTTTAGCTGATGGACATTTAGCCGTTATTGAGGTAAAACCAACTTCCAGATTTCTTTTCTCATTTTCTATTAACTTTATAATAATTTTTTTGATATATTTCTGTCAGGATTTTTTGAGATGAGGAAATATCAGGGTTACCAGATTGGGCTACAAGGGGAAATAATCCAAACTTACCAAACACAGGCATCAGAATAGTGTTAAATTTGGAAACCGAGCAAATCTGGAGACAGAGGTTCAATACCAGCATCCAATAGTAATGTAAAGTTTGAGGCTGATATTGAATCTCTGTCTTCAGACTTGCTTGATTTCAAAATTTTGAGCTATTTGAACGCCTGTGTTTGGTAAGTTTCAGAGATAAAGTTAGGATTGTTTCCCTCTATAACCCAATCTGTCAAACCTTGATAATTATTATTATTATTATTATTATTATTATTATGCACTTATTTAATTTAACTGTTGCCCTTATCTTAGTTGTTATAGTCACATGGGTCGGTTATGTATAGTTATGGGTCAGGCAGCAGAATCCAGCGGAATGAGCAGAAGCTGCATTACAAGGACAAATTGACAGAATAATTAATATGAGTTATTCTTTAGCATGGAAAGCAGAATAAGAATAGGTATATCCCCATCGATTGAATAAAGGGTCTAGTCTGAAATTCTCAGAACTTTACTGAATATGCTAAGTACCTTAAGAAGGCTGGATTGGGAAAAGTCACCTGCCATAGTGTCATGTTTTGCAAGCTTATCTTGTAGACCAATTATGAGATTAGTCTTCATTAGATGGCCTTGTTCCAGACTAAGCTTTGTAAATACTTGATTAGTATTACTTTATGAGTGTTTTGCCATGGAGCAATGGTTAGTGAGCTAGTTTTGCTAATCATGACTATTGTATAGTGAGTTCAATCCACACCAAGTGCTTCATGCTTTTGATTATGTCTCAGACAAAGCTAAGCTTAATAAATACTTGATTTGAATTATTCTAGGGTGTTTTGCCTTGAGACTATGTTGAGTTTCACACACAATTACTACTGTAGTGAATTCAATCCTCACTGTGACCTTGTTTTATCATCAAAGATAGAAATTTCTCAGCATGATTTTATTCAACTTGTAAATTGAGCTGTGTTGAAGCAAAGATAATAGAAATGAAATCCCAGAAAAGCAACCCATTGTATTTTTAACAGTCATACAAAATAAAAAGACAGAAAAATAAAGCCATAAACACCATTTTATAAGAAAAAAAAACCATAAAAAGTAAGACAAAAATAAGAATGAAAGGAATTTTAAGTACATGTTATAAAAAGATAAATCTTTATACTTGGGCTTAGATTTGATTAAATTGTTCAAATTGATAAAAATAGAATTTTAATCATCAGAATGTGTAGTTGCCTGTTTGCCAAAATGTATCCCTTACAACCTAGGAATTTATCCAGGGTTAACAAGTGAACTTCTATATGGTTTATTCAGTGTGATTTTGATTATTAAAAAGAATCTTCCTCGGGATAACTAATACCTTAAAACAATGATTGGAAAAATTTGTTTCTTTGCAGGGTGTATCAGATAAACAAACAAACCAGGTGGACATTTTGTATACATCAATACACTCAGCTCCCGTGACGGCACTTCTTATAACGGGGAACAACATTTGGTGTGCATCGGCCAATCGGATCTTTGTCTTGTCAGCTCTGTATGTATCACACTTTCTTAGTTATATCTATTATCTATCCATTTAAAAGCCACATATGCAAATTAGTATGTTTCTTTGTATAACTGGATGGTTGAATGATTGTCTGTTATTGTTCAATTCCTGTTTTAACCTAAAAATTGATCGGTCTATGAGATTAACAGTGCTTATAAAACAATTGAAGGGTTACAAGAAAATGAGATTGGCTGTTATGAAATATTAATGAAGATTAAGTCATAGAAACTCTGAAAACTTCATGTCTGATCATGTATTAAAACAGTTTAGGTTGAGCTTAGTTGGGTTGAGTAGAGTCTTGAAAAAGACTCAAAATTAGGATGTGTAAATTGTTTTAAAAAAATACTATACAAAATTACTCTGAGCTCTCTAGTGCCAATTCATTCATAAATAGTGCTATCATTTTTGCTAGCATATTAATATTATATTCATACCCATAATAATGACTCACTATGAGTCATATCTATAAAATACTAAAAGTCTGATTCTGTTTTTCTGTTTGTGACCACTAAGTAGCTCAAATGGTGCATTGTAGCCAGATGTATTGAATTAAGGTACTCTTAAGATGTATTACTGAAAACGATGCAAGAAATAATCCAAGTGATTTGTAACTTAACAATGATATCATTGGGTTTGCATTCACACTCACTAGTGCATGAAAAAGTGATTTTGAGCCTTGAAACACAAAATTTTCTCCTAATGTGTTTGTTGGGCTAAAACTTTGTTAATGGCACAAATTTTACAGTTTTTAACTAGAATTTTGAATCAATCAACCAATGACGAACTGAATGTAGCTTTCTGCATTCAATGTTTATTTATCCATAAAAGATAGTTTCGACCACTTATTCTTCATCCTTCTTATCATTTTGCTAACTTCTGGAAGCATCCTTATGACCTCACTAATGGTGAAATGCCACTTTCCATCCTGCCGTTTTTGTGGTCCCTGAAATGAGCATCTTATGCTCTCTTAATCACAGGTTCAGCTCCGTGAGGAATAGGTCCATTGGTCCAACCTTTGATTTAGATCTCTGTTCTCACTTATTACTCGTTGTTTTGGTTATTCGTGTCTCCCAATGAACAGGTGTGCCTTGAAGCAGTATTACTGCTTCACATTTTTTTTCCACACCTGAAGCTCAACCCTATCTATATTGTAATGACCAATTTGTCATAGAAGATAACTATTATATGCTAATTATAGAGTAGTTTCCCTCATTTATTTGCAATTGTGTGAAAAATCTGATCTCATTCTAGTCAAATCAGATTGTCTTGATTGGAGGTTGGAGGCCTACAGCCCAGTAAGGGAGTCCATCTTGTGTGTTGAGCTAGCACACCGGCCTTATAAAACCCCTTAATTGCTACAATGATTGGGTCACCATTGATCGTTCAAGAAATGGGGACAAAATCGTCGCCTCCATTGTAACGTAACATGGGAATCAACTTTGCTTTGTTTTGATATCACTTTCTCGGCTCTGAACAAAAAAATGTGCAAATCTCTTCATATTTAACTCTCAAATTACTTGACCGCTTCATACCACTCCTAAACGCAGAGGAACTCTTCAATAAAGAGGATTTTTAAAAAAATGGAACTCTTTTGAGGGTAGAATTTCCGAAAACAAATTTTTTAAACCTATAAGTGCAAGAAAGGTAACTTTGATCAGAAGTGATTTCTTTGATTTAAGATTTGAATTTTTTTTTCTTATGAATTTAAGAGTCGAGTTTAAAAGCATCTGAGAGTGTTTTGATATCAGTTTGCACTTGAAACCTGTTCAGCCTCTTACATAAATCTACAATTGCTACAGGCCTCAGGATTGTAATTCATATAAAACCTAGGCTTTATTTAGACTTTAAAGTGGAAAGTCGATAAAACTAACTTGCATCTCAGTAAATTGACATCAGCCGAATTTCTAATCTACACAACACAACCATAAAAGTAAAGATTTCATTTCTCAGATTACAAAACTGCTCTAATGATTTCCCTCCTTAAGCCCTCCACTCACTGCTTCTCCTTGACTTTCTGCACACATCTTAAATCTTTGTCAGGAATTATTCTGAACAGTGCTTGTGACTTCAGGAAAACTGATCCTTTCAAACAACTTGAGGACATTTTTGGTACAAATCTAAATGATTCGAAAAACAGCTCAGATTTGGTTGATAAATTGGCAACTATTTCATGTTTGACTTCACACACATTATCATATAAGTATTATTAATTTATCAAAATTTTATCATTAACTGATTTATGATGTTTAATAAAATTGGCTTATTACAGTTGAAAGTCAATGGATAGGGATAGAAAGGACTGAGAATAGGAAGACTGTGTCGCACCCTTTATGTGCAAATGCTTATGAATAGTATTATTAACCAAACCTGTCAGTAAAACTCTCGTCAGTTTCCAAGCTGGCGGGCTATGTATATGTGTGTGTGTGTGTGTGTGTGTGTGTGTGTGTGTGTATGTGTGTATGTATATATATATATATATATATATATATATATATATATATATATATATATATATATCACATACAGGCTGCACTAATAAAACTAGAAGGCTGAACATTTAAATTTACTTCTTATTAAGTCTAGTAAAAAACATTCTTTTTGTTTTTTTAAATCCCCCCCCTAAATAGGTTCTTGCGGGGTTCAATTTACAGTGTAAGTTCATGCAAAATTAGTCCCTTATTTTGTGTCTGGCAGCATCCATGCTGATTTTTCAAAAAATTTGGACATTTTAGTGATCACTTCCGAACAAATGGCAAGGAAAGTAACTTATTCACTGATCACCCCCTTTTCCAATTTTTTAATTGTTCTCTCCCGATAAAGCTGTTTTATGCTGAAGCTGATTTAGCCCAGTCAATTTCTCATGATCTTGCTAGTATATTGATAAAACTTTATTCGGTTTTATGAATTATCCTTCAATTTTTAAAACCTATAAAAACAGGTTGGGTTAGTTACCCAATAGAAACTGTCACAAGACCAACAACTTCTGGCGGCATGGGATGATCAATTGAAAAAAAGAAAAAAGGGTGATCAGTAAAAACGTTACTACTCTCGCCATTCGTTTGACTCATTAAAGATCTAAGAATGGAAAAAAACAAGCAGCTAAACAAAAACTAAGTGACTATTTCAACATAAATTTACACTGTAAATTGACACCCCCCCCCACTAAAACTTATTTTGAGGGGGGAATTTCCATAAAAACAAAAAAATAAGTTTTTTCTTGACATGATAAGGAGTAAATGTTTGAATTTTCAGCTCTGTAAGTCCTTTACATGTGACACATAGATAGATAGATAGATAGATTGATAGATAGATAGATAACCAGCAGCCAGCCAGATAGACCCACTTTGAAACTGAAGAAACCTATATTGACAGTTTGGTGACTGCTACCAATTTTGAAAATTTGGTAAAACCAACTGAATCCACACTTTTTCTAAAAATGCCTAAAAGATCATTTTGCTGAAAACTCTGAAATATCTGGAAGCCAATAAGGCCCAGTGGAAATAGTGCATTAGAAATGTACTTGATGGTGGATAGCAATGACAGATAATACAACACGCATGCCTGATATTTCAGAAATAATATTACTTAGTTTTCATTTTGATCTCTGTGCTGCAGCTATGACTTCAGTTTCAAATACATTCATATATATATATATATATATATATATATATATATTTCATATAGATACTACACTCCCATTATTTACTATTAAAATAATGACTCCCATTAAAGGTAATCATTGGCTATTGAAGGCAGTGTAGTACTATACTGATTGAGCAATTGCAGACTCACTAAATTGGAATTGATAGCTTGCAAGCATTTAGTGTGGGGCCCTTGAGATTGTGGGACTAATAACTTATGCAACTTTTGCTACTTAGTTAATCTGACACTGATGAAGAGAATTTGCAAAGCTGATAACAGCAACAATAAAGACCATGTGACGCACAAAATGCCTGTTTATAGATTTCATGGTTTTCTCCAGACAGCAAAAATGTGTACGAAGCATAATTTCTTATAAATATTTACCAAAAATGTTCAAGTCATTGGTTACTTTTAGAATGCTATAATCATCTCTTCTCAGTGAAATACGAATAAGCACATATCTTGAACCTTCTTTGAGTCACGGACTCTTTTGAGAATTGGGTCAAAGTTATTCAAAGTTATCAAATTTTGCTCCTGAAAACATTCATACAATCTCCACAGCACAAACACGGACATTCTACACCAGTGTTCACATTTATTGATTTACTTTAGTAAGCAAAGAATGTCATATCAACTCTGTCGGCTTTATGCAAATGGAAACCATTTGAACCAGCACATTAATATATGGTGCTGTAGGAATCTTACAGAATGAGTAAGACGGTTTTTTCTCATTGATAGTGTTGATCCTAGGATTTATCAATTTTTGTATCATTTCCTTAAATCATGCTTAAATATATCCATATGATCAGAAATTTATACATCAAAAAACAGTCAACCAAAACTGCCAACATTTAGTTTCTACAGTTTTTTAGCAGGTCTGGCAGGCCATGCATGCAAATAGCTATGTATGTATATATTGTGAATACAGGCTGCACCAATGGAGCTTCAGGGCTGAAAATTTGAATATTTACTCCTTATTATCTCAAGAAAAAAAATATTTTTGTTTTTTGAAAAATCCCCTCCTAAATAATTTTTTTCTTTTTGGGGGTTAGGGGTAAATATGCAGTATGAATTTATGCTTTAGTTTATGTCTGGCAGCATTAACACTTGTTTTTCGGACTTTTCTAGAGATCACTCCCCGGGAAAATCTGAGAGAAGTACCCCTTTTTCCAATCTTTTTAAATTGATCATCCTGAACATAGCATGCTGTCAAAAGATGTTAGTCGTATGATGGTTTCTATCGAGTGAACAACCAGACCTGTTCTTTTTTCTTTTTCATTTTGTCTTTAAATTTCCCTCTTCATAGTTTTCCCACCTTTGATGTTTTCACCGTTTTTTGTTTTTTTTCAACCAATTTTCTACTATTTTTCTTATTTCCCTCTTTCATATTGGTCATGTGACAGTTTCTATTGAGTGATTAGCCAGACCTGTGAAATCCATTTTTTTTATTAACCCCTGAAGTGAAAATAAAAATTTGTGCATGGTTTTCACTGATAGATATTGGAATACAAGGATTTTGAGTAGGGTTGTGAACCAAATAGAAAAAGATTATTTTTACAAATAAATATGTGAAAAAAAAAGTTTACTACAAAACCAATAAATAAAAATATCATAATGAAAGAAACAGAAGACATCTTTTTTGTATCAGATTAGAAACAAATTGATGAATTTTGGTTTTGATTGTTGATTTGTGAATTTGATTTATATGTCCTGAAAGTATCCAGCCATTTGAAATTAACAAAAAAATAAAAGCTAACCTTGGGCAATGGTGCCATAGTCTTGTTCAAAGTGCTCCTCTTGGGACCTTACATGCTTATCCAAGCATCACTTCTACTTTTCAAAAAATTTTGCAAAGTCCTCTTTCATGATTGCCATCAGCTGTCTTATTTAATTCTCCGCTGTCAGAAATCTCTCGGAGAAAAACCAAAATCTACAGGGATCCAAATCTGGATAGTAGGTAGGGTTGAAAGACCTGGATGATGCATTGTTTTGCGAAAAAATCCCATGAGACATGGAAAACAGGCAGGCAGTGTCATGTGAATGTGATGGTCACACAGTACACAAGCTCACTCAAAAGTGACTTACTTCCAAATGTTCACATGTACACAATAAGCATGGACAACCCTTGAAATAAAATTTCCTTCAGCATGCATCTTCAGTTCACAGTCACAGATCACAAGAAGTCGACCATTTTTGTGACACGTTAGAAAAAACATGTCTACTTCAAGTGATGCACAACAGCAAACTGAAGGTATGTATAGGGTTTCAATCTGTTCGCATCTATTGATCGATTCATTTCACGTGGCGTGTGCATGCTCACTTTGGTTCAACTTACATGACCCCAACCTCATTATCTAATAACTACACCCCATAGTTTACTGAAGCGATTATTTCTTTTCAAAAAAATTGTTTTAGATATGAAGAAAAAGATTTTTAAATATATCACATCTCACGACCAAAAAATCTATGATGTATCAGTTTATTGAGTTGTGGTGATCACTATAATGTATTTTGTTAAGGAAACGTCATCTGAGCGACATGAAGATGGAATGATCATATAATGTTGAAAAAAGTTGACCACGTTTATTCACTGGATTTCGGTAGTGGCAATCAAAATGGAAACATCACCTTTATTTCATGTTAAAGAGAATGGATAATTGAAGGAGTGTAGAGTGAAAAGGGGGTCATAGATGGGTGTCATTGCTTTTTATAGCTAGTTCACTTACCAGAAATGCAGCTCACTATTTTTAGGGATTAGAGTAGTGATGTCACTTGGCACTATCTTGAGCCTAATATTCAGAACAATGATTTTTACCATTTTTATCATTAGACTTTTTAATCATTTTTTTGTATACTGATCGTTATGATCATTTTGAAATATAAACAAATCTATTCTATAATCCTATGTTTAGAGGTCTTTCCTTGAAGGGTTAACCTATGTTATTGCTGTTACATGACAGGTGCAGCTCAGATTTTGAGCAAACCCCTGTCCAAATTGAAAAAATTATTCTTACAAATATGTAGATATTATCCATGTATAGGTCAACCAAAATTTTGAGCAAAACCTTATTATCAAAACAACTCAACTTACACACAGATGTATATGGTATTTGGTTCAATAACCACCTATACTTCCTTCAAAAATTTCTGAATAATCAAAAGAAGACTCTTACTTATATCGGATGAAAAATAGAATAATAAATTCTTATTTTTAAGGTTGATTTATGATTACCTGGGATTATTTGAGTTTTTTTAAATTTAAAATTCCTTTACCTAGACATTTTTTAAAGAATTTTGAATTGTGCTATGCCTGATCTGGTGAGAGTCGGAGCTCTCTGAACCATCTTATATATACCCTTTGTTCACAGATTTTGACCTTGAAGAAAGTTGATAATTTCTAGTCCTTAAAAAATTATTCGATATCTTTCTCTTCAAAACTATCAGGCAATTGACTTGCTCTGTTTCTTTGTGCGTGTGAATGTACTTTCTGAATAAGTATCACATGATAGGTCTGATTAGTTACTCAAGAGAAACCATCATTTGTCCAATGTCTTCCAGCAGCATGCTGTGTTATGGGTGATCAATCAAAAAAATTGGAAAAAAATGAATAGATTACTCCCATTACATTTTGCTGGGCCATGATCAATAAAAAATTTGAATTTTCAAGAAATAAGCATGAATGTTACTGGATACAAACTATGGATTAATTTAGCGAAAAACTTACTTTGAGAACTGAACCTATCCAGTGGGGAGATTTCCAAAAAACAAAAAAAAGTTTTGTTCTAGACACGATAAGGAGTTAATGTTCAAAGTTCCATCTCTCTAACTCACTTGGTACAGCCTGTACCCACGATACGTACACATACAGCCAACCAGTCAGCAAGCCAGACCAGCTTAAAAACTGAAGAAACCTACATTGACAGTTTTGATTGTCGGTTTCTAACAGTCTTATTACTTTGTTCAAAGGCCTCTTCTGCTTCAAGATGATAGATTCTAAGCCTCTACCTACAAGCTGTCAATCATTTTCAGTCCTGTCTTCTGATTGGTTAACTCTTAAACCCTCCCACTTTCCAGCATAAACTAAACAACAGATGTCAGTAATAAGAAATTTCACTAAAGTGATTTATGAACAATTATATTTCGTAGTTAGTGTAAAAAGTCATACACAAATCATGATTGTTTTAATGATTTTTGAAAAAAATTGGGCTCTACTTGAGCAGGCGGGTCCAGAATCCGTCAACCCCATCTCTGGATATTTGAAATATAAACGTTGACAGGTCTGATTAGTTACTCAATAGAAACCATCAAAAGAACAATTTGGCAGCATGCTGTCTCTTGGGATATCAATTAAAAATTGAAAAAAGTGGGTGATCAATGAATAATTTACTTTTTTCACCCTTTCTTGGATGGTGATCACTGAGAAATTTTCAAAAAAAAAGCGTTTATGCTGTCAGACACAAACTAAATGACGGATTCAGCATAAACTCTCATTGTAAATTGAAAAAAAAAAAAATTGGGGGGCAAATTTTCAGAAAACAAAACACACATATATAGCCAGCCAGACCAACTTAAAACCTGAAGAAACCTATGGTAACAGTTTTGGTTGACGGTTTCAAATATATGGAATATATTATACTAGTTTTTTTATATAACCTGTGATAACATGGGCAGGATTTATGAAACTTGTCCTGAAACAAGTTTTGGCTGGAGCTGCAATGGGAAAAGTGTGGTACCATTTTTCCACCAAGCTATGGGTAAATAACAAAGCAGTTAGAGCCCTTTATCCCTATAAAGATGGTTTTTCTGATTAAAAAAACCTTCAGCTTCATAGAGCAGAATGATCACTCTAGCCTTGCTTGGCAACTACCCAAGGAGATGGACAACTCTGATTTCAAACCAGGAGTGGAGCTCTCAAAGCTGACTGGTGGTAAATTCTACTGTCTTTCTGGCAACTCCAGCAGCCAAAAATACTGCTAAATCTCACCATAGGACTGGAAAATTATCTTGGAGGCTAAGAGATGGTAAATAGTTGGGCAGGCTGGGATCTATCCTTGGTTGGCAACCAATCTGAGAGATAGACAACTCTGAATTCAAACTGAGAAAGTTCAACCCCTCATCCAGTATCATGAGAGTCTGGCAAAGAACAAAGTAAGCAATGCCTTCCTAAAATATATGTTTAACAGGATGCTGATGAAGCTTTGACAGATCTAGCAATATGGAAGTGGATTGTAATAGATAATATTTAAAAAAAGGAATAAAAATAGACAGATGGAAGAACATAACCCCTCCATGACACCTTAGGCACAATTAGATAGTTTAATTGAAAAAGAGAGATTCAAACATTTATCATTAGTGTACAGGGATACCCTGAATGGTGCGGTTTTGATTAGTACGATTCAAGTATTGCTACACAAATTAATGTGACTAAGGATAAGCTGAAAAAACAAACAAAAATTATAATAAGACCTTTTACAGAGCAGTTTTGAACATTACAGAAAATTTTGAAACAAATTAACTACACTAATGAAGAATTACCTGTATTTCCTTTGAATATCTTTTTTTAATTTTTTAATTATTCTTCAAAATTTTAAATTCATTCATGAGTCAGAGAATGAATTTTGATTTATCAAAAGAGGTAAATGCTCAGGTGAGAATTTTGCAATTTGCAAGAAATCTGAATGAAAAGACTTCTGTACAGAGCAGGTGAACTAATTGGCTGCTTAGGGTCTTGTGGCTCTAAGTGGGCCCCCAAGAGCAATAGGGGCTGAAGAGGTAGTGAGGGCCCCCAAATCAAATTCTGCTTAGGGCCTCATAAAGGCTTACATTGGCTCTGTCTCTGTACATTGCCATCATATCATGATTGTATATTCTGGTGGTGAGTATCAAAATATACTTACCTGTTGTTAATCTTCAAATATCTTTATGTATTGCAGGTCATTGGATTCTGTGTGCAGCTTTATGCTTTCAAAGAATCCATACGATGTGGTCCGTTGTATGAAATCCTCTGAGCATGGAGTATGGATCACTGTAATTGGATCATCTGCTATTGAACTTTGGGATCCCGTATCTATGACCTGTAAAATGAAATACGACATCAAAACAGGACGGTACCCTTATCCGCAAGAGGTAAAATAGATAATTTTTCTCTGAACTTTAAGTGTTTTGTATGCCTATAACAGTAAAACCAACCTGAGGCCTATAACTGCAAATACCTATAACAGTAAAACCTACCCATGCTATCACGGGTTACATGGCTGGGGTGGGGCCAGGGGTTGCAAACAGGGAATTTGTCCCCCTCTCTCTAGATCAGGACTTCTCACCAAAGACAAGGGCTCTGGAAGTTAGTAATTTATGATCAAGGAATGATCATGGTGTAGTACAATTGTTTTATGTAACCCCCAACTAAATATTCCCGTATAGAGAGACTACATTATTATTTATGGAGCTCACTCCATTTTGTCATCCCGGGTCAAGACATGCATCTCTGTCAATAGTCAAGTATACCATTCGAATCATAGAGTGAGTCATACTAGCTTACACTACAAATGGCACATGGAATAACTATCATGTTATGGGATCATCACTAAGATATATGACAAACATTGCCTTTTGCACCCCTCACCCTCCCATGGACTACTAGAATTTTTTTTTAAATGTATAGATATTAAAATATAAAACATATCAAACAAGCTTGTTTATATAACCTGTGATAGTATGAGTAAGATTTATGAAATAATAATGCACACTTCAACAATTTTATTGCAAATACTTCAAATCAGCCAGAGCTACAAGTATTTTGAAGTCAGCCAGAGCTACAAGTATTTTGAAGTCAGCCAGAGCTACAAGTATTTTGAAGTCAGCCAGAGCTACAAGTATTTTGAAGTCAGCCAGAGCTACAAGTATTTTGAAGTCAGCCAGAGCTACAAGTATTTTGAAGTCAGCCAGAACTACAAGTATTTTCGAATCAGCCAGGACTTTGAGTATTTTCAATTCAGCCTCGGCTACAAATATTTTCAAGTCAGCCAGGGCTACAAGTATTGAGGCTCTGTAGCAAAAGACTCTTCTATGGTGGGCAGACCATGTGGTGCAGACTATCATCTTCCAAAAACCCTCCTGTTTGGAGAAACAGTCTTCAAAAAGGATCCTCATCCCCTGTGGCGACATAAGGTCTACAAAGCAACAGACCCCTCATCCCCAATCATGTATTCTCACTAAGTGCAAGGAGATTTGAAAATTGAAACGTAATAATTAATATAGGATAATGGTGCAGTGCAATTGTTTTTATGTAAACCTAACTTGATGTTCTTATATAAAAAGGCTGTGTCATAACTCTCTAGTAACAGGGTCACCATCAAGAGCACTGGGCATACCCTTTTAACCCCTCCTGAGAATATATATCCTCCTGCACACCATCCTGGAAATATGGCAGCAGATGCCCATGCCAGGCAACTCTGCTCGTCAAAGCAAACCTTAGAGCAAGAGCAGAAGAAAAAAAGCAACTCTGCGAAGAAATTAACAACAAATATTTACTTTCAGAGGAAAAGTAATCAATTGATGCTTTGCCAATAAAAGTAAACAATCATTTTGAAACAGTCCAATTCCGTTTTATAATTGTTTCTTTTGACAAAAATTTGGGCTTTTTTCTCTCAAGAAAAAGCCAAGAAAATCCAAATATGAAATTTAAAAAATTTTAATTATGTTTTTAAAATTGGGTGACAATTTGCTGCTAGATATTTCTAATCATTTGTAAAATTTTGTTTTATGATATTTGTTTTATGCTGTTCTTCTTAAGTCTTTAGGTCATCAATAAAATCAATTTTGAGAAATTTAATCATCTTGTTTCAACTTTCAAATGGATGGTCAATGGATGGAGAAAGACTACATTATCTATCAGCAAACAAATATAAAAATAAAAAAATGAAATAAGATTTAAACATGTTTAAGTGAATTCAATTTTTTTTTTTTTTGCAATATGAAGTTTATACTTTTTTAAGACAATGATTATGTAGATTCATAATCATGATCCCAAATAAAAATATATCCTTTCGATGACAAGATTTTCAATGAAACATCTGTAGACCAAACATTTTCTGGGAAAACATCCAGACATGGTTTTTTTCTGCATTAAAAAAATTTGGTGATAATCATAATCATTTTTTTCAATTATTTTCTGCAGTTCAGCAGGAAATATGGATGCAGCTTCTTCATCAACACTTGTTACTTCTCCTGTAATTTCAACATTTTTCATTCTAAGTCCAGATTTAAAGTTTTCAAACCACCCCTTGTTGAGCTTGGTCCTAAGTGTAAGATGATTTAGTTGACAATAGAAGAAGCAAAATGAAAAGATCGGTTTCTTTATTTAAAAATGTCAATACCACATTAACCAAAATTTTTACTATGCACATAGAGATATGGTCACAATTAATTTGACTGTATCAGTCAGAACTCATGGTGAACAAAATCTTTATTAAGGGATACAAAGATTTTACTATAGAAATGCATCGCAAATAATTTTATTATAAAAACGTATTGAAAATCAGAGAAAAAAAAAGGATGATAAAGGTCAGGAATCAATGCAAATATACAGACAGAATAGGGCTATTATATGTATAATTATTTTTTTTCAGCATTTTTCAATAGAAATGCTTAGTAAATTATTTACTATAGAAATGCATTGGAAATAATGCTATTGAATAAGATCAATGTATGTGTATGCATGTGCATGTATATACATGTGTGTGTGTGTGTGTGTGTGTGTGTGTGTCAGTGTCTGTATGTCTATGTGTGTGTGTCTGCAGTTCAATATCCATGGGCTAATCTCCTGCTGCATGGTAAAAACAAAAAACATATTTATCGTCTCCCCAGATCATTTCTAATCAGCTCAGCTGCCTAGAAGCCATTTTAAATCAGGTTTGTTTTCAAGAAAAGAATAGATAATTCCCTCATCCCAACTTCAAAGGAAGTCAGTGCATTATTCATCATGCTCTTCTTCTAATCTCTTTCGAAAACTATTTCCCATATCGAAGAGAGTTCGTTTCTTTTATTTCATGCAGGTGGCACAAGAGATAATCAGTTTGGGGGGGGGGAATTGCAGCTTGAAATAAAACGCACAACCCTCATGTGGATCTTTAAAGATTCACCAGATAAGGGGGGGCAGAAATCCTACTGGATCATGTATAGTTCCCCTTATCTGAACACTTCGACAATGTCTTGATTTGTGCTATGCTCTTTGCATTTACAGCTTCTTCTGGAAATTGATTCCAGTCATTGATTTCTCTTGGGCTGAAGTACTGTTTCCCGATGTTAAGCCTTGTAGGCTTCTTGAAGATTTTAAGATTGTTGCCCCTTGTTGGGCTTTCACTGAATTCAAACAGCTTTTCTATGTTTACTTTGTATATGTTTTTCATTATCTTAAAAGTCTTTATCAGGTCATATCTTTCTGTTTTCAAGTGACAATGATTACATTTCCTTTCTTTGTAAGGTAGGTTTCTTATTTCTTTTATTATTTTAGTTGCTCACCTTTATTAGCATATGAAAAAGAATAGAATCAATCAATTTTGTACACAGGGAAGGAATTATTGTTTAAAAAAAATAGAAATTCCAGCATTTATAAAGGATTTTTTATTTTGAGTTGAAAAACATTATAGTTTGATATTTCCAAGGATTTCTGGAGATGATGATAATGATCATGATTATGATCACCATCACTGCCCAACAAATGACTACTTTTCCAAATTTTTTACTTAATCACTCCGAACACAGAATGGTTGCTTGACTGTTTATTAACCTGTTTTTATTCTCTTTTATTCTATCTGAGCAATTTATTATGATTTAAACCCAGCTTCGTAAGCTCTCTGTACATTGGATTCTCAAATGCAATTGCTTATATTTACAAACATATGCACACACGCAGACATATACCCACACACATTGAAATAAATATGTATATTTGCAATTATTCATTGATATTGATTCAAAATTTTACAATTATAATTTTTTTTCAATTTTCAGGATGAAGAACAATTAAATATGCAAAGAATCACATGGTTCCTTCCTCATCGAGATGTTCTTTGGGTGGGTTCCGGAGATGGCAATCTGACCATTTATGAAGTTGTTGCTCTGCCCCTGAAGAGCAAACCAGGAACGGACACAGACACAGAAAGAAACAGCGATAATGATGTCAAAAGCTCTTACAAAGGGAAGCCGACAGGCGCATCATCATCTAACTGGTGCTCGATAGAGAATGAGTCACAAGGACCACAAAGCATCTCTCAAGTAACTGATAATATTTTGGATGAGGTCAATAAGGGACTTTCAGATTTTCAGCGTTCACTTTCCCCAATCCGTGGCTCTCCTGATGGTCAAGCAAGTAACCACACTTTGAATTGTTCTTCTGAGTTTAAAAAAGACCTTAAAGATGGAGGACTATCAATTTGCACAGATGTGTTATCTCCCTTGAATGAAGTTTATACCCAAAACCAACTTGAGCTCATTGATGATCCGACTAAAGATGCGCATGCAAATCAGGATATGTCATGTGTTATAGGAGGTGAAACATTACAACTATCTCTTGGGTTTAAAGACCGTGTGTGTAGTGCTTCAGAGCTCAACTCGACAAATTCAGTAAAGGATGAAAAACAAAATTGTTTGTTGCAAAACCCAAAACTTTATTCAACTGGTTTTAATAAAGAACAAAGAATGGAGAACTTCCCTATTGAAACTTTTAAAAACTCCAAATCTAGTCACAAAAGTAATCCTGAGAAATATCCACTTTGTAATGATCAACAAATGGATATAGGGTCCTCTGAACCAATCTATTCATCTAATGATGTGTTAGATGAGAAAGTCCAAGAGCTTATGCATGTTCCAGGCTTTGAGATGAATTTAAATCCTGATAGATACTACAATTCTGAATTGTCTGATACTTCTGTAACTCAGACAAGATGTTTGAGCACATCACAAAGACCATTCCTTCAGCATCATAACTCAGATACAATGATAGGCAAGTTAAAGACGGACATAAATGCAAGAATTTGGCAGCATAATCCGAAACAAAAGAATATCCAATCTCGCAGTTCATCAGCTGCTGAATTGGATCACTTAAAGCTTCCACAGCAGTCATTTTTCAATCATGAGAATATGTTTTTGGAACCTGTAGATCAGTGGACTGAAATAGAGAATAAAACTGTTAATAAAGAGGTTAGTTTAGATCAAGTGACTTTGGCCAGAATATTAAGCATGAAAGGAGGCAATCAAGAGAAAAGTGAAAATTGCATAACAACAGCAATACCCAATGGGTTACCATTCCAAGAAGTTCATCATGATAACTATCGCAATTTGACCAAGCATGAAATCAAAAAACCTCAAGGTACCAGAAGACAGCTTAAAAAATCTCATTCCTCTGAGTCACCAGACTCTGCCAAATATGTCTACCCGGGAGCCAGGCGTTCTTGCAAATCGGCTAAGGCTCATCATCCGAGAAAACAAACAGTAAGTTGTGTCTCTTCTGTCTCTGATTCCAAGTTGAACAAGGGAGATAACTTGACAATTAAGCGCCTGTATAGTCTCGATGAAAAATATGTTGAATTAAAAAACCAAGAATCCTACTTGAATTCTGAAGTGGATGAGAAACCAGATGGGAATTCCAAAAGAGAAGCAACCTTAAAAAGGCAACAAAATCTTCGGAGCAGCATTGCCGCAGATTCAGGTAAACCTCTAGAGAAATATGTTGCAGACCATGAGGCAAAATATCGTTTGGAATTTTCCAACTATCATGTTGGCTTGTCTCTTCCGCTTACATCTGAGAGTTCCGGGAGTGAGATAAACACCCCTGAAAGAACCTCAACCGAATCGGATGCTCCTAACATTGATGAAAGTAACATTCCAAGTGTAGACTCAGAGAGCTTGGATGGGTCTTACAGTCAAAAACTGGACAACTTCTTAGAAGCTAACAGCAATTCATCTAAACGAAGCTCAGTGGAGATTATGGACGTTTGTGGCTTGAGTCTCATGGCAAAACTCAAGATTTCTGACCATCCAATTGGTTGCTTGCTGGAAACAATGTAAGCTAAAATAAAGTTAATTTTCTTCTAATATCACTTTTCTGCCAATCCTTACAAAACTGAAAAGTCTATCATATTGAGATTATTGCAGTTTTCAATAAACTTTTATGATTAAAATATCTTTTAATCATAGAAGTTTAGAGAAGATTGCAACAGTTGGTCTGTCTGTCTGTCTGGCTGGCTGGCTATGCATGTATGTATCTCATGTACAGGCCAGACCAATGGAATCAGAAGACTGAAAATTTCAACATTTACTCCTTATTATGTCTAGAAAAAACATTTCTTTTTTCTTCTTGAAATTTCGCACCTTGATTAGGTTTTTAATGGGGGGTTCAATTTACAATACTGGTTTATACTAAATTGATCCCTTAATTTGTGTCCAGCAGTATCTACATTGGTTTTAAAAACATTAGATTTTTCTGTGATCACTGCCTAACAAAAGACAAGTGAAGTAACCTATTCATTGACCGACCTATTTTCAAATTTTTTCATTGATTGCCCCCAACATGGTATATTTATATTTATATTATATTAGAAATATTTAAGATACCATCATCATAATTAATCTTTTAGAATACATTATCTTCTTTTTTCCTTTCTACAGAGTGGATGAAAAGCCTCTGATTCTGAGCTTTAGTGGTTTCTATGGTGATGATGAACCAGTATTGCGATGGACTCAAGAAGCAAGCGATGTAAGCAAAACTTTTCTTTTAAAATTGCTTGTCCAACCGATGACACCCAAATGCTAACGGGAACTTCAGCTGCCATTTCATGTAATCAGTTTTAATAAAAAAACACCCAACAAACACAGCCACAGAATTTTTCTACTCAGTAAACAGCATAAAGAGTCAGTGTCCACAAGTTGATTGTTGTTGCTACAACATAGACCTCTGTACCTTGCAGCCTCTTTAATGGGGACACTAGGCCAAATAATACAGTGAATAATAACAATTCCTCATCACATAAATTCAGAATAAAAAGATGCAGATCCATAAGGTGTTTCTTCTCCAGTTGATGTGCGTCCATATTTCCTGAAAAGATCATTGTTGTCCAATCAGATAGTCTAATAGCTATAACAACTGTCTCACATGCAGGGGGAACCATGTTTGATTCCTGGTATGAACAAAGAGAGCAGAAAACTCTTCATTAAGACAAATTTTCCTGTACACTCCGCAGCTAATTGAGTACATTCAAAGCTGTATGATCAGGGTGGAAGTATCCTTTTGGTGAACTTGCATCCTGCCGAGGGGATGGTCATAAAAACTTGGAAGAAGAAAGCCCTGCACTCGAAACTTGAGACTTTCAAGAGCTACATGCAAAGGAAACTGGGATCTTGTCACCAGCTGTATACACTCCCGTAGGTGTTGTCTCTTAAGGGTTTATCTTACAGAAAGATCATCATGTCAAACTTCTTTATAGTTCTAAGAAACTACTTCAAACTTCTTAATATGTTTAGCAAATATCAGTGATTCAACTCTGCTCCTACATCCCTATCCGGTAATTTTTTTAAAAGGTTATTTTTTGGATTTTTCAGATAAGATTTTGGATTTTTCTGATTATTTTTTAGATTTTTCAGGGTTCATCAGATGTATTACACCCACATAGTTTCGGTGTCCCCCATAGTTTCTGGGTCAGCAGGTCCCACAAGACATCTTTGTAAATATCAAACAATATTTATATTCAGTAATTCAGTTTTGCTTGGTGAACTATTCTGACTGGCTTTTACAGGATCAGAAAAAATTACAGGTTTCCATTCCATTCCCATGAAACCTTCCATAAGCTGAAAGGTTTATATAAGAACACTTTACTTTCAGATAGCAGAGGGAATTTGTGTATATAATATATATATATATATATATATATATATATATATATATATATATATTGGTGGAAAATGTGGTATTTATGAAATTGGAAATAGTATCTTGCTTTCATCCATGCTTTTGTTTATTCTTGGAAGATAATTCATACTTTATTTAGTTATATATATATATTATTTCAAATACATTATTTCTATTATCAGATTAAATATCAATTCCTTTACATAGTATGTATGTATATGTCAATGAAAATGACAATCGGAAGGTGAAAAGAAAAACGCGAAAGATAGGTGTTATATCTCAAAATTTTTTATTGTTCTGTGGGTGTAGTTTGATGCATTTTTACAGGGGCTTGCCATCTTTTTCAGAGAAAAAATCAGACTATGCCTACGGAATAATAGAAAATTTTGAGATGTAATGCCCATCTCTTGAGTTTTTCTCTTAACCTTCCGATTGTTATTTTCATCTACATCCTGTTGGATCACTTCATATTTACAATATAAACCTATATACATATATATACGTACACACACACATATATATATATATATATATATATATATATATATATATATATATATATATATATATCAATTGTAAATTGTGAAGTTTCACTCCATTGCTCATTAAATGTTACAAACAGTGAACAAATGAAAAGAAATAAGATGATTAATGAAAGAAAAACTAATTTTGGATTGGACACTGTTAATCGCTTATAATAGAGTCTAATCTAAATTCTGTTTGGTATTATTTCTCTAATTTCTACAATAAAGATCACCTTCTCTACAATGTGCCAAATAAGCTTTAACTGTTCATCGCTTTTCACAGGCATGGAAATATTTTTACGTTTTTGGGCATCTATAGTATACAGCCCACCCAAGATACAAAACATCATATGCCACTGAGATCTCTTTCTCTCTCTCTCTCTCTCTCTCTCTCTATATATATATATATATATATATATATATATATGGCATACACAAAAAAAGAGAGGAGGGTGGAGATTTGAATAGTATCATGACAATAAACATATGTAAAGATTTGTGTACATATTTTTTCTTTTTCAGAAAATGTGGACCAATGAACCTTTGCAAGAAATCTGCCCAATTACAAAAGTTGCCAAGCCATATGGTTATATGAAGAATTTCTTCAAAATAAACAAAAGAACTCCCTCCAACAGTCACGAAAAGCAAGACTTTGTTCTCACCCAATACCAATCTCTGCGTCGAAAGCTTAGCAAGACATTTTAATGAATGCAGCTGTTGAAATTTTATATTTTTATGAAGTTGCTGATCTGAATATCTTTAAAAAAATGTTTTTCTGGTCCTAGCCAGCCAAATGTGGTCAAAGAGTCAGAGTAGTGTCCATGTTTCCTTGAAATGGTGTACAGTTTCATACGAGGGGTCCATTTTCTGACTATAAAAGATCAATAGATGGCTGGTTAACAGTCACCGAGAGTATACCTGCATTGTTTTTCCTTGTAAATGTACAAGGCTTCTGGCTACACTCAGAAAAGTGTAAACATACTGGCTTTCTTAAATCTTTTTTTTTCATTACTATCATTATTATTAATATTATTATTATTAGGAATCTCACACCAGTTGCCTGGTGGTAACCGCTGGAGTTTGAGTGACAGCAAGTCTCCTCAAGTCTCCAGCCCTTCTCCCCCAGTACTCATAGGTCGCAGTAATTCTACGATTTACAGTTTCACACTGGTTACCCAGTGGTTATCGCTGAAGGCTGAGTGACAATAAGTCTCCTCTGGTCTTCAGCTAACGTTTCCTCTCTCTTTCGCATATCATGACAGAGCTACAATTCCTTGCAGTACTTATATCTCTAGCACCTTCCTCAGTATCCGTGCAGTTCCCAGTAGTGCTGTGGTCTGTACGGTCTCTATCCTCCCCCTAATCCCGATCTCCTCCAGTCTCTCCCTCAGCGTTTTGGGGACAGTTCCTAGTGCGCCCACTATGACCGGTACTACCCTGGTTTTCATGTTCCACATTTTCCTTAACTCCCTTGCTAGGTCCTGGTATTTTTCCCTTTTTTCACCCTCCTTCTTTTTTACTCTATGGTCTGCAGGTACAGCAACGTCTACTATTTGGCAGGCCTTCCTTTTTTTGTCTACTATTACTAAGTCCGGTCTTCTTGCCTGGATGAGGTGGTCAGTTTGGATGTCAAAGTCCCAGAGTAGTTTGTGGTTGTCATTCTCCAAAACTGCCTCTGGCTTATAATAATTATTATTATTATTATTGATAATTTTTTACTAGAATTTCCTTTCATCTTATTTTGAAGTTGCTTCTTATTATATCCTTACTTAGGACCTCAATCTACTGCAGTAAGTAAATGATAAGCTCTCGGTGAGACTGTCTTTTACCTCTGTACAGACTTGATAACTGTACCAGTTGCTCTTACTGACTGAGCAACTAGCACTCAACGACCTGACAGAAGATCTAATCTAACCCTTACACCTACTCTTCATTCTTCCCTGATCTCTTTTGGTGCCAAAGACTGAGTAAGTTGTGATAAAAAGCAACTGAAAAATTAAGTCAAGAGAAGATACAAGTTGAAAATTGATAATAAAATAATTATGGTTGACAATGCTTCATTTAATTTCTAAAAGAAGATTATATAATGGCTTTTGTTTATATGATAGAAATGGAAGATTAATAAAAGCTAAAGTCATAGTGTCATAGTTTTATACTCAGTCATTAAAGAAGATATTAGAAATTTAGTAGGAAAAAGAATTTTGGTTCTCTTCATTCTCAAGTTGGTAACTTGACCAAATTTCACTGAACTTTATCTAACAATGACAAAATGGCACAGGAGAGACCTTGGCAGTGGATGATAAAGAGTTAAAGGATGAATGAAATAACATCCTTACTTATACATGAAGCATTTTCATCTGTATTGTACACTGATTTATTTGGACTAGTATCCTCATCTTGGTTGTTTCAGTCACTATGTTCCAGCCTTTGTACATTCCAGCATTCTTCCAATGTCTGTTAAAGTCGATAAACCTTCAGGGAATTTCAAACTGAACCTTTTATTCAATCCATGAAGGTAAATTGTTCTCATTCAGCCGTTCATTCCAGAGGATATCTAATATCAGTAAATATTTCTTAGTTAATTCATCCTTGCAAGATCGCTTGCCTCTTCAACAGAACCAGAGTAGAGGTGTATCCCCAACATAACATTGTTTGTTATAACACAGTGGATAAGGGAGATGGGTGGTGGACCCCAATACTCTTACATATATTATCACCTACTTGTTTAGAAAACTGTGACTAAAAACAGAATTTTCTTTCAAACCTATAAGCCCGATATTTTGGGCAGAGCACTATTTCACTACACCGTTAGCCCATTCCAGGACATAACTCCCCACCTTGACCGTCACTAAGAAATATACTTGACTTATGCCAGAAAACTAACAATAAAATGGAATGAATTAGACGGAAACATTTCAGTAGACAAGAAACAAAACCTTTTTTTAATTTGAGTTCTTCTGCTAAGGAGCTTAGGTATGGAGTATCTGAAGTTGCTGGGACTACGGTTTCAAAGGGTTAAGTCATTGATGTAAATATGTAAATATTTTGTCTTTCTTTAAATACACTGAAATTTGGTATACTTTGTAATATATTGTAGCTATTTTGGTGGTACTATTTAATAAAAACACAAATTAATACCGATTGACGAAGTTTGTCCAAACCCACTCACACAAATCGCGGCTCAGTCATAATGTGGTTGGCTTTCTTGGACCAAAACACCATTGTTATAAAAGCCTGTATATGACTTCTTTCACATTATCTGACCTATGGATTGAACTTATGACTGCCAGTCTGGTTATTACAGACATTTTTATCCTCTAGGCCTTGTGTCAAGTAGAAAAATTCAGTGGTGGAAACTTGGAGCTTTAAATCTAATGTTGCTTTTCTGGTTTGGAATCAGAGTTCTCCTAGACCGGTTGCCAATAAAGAATTAAGAAAGCCACGTCTGCTCTACTTTTTACTGAGGGGAGAAGTGGGTTCATGCCTTTCCTAAGGGCATCAGTGCAAGGGTGAATATAAGAAACTCCGGCCAAAGTTTGAACATAATTTGCTGACCTTCTCCCTGACTTGGTGCTCCCCAGACTGATAACCAGAAATTCTCTCTTTATCTTCACTACAGCTCCGTTGAGTGCTCTAGTCAGATAATGATAATCTTTGTATTAACAATGACATCTGTAACAATAAAACCTTTGCATCGACTCATTCTCCAGTCTTCTAATAGAAACCGTCCACCAAAACTGTCAACATAGGTTTCAACATAGGTTTCTTCAGTTTTTAAGTGGGTCTGACTGGTTATGTACACTGCATACATTATGCATACAGGCTATACTAATGGAACTAGAGGACTGAAATAACCAACATTTACTCCTTATTATGTCCAGAAAATATGTTTTTTTTTGTTTTTTGAAACTCCTGTCTCTAAATAATTTTTTAGTTGTAGGGGGATTCAATTTACAATGTAAGTTATGCTAAATTGGTAATTTGTTATCATTTGTGTTTGTTTCATTCATGATGTAATTAATCCTCTCCGAATACAACAGAGGGATTGAGCCCTAAATCATTTAAATTCTTTATTTGACTCATCTTATTATACATCTGGACTCATTTTTCAATAGAATTTATATAAAAGTTGATAATATTGTTGAACTCATTATCATCTCACCTGTAAGTGCGTCCATTACTTTTAATAGATCATAAAATATATATGTACATTTATCATATAATTTATCATTTATATCACCCAAATGATATGATCTGAATACTTTTTGTTTTCATTTTCTTTTGTAGATCATTTTATTGTACCTTGTTTGGACTTTAATAAACTTTATTTTTCACATCAAATTGTTTATTTACCAATTTTCCTACATTTTATCACATTAACCAAAAACGCCATTAACCAAAACTTTAAACATAAGATTCTTTAGTACAAGCCATACCAGTGAGAAAACATTTTTTTTGTTTTTTTTTCTTAATTCCACCCCAAACAGGTCTTTAAAGGAGGGTTCAATTTACAATCTAAATTAATGCTAAATTTATCCGTTAGTTTTTGCCTGACAGCATTCATGCTTGCTTTTATTTAAATTTGGACATTTTTAGTGATCACTGCCCAACAAAAGGGCGAGAAGTAACTTTTTCATTGATCACCCTGTTTTCCAATGTCTTAATTAATCACTCCTAATATGGCATGCTGCTATAAGCCACTGATAACATGATGGTTTCTATTGAGTGACTTACCAGACCAATTTTTTTTAACTCATAAACTGTTTCAAACTGTTCAGTGCTAAATACAATTTTATTCAATTTTCTGGCTGTGTATTTTGCAGAATTACCTTCTGGCCTTTCTTTAAAGCATTTTCCAAATCCTGAATCACAAAATTTCATCGATTCATTCTTCAGCCCTCATCAGGCATACAATCTGTTAGAAAAGAGGGAAAACCTCTTTTCTGTAGGAATAAAAAATGGTGATAATTATTATACAAACTGGATCAAGCCATTTCAACTGTGCTGATTACACAAGTGTATTTATACTTCTACCCAAGTACCCACACTATTCAAAACTATATGCTGAAGAGTTCAGCAATACCTTCTTCGCTAAGCCAAGAAAAACCGCATAGTTTTGAAATCCGTACTGGCCTAACTTATACACCTGGCAGACAATCCAATAAATGATGCCTCTTTCTACTTCCTCACTCTCCAACATGCTCCTAGCCAATTATCTAGATCTCATCCCAAAATGGGTAATGTGTAGCTTTATCACTCCTGATATGGTCTGCCATACCAGATTTTTCCACCTCTCCTTTACCTCTGGCTTTCTTTTGTTCTTTAAGTTTGACTTTGAAGGGATGGTTAGTTTCCCCCTCGTACACTTTCCCAAATTTGCATGGGATGTTATAAATGTAATCTATTGTCAAACCCTTCTACTATAAGGGACCAACCCTTATAAGGAGGTTGCAAAGAGTAGTTTCACTATGGATCTGTTCCACAATAACTTTTACATAAGTAATGTTTGCTATAGCTACATAATCGGTGATTCTGTGGTTCCAACTCCTGATATCTGTCTTAGAAAACAACCAAAAGCAGGTAATGGTTACATTTGGATCACTGCTGATGATTTGTACCTGGTGGTGAAACTAATGCTTCCTTAATGAAGAAGGGATAGTTTGAGTCAAAGTTCAGATATACCCTCATATGCATTGGTTCTCAAATAGACATTGGTGCTATATTCTCCTTCTATACAGACAACCAGGATGTCAAAAAAAGGAAGTCTCTTCTGCATTCCTTCTCCTTTGAGAACTGTATCGAAGGTCTATGATATTATAGGACCTGTACATCCTCCTGGAGAGCTGCAGGGCTAGAACTTCAAAAAACTTCATGTTAATGTTGGAAATCACCAGGGAAAGTGGTGACCCCATTGACACGCAACCTCTAAGAGGATCAACCAAAATGTTGCATCAACACCATCAAGTATGCAAATTAGGGGCTCACTTGTCCAAACAGAGTAAAGCGTATTGTTTTTCAAGTCACAGGTAAAATGGGACAATGTCTCCACATTGGAAATATAGCCAGGAAACAGAAAAATAATTCTACAAGATACGTCATTGTGTGCCAAGACCTGGTATATGAAATTGCCAGATGAAAAAAAAATAATGGTTGTCCAAATATATGATATGACAGTTTTTGATTATACAAGTCAACCACCAAGCTAATCTACCATTTTTGAGAAGTAGATATTGATAAGTTTTAAATATCATACAATTTATCATGAATCAGAAAAGCCATAATAAATAGATAAAACTTCCCTTATGGTAAAGAAAGTTAGGGTTATAGTCAGGATGTCTGGGGGTTTTTTTACCCCTGATGAATGTTGCAAGGTCTTTGAGAGCCAAATTCTTTATCTTTCAAACCATAATTGAAAACAGTTGGAAGCATCCATAGAGCAAGAAAGGAGGCAAGCGATTTGCAATATCTATATTCTGACCTATTTTTCATGATGTCAGAAGAGAACTTATTCTGGTCACATTTTTTTACAAATTGGTTTCTGACCTGGACTAATTTTATGACCAAACAAGTTGGATTTTTTATCTGGCTTCATGTTCCGATTAGGTATTTTATCAAAAGTTGGAGTCAAAAGTATGGGGAAACAGTTTTTTCTTTTTTAGGGGTCAAAAGTGAAAAGAATATCTCAAAGTAAATGCATTGCTAATGATTTCATTTCATAAATGCATTGAAAATCAGGAAGAAAGGGATTGTCAGTGGTCAGGAATTAAGGTATATGTTACTGTTAGAATAGGGCTTTTTATGTGTAAGATGCATTGCAAACAATTTTTCTGTAGAACTGCATTTGTATGTTTGATGAAATATTGAAATTTTAATGAAATCCTATTATTCTTTCAATAATGTCAGAAAGAAACATAAAAAATTATGTTAACTATGATAGAGGTTTTGAACAGTCTGTTCTTGTTCATTTTTATAGATGCTTCCTTCTAACAAATAACCGTAATATCTGCTTCTCTAAATTCAACACATAATTTCATGATAAAAGGATTAAGATTTGGAAGAGGTTCAAGAATACAACTATTTGGGCAGATGATAAAATAAGAGGAAGATCATGAAAGTGAAATCAACAACAAATAATGATTGGTTGGGAAGCATATAGTAAAAAAGAGACATATGGGGAACACCTAGCCGATATGCTCAAAGTGTGAAGTGTACAGTGAATACATAATACCAGTTATGACAAACAGGTGTAAAACATGGAAACTAACAAAATATATTAAAAACAAACACTGAGTCACACAAAGATCAATGGAAAGAGCAATTCTAGGAATGACTCCCAGAGATAGAAAGAAGTCAACATGGATCTGAGAGCAGACGCAGGGAAAAGATATTGTAGAAGTGATTAAACGACAAAAATGGAGGTGGCCAGGATACATAGTAATAAGAGCGGATAGCAGATGGTGCAAAAGGTTGGTGCCTATGAGATAGCAACCGCCGTAAAAGAGGACCAGACATATGGTAACGGTTGACACAATCACGGTCAGCATGGAAGGAGCTGGGAAAGGCATGAACCTGGAATGGCCGATGATCATCATCATTATATTTAAATCATAAGATATGATATATAGTGAATAGAATTGTTGCAAAGATTTGTGCTTATGTCGCACTTATTTGTTTGAGAGTTACTTTTTTTCCTTCAGAAACTTTTAATTCGTCTTTTTTTTGCTTTGTTAGATTTGCAATTGTCATAATCATTTCCAAAGATGTTCACTGTTTTAGCTTCTATTTTTTCTGGATCCTGATCTATCAATTCATTTTGATTGTTGTCAACTCTGGGTGCATAATTCCTCTTTCTTTCTGCTTCGTTCAATGGGACAGTGGGCAGATGGAGACCCAAGTTGTGAGTGGTGTAACTGTTAAATGCAGCAACAACTCATAACAGGATTTACCACCTCAGCATGTAATTAACCTTCTTATCTAGTGTCTGATAACCCTGAATGAAAAGGATGACAAGAGACTTTGAAGAATGACGATTCGCAGACATTAACATAGATGTTATATTTTATTCACCAATATACAAGTCTGGCTAGAGTGGAGAAAAATATGCATATATATCTATTAAAATACTTCATAAGTCTGACAATTAAAAGTATCAAAATATAGCATTTTGTGATGACTCACATAATCAATTTGAATATTCGACCTGAAATTTTTTCAGAAAAAGTCAGTCCTGAAAAAAAACATTCTTGAAAGTTTTTCTCAGATTTTGGTACAGATTGTTACCTTAACTCTTTTGGTACTTCTGGGACATATATATCCCAAGGTTTCTATGACTGCTTGGATGTATATATCCTGTAAATCTCTTTTGGAAGGCTACTGGGATCAATGATTCTGTATAATGTCATTTACAAACATAAACAAATAGCATGTATTTTCAAAAGTTATTTACCACAAGAAAGACACCTAAAATGTTCAATTTTCTATCAAAGGTAGTCTCTTTCAAAACTAGAACATTATTGTTGAAAGTTACTCACCCTAAAAAAAAGAAGTAATTTTTGTATTTTCAATCCAATTGCATAAAAAAGTCTATCATCAGATATAAACAATGAAGCTCTATTGGAATCATCAAAATGTTTTTTATAAAATCAATGAACAGGTATAAGAGATCTCATTTGGAATTCTATTTAAAGGAATTTATGTGGCATGAAAGACACACACTCAATAGTTTTTTCAAATTTTGTGTGACAATTTCTCCACAGTACCCTTTGAATTGAACGACTATTTCTCCATTTTCATAATTCTATGTAAAAAAATCGTTATCCGTGTTTTGAGCTAATTAACTATTGATCAAATTGAAACTATGTATTTGTTAATTTTTGCAAAGACAGTGATGGCGAACAAATGACATGTAGGTTTTAAGTGACATGCGATGGAATTTGAAGGAAAAACTTTTTAGTTTTCATTTTATTATGCTAGTTTTTTGTAGTAAAATTTGAAATTTCAAGTTATATTCAAATTTTTGTTATATATATATATATATATATATATATTAGAAAAAAATACCCCTAAAAACATACCTAAAACTAAAATGAATGTAAGTGACACTCTAAATTGATGATACTGATTATTGAAAAAATTGAAATTTTAACACATCGTACAAAAACAGTTACCCATTCCTGGGTTAAGATTTGATTAAATTGAATATTCGATAGAAAATAGAAAAACATTCTTTGCGCTTTCAATCCATAAAGACCTTTGTTACCTCTATGGATTTGTCAGTTTTGAGGAAAATTAATTTTTAAAGGCCTTGTAAAGCACAAAAAATACTTTTCATTTTTCTGTTAGTAACTTTCAAAACTACCTTTTTTCTATTTTTTATCTAGTTTTCAACTTTTTTACAAAATTGTATTGAAATTTCAAGAAATACTTGTCTTTTCAGGGTGTTTAAAGTTTTTGAAAATAATGTGCATTATTTTTCATAAAAAACTAACTATGATAGAAAATAGAACATTTTTGGTAGTAAATAATTCTTGAAACTTTAGAAAAAAAATGTTTTTTTCTTATTTGACTTTTTTTGGATTGAAAGTACAATGCATCACTTTTTTGAATAATTTTGATGAAAAAAATTACTTGTTTTTCTGTGTAAGTAACTTTCAAAAACACGTTTGTTTACCTTTGTAAAACGACTGACGTTTGAATTACATCATCAAGTGTCAAGGCAAAATGTGTGCGTTTACAAAGTGGTTAATCTTAGGGTATAAAATGTATATTTCATCCTAAGCACCTTGATAAGTTTGTCTTGAACGGGTAAACCAAGAATATAGAGCCAAGAAACTCAATTAATTATACATAAATTTGAACTCCGTCAAAATAAAAACTCAGAAACAATGAGCAATCTTTCATGAAATTTTTCATATTGACTCATTGTGGTATTCCATTACAAACAGAGAGACTTCTTACTGTGTTTGAAAATGCTACGGTTCTGACATTGAGATTTGAAATTTGAAATTGATCAATATTCAGATGAAAGGAACAGATGCTATATTTTCATTCTAGACAATCTCAGGTAAAATGATTTTGAAGTTTATCATTCAACAAAATCTCCTCAATTTAGTTCATTGGATCTGTTATCTTACTAATACAGCAGAAAAATACTCATTAATTTTATTTCACTTGGGAGTGACATATACTGTTTTTTTTCATTCAGTTCCGTACTTTCAAATTGAAGTTTAAAGCCAAGACCTCAAAATATTCACACGCACACATACACACACACACAAATCAATCTATTCCAGGAAAATAAGTCAATGATTTTGAATGGACTTTCAGAATTGTAAACACACAGAAAATTATATTTCTCTATTAGACATGCTGTATATACTTATACATACTTTTATATACATTTCCATATCATGGTATTACCTGCACTTTCCAGAATGACATTCATTTTCTATTCTAGTGAACCCAGCACATTATAGAATGTCACTCTCAAAATAGAAATGCAGCAATTCAGAAAAATCCTTTTGATTCAGCCGCAGAAAAAAGAATCTTTTTACAATTGTTGTCAGTTTTATTTTTTCTTGGCTTTTACAGTTCTCATAGGAGATTTCTTGCCTGGTCTGACAGGCTTTGGGGCCTTCAAGCTTGATTCTGGAGTTGGCTCAGTCTTGATAGTAGATAAATATTTGTTGATCCCAGGGTCCCTGTTGCAATCACGAAGTAGCTTCTCCAATTCGCGGATCCTCTCCTCACACTCTATCAACTCCTTTTCTGCTTTTTCTGCCCTGGTTTCAAACATCTGCGCTCGTTCTTCTGTGACTCTGATGAAATATAAAAAAATTGACAAATTTTTGAAATGGCTGACTTTCTAGAAGATTCTGATGTAAGAAGCAAATACATATTTACGCATATAAGCCATGGATTGACTTGCGTCCAGGTTAGGTACTGAAAGTATGGATGAAACGAAATATATGTACAGTACAACATGAAATACCATGACATATTTATTTACCTAAACCTTTATGTTGTATTTACACATATCCAAATACCACAGTTAATAAAATGAAAATATTGTCTTCCAAATTGATGACACATCTCTTCTCCTTTGATTCTGAGACTTGCTTGGAGAGGAGTAAGGGGTCACAATACCCTGTATATTTTCTCACCCTAGTCAATGAGATACACGAAACATTGTACTGAATGTAATTCCATGCTGGATGCTGGCCTCTTATATGATATATATCCAACAGTATGAATTTAGTTTCTCTCTGAATTTTGTAGATTAGGGAATGTCATTTGATAAATTTTTCAGCAGTCCTTCGTCCTCCTCTTGTTTCAAAATTTTGATTTAAATGCAACTAAATTCATATTTTATGTAAGTTTTGTGCAAACTTTTATCGTCATCTTCGTTCATTTTTTGAACACAACATTCTGGCCATTGTACCATATGGCTGTCCTCAGGTGAGGAGTGGGCACATTTTTGACCATGAAGATAGCCTAGGAGACAATCAACACGGGGGCCCTCCCCATCTTGATGGTCCAAAATACAGGATCATCAGTTATGAGAATTACCTTTACAAATAGTTTCCTTTAGTTTCACCCACAAAAGAAAGTATTTAACTGTCAAATATTCCTAAAAAATCTGACTTAACATCAAGGGATTTTCTTATTCTGACTGTTTTTTATTCATTTTTTATTCATTTTTTATTCATTCATTTTCCCATTTTTCTATTTGTATCTGGAAAGTCCCCTTAACACTTGGTGCCCTAAGTGACTGCCCACATAGCCAGTAGCCAGGGCCGGCTCTGTCTGTGAAATAAACTTCTATTCCTTTTGGCTATAAATCTAATTCTTTGCAGTCTTTCACTGCTGATTTCCTTGCCTAGGTATCTTGCAGACACTTTAAAACCATCAGTCATTAAATAGTGCCAACTCTTTCCCAGTTTCCTGAAGCAAAGAACTGACCCCTTTTGATGTCAAGAATACAGTCACCAACTTGAAAATTACTTCCCTTCTTCTCAAATCAAGATTATATGAGTGTATATTTATGAGTTACTCTATACACGTATAATTGTCTGTATACCCACATTGATGGACCATATTTGCTGGCCTATAAGATAAATGCCTCACAGGAGCTTCTTGGTGGATGCTTTTTGTAACAACACATCCCAACTCACTTTCAATGATCAGCCTTCTGGTCATGATACCAGTACAACGCATGCAGTGTAATATTAGAAACTGTCAACCAAAACTGTCGAATTAAGTTTCTTCAGTTTTCAATTTGGTCTGGCTGGCTGACTAGCAATGTATGTATCAGAAGTATAGGATGCACAAATTGAGCTAGAGGGCTGAAATTTTCAGCAATTACTCCTCATCATGTCTGGGAAACTTTTTTTTGAAAATCCACCCCCATTAGTTTTTAGTGAAGGGTTCAGTTTGCTACGTAAGTTTATGCTAAATTGATCAGTACTTTGTATCCTGCAGCATTCATGCTTGTTTTATGATTACTCAGACTTTTTTGTGATCACTACCAAAGAAAAGGTGAGAGAAGTAACTTATTCATTGATCACACTCCCCACAATATTTTAATTGATCACCCCAACACAGCATGCTGTCAGAAGACGTTGGTCATGTGACGGTTTCTATTGAGTGACAGACCAGACTTGTTATTATTATGATTAGTGTTAGAAACCGTCTACAAAAGCTGTCATCAACACGGCATGCTGCCAAAAGATGTCGATCATGTAATGGTTTCTGTCGAGAGACTAACCAGCTCTGTCTGAGTAATTTTGTGGAGGATGCCCAGGCCTATAGATATCAACTATAAAAGAGTCACCATTGTTCTTGTGAGATATTCATCTTAGAGCTTAAATATTCTGTATGTTTTGAGGCAGTGTTCAATTTTATTGCTCAAAGATACTAAACAGACAAACCTCAATTTACAGGATTAATTGGTCCAAATTTTTACTCATGTGAAACTGATTCTAGTTTAATGATTTAAAAAATCAATGTGAATAATTCCAATGAATCTGCATCCTTTCAGATCATCAATCAAGACCAGTGTCGCCAGCTCAAAAGATTTTTTCTTGCTAAATCAATCTTGAAAAAAATTCAGAAAATGTCAAAAGGCCCTAAATAAACACTGTAAGCCATTTTAAAGCCATTTTAATTGCTCAAAGAGGCTAGATTTCCCTGAAAGAGCTTGAAAATAACTATGAAATTGTTAAAATTGCCATAAATTATACTAAGCATGCGCTTAAAATAGGGCTAAATATTGAATTTTTGTCCTGCCAAAACATGTAATGAACCAAATTGAATGCAAAAAGTTCTAAATTAGCAACACTGTTCCAAATATATGAAAATGTGTTCAATTCTTTGACATGTCTATCAAGCAATCCTTGTTCATTTTCTGAATCCACATTGAAACTTATGTTACATCCAATAGCAGTTGTTTCTTCTATTGTTATAATTGTTTAAGATCTCACAGTATTTGAACTCGAGTTTTCCAGAAATTTCCAGAATGGTCTTGTGGTAACTAAATAATTACATGCATGAAATGGAAAATGGTCCCAGAAGTGAAAAAAAAAATCTTCCATACAAATATAGACAACATAAATTAAAACTAACTTCACTGGAAGAAAGAACAATTAGGAAAGATGCAATACAAACATTCAAAATAATAATAGGTATAGATATTTTCTCAGCTAAAAGGTTCTCTATAATGAACAGAAGGAACAACAACGCAATATGTATAGAACACTGAAAGAAAAACACTAGAAAAAACTTCTCTCAAAGAATTATCATCAACTGGAATTCACTAGTATAACATGATTCAAACATACTTAAAACAAAAACACTAAATAGTTTAAAAACAAATATAACAATTCTATAACAAACAAAAAAAGATGACTTTTAGAAAAATTACTGAAACAGAGGTGAGATATAAACACAAATATGAGCATCATATTTTTTTTTACTCAAAATTTTTTACATGGTTATCCAAATCATAGTAACTGAATTTCACATTGATTCATATAGCCTGTAGATATTTTTCTAGCATTCAATAGGAATTGTGAATGATGCATTTAACATATAATTTGATTCTATTCGCTGAACTAATTGTTGTTAAATTCCACACTTATGCATCTCTTTACATTCATTAACACATCCAAAATTAAAGGTGTAAAACCTCCACATTTTTAATTTTTTTTTCTCTCTCTATTTCCCACTGCCATTTAGTAGGGCTTCCTAAATCAAAAATATTCATAACAATTGATGATTCCCCCCCTGACTTCTATTGTGTTGTAGCTCAAAGCATAAACATCAGATTAATTAGTGAGAATTCAAATTCGTATCCAGGTAATCTGAAGTTTAACATTCCAAACTCATGCACTTGGGTGGCCAAATGGTTAGCGAAATAGAAAATGAAAGCGCCAAATCAAGTTCAAACTCCGGCTGAGACTTTTGCGTTCATTTCACACAAATGCATTTAGGGAAAAGCATGAATCCATCTCTTCTCTCACCAGCTTTGGCTAGATAGCAGGGTAG
Organism: Thysanoteuthis rhombus; assembly: GCA_963457665.1. Taxonomy (NCBI): domain Eukaryota; kingdom Metazoa; phylum Mollusca; class Cephalopoda; order Oegopsida; family Thysanoteuthidae; genus Thysanoteuthis; species Thysanoteuthis major. The sequence goes on along the minus strand of OY735220.1, from coordinate 7,741,241 downwards.
GCTAGGCTCTTCAGCTTTGGTTAGCAAGCAGTCTAAGAGAAGGATAACACTGAATTCAAACCAGAAAAGTCAAAACTTCATCTAGCATTAACAGGCTGGCAACGGACAGAATAGGGCACGTGTTCCTGAAATGCATGGTTAATGGGGCTCTGGTGAAATTTTGGTGGGCCTAGCAAGCTGGAAGTGGATTATATTCAATTTCTCAAGTAAAATAATAGAGTAAAAACAGACAGAGAGAATAACAAAACTGCCATCTCTTCCTCTCCGCAACGTTGGTGCAAGTGGAAGATTTGAAAAAAACAAAAAACTATGCTCTCTTCTATGCTAGTCTCTTGGGAATCTGTATACTGACTCCTCTGTTTACTGACAAAATGCTGGCAGCACTTTCTCCAAACCTAAGTAATCCTTCAACATTAGCTCATCCCTCTATCAAATAGTAATTTCAAATGCCAAGTCTTCAGGATAAACTATTGCTTTTCAGATATTCCACACATCTTTAGAAGATGTTATTCAGTCCATCAGGCTGTGCTAAATAATAGAAATAGGAAGGAAGAGGTTTGATGTCATTATTAAGTGTGACATCATCAAAAGGTGTAATGTGATATAAAAAAATCTATTCCGATCAATTTTTTTTACCAGCTGCTAATGATGTCATAATAGGGAAAAAGCCCAAATAGCCCCAAAATGTCGAAAATGGCCATTTACAATTTTTATTGAAAATAATACTTGCAGAATATTTCATATCACAAAATTTCACCCGTACGAGAGTCTATCAAATCAAAAAATGACTACTTGCTCTTCGATCTTCTCCTCATTCTGCTACTACTACTGTGGATGGAGGATGCATCATTGAACTTATGGTTCATTTTTTTTAAAGTATACATCATCACTTGATGATTTATTTCAAATTGATATCTGAGATGTATAACTCTTTTTTTTCTTTTTTAAACAAAATCATTTGACTACATTGAATTTTCCACAAGAAAAATTAATAGACAAACTACATTTAATTTATTTAATGATGATAAAAATTTGTACTTCTTATCTCCCTTTGAACACATCTGATGAATTACTTCATTGCATTTTTTTTTTGCTGGTATAATTTAGTGGATCCCGAATTACAAGAGCATGAATATATTGTTCAATGAAGTTAAATAGAAGACTTGTTTCAAGCGGTTATCTTGAATTAATACTCCTACAAATGAGACAACTGAAAACCTCTTTACAAACTGGGGCATTATGCCTAGCCAAAAGCAATAGAGAAAAGTAATTTTTCAAAATGGCATCCTGCTGTCACAGAATAAATATTTACACATGAAAGAGACCTGCCTATTGATGATCTACTGCCAATATCTTGGTTTGTATGCGAAAGAACTAATGTACTTAACAGGCAATCTATTCCTCCCACCCCCAAAAATAACAACCAGGAGTTCAAGCAGCAAAAATAGCTAAGAAAAGCAACCTAGAATCAAGGGTATGAATTCTCAAGATTTACATTCCCCAAATCCACAGAGGACAAAGGTCAACATTTAAATGCCTTCTCCATTCGAAGCTTGGAAAGAGGATAAACAGCATCTGCTACAGGCACTCCTACAGTTTGAACCTGGGCTTACAAAGTTACGAAAACAGTTCTAATTCTTTTACTTTGTTTAGAAGTTACTTTTATACCATATTTTATAGCATGTTTTTTTGTATGTGTTTGGGACAGAAAGAAGAGGAAAAAGCTACATTTCAGTGAGCAAATGTTGTATCAGTTATTAGATTTAAAGAGTCATCTCTCTTTTTAAGACAGAATTATCAGAGATATATTTTCACCCTAGAATGTTATGCAACGTAACGAGTTTTATATTTTTATTCAGTTTTTATCGTAATTCATGAAACGTGCAATTTTTTACCATTTTTTAATATACAGATAAGAGGATCAATTTATATTAGAGAAAAATGTATGTTATCAATAATGATAATCTAAATCTATATTGTGTTATTATCATCATTACACCTAAAGATAAACAACAAAGACAAAATTAGTGTTTGATGATAAAGTCCCATGGAGACCATAAGAATAGAGTGCAAGATTCTAGAAAAGGTTGACGTTTACTTTAGACGGGTAATTGATGCAGATAAAGACTATGAAAGCAAAATGAAACAACACATAACAATCTTCTTGAAATCATTTGGTATGAATAGAGACATATTGAAGAGCACCTTGCCAATGTATTTAAAGCATAAAGTATACAATGAATGCATAATACTGACTATGACTTATGGATGCAAAAAATGGAAATTAACAAAACAAACAGAGAACTAACTTGGTATCACACAGAGAACCAAGGAAAGAGCAATGCAAGGGATGACTCTTAAGAGATAGAAAAAGATCAATATGAGTTAGAGAGATGACTTGAAGGATATTACACAAATGATTAAGCAACAAAATGGAGATGGGCTGGACACTTGGCAAGAAAAAGACAATAGATTGAGCAAAAAGCTAACCAATTAGTACCCATGTGACAGTAAACACAGTTGGAAAAGACCTGATAAGTTGGAGGGATGAGATAGAAAGATTTGCTGGTGGGATATGGCGGAGGCTGCCACAATCGTCACGGAAGGAAATGGAAAAGGCCTTTGTCTAGCAATGGACTTGTGATAGCTGGTGATAATAATGATATATATGCATATCATTATTATTGTTATTAGGATATATTTTTAATTCAAGATAATTTATATAGCCTAGATCAGTGGTTTCAATACTGGAGTCCATGATCTCCTGGGGGTCTGACAAATAACGCTTTGGGGTTCACAGAAGTGCTCCCTCTAAATCTGACACTGCAGATCTTGTGGCAGAGAAATATCATCATCCATTGAATAGCTATCCTAAAACATTATTACATACAAACCAGCACCAACTATTAGAATTCAAATAAATATAATCCATTTAGAATAAATATGATTTTCAAAGGTCAAAAGTTGCTTATTATTGTAGTTCATTAATTACAGTTTAAAAACTAAATACTCAAAATAAGGCTCCACCAGAATGTTTTCTTTATAGAAAGGGTCCTTGAGATTTCAAAGATTCGAAACCACTGATCTAAATGATAAGGCATTCCAATATGAAAAAAGGGGAAATGTTTTGCAAGTTTGTAACTTATTGAGTACTACTTTTTTGTTCTGAATTTCTGTAAATTAATATACATAAATATATACATATATATACGACAATTATGAATACATGAAACAGACTAACAAAAAATACCCATATTAGTAATTTTATAATGGTTTATTTTGGCTCTAAATTTTTTTTGAACTGCCTCTGTCCTTTGAATGTGTATTAACTGGTTTTGTCAAATATACCAACAAGGTGCACATGAACCAGTAGCAGACTGAACCTTAAATATTTCTAGCAGGAAAATGTATAAAAGGGCCCATCAATTCTAAAATTTAGTTGGTCTCATGTTTAAGTTGACCCTTGGTTTATGATCACAAAATCATTAGTTTATCGTAAGCCTTTTTTAGATCCATAGATCCATGTCTTATTATTATCATCATGTTTCACATCTTAGTTTCATATCTTACTGATATCTTCACACTTACCTCATAGGTTTATCTAATAGCAATGAATCATTAAATGAGTAGCTTCTTCATAGCTTTAAACCATTAAATTCAATAACAGGATAGATTATATGATATCAAATTATTCACTCATTATTATCATAACTCACACATTTTACTATAGTAATCAGCCTGCTGGCATCGCTCCTTGTATTTTGGTCCCATTTGTTATTTCTTATCATAATGTTGCTAATTTTTAAATCAAGGTACATGCTATCTAAAATTTAATGCATTCTATAAACTAATTTAAATGTTGCAGCTCATTTTACAGAACCAGGGATGAAACTGAAACAAGTTTGAATTTAATTATCATATAACAATAAACAATCACATAAAAAAAAAATCATTAAAAATGATAAAACACACTTCAGAGAGCATGAAAAATTGAGAAATCAATCCTTTTCTTAGCAAACATGTCTAACGATGAATATTCTACTATCAAAGAAGAGCCCAACAAAAGGGCCCAATGGGAAATTTTCCAGTATCCTGGTGGGCCAGTCCCCCACTGATATGAACAATACTTTTTGGGTTCAAATCCCCATAAATGCTAAAAATGCTACAGGCTCTTCCTCCTGCTAAATTCATGTTTTAGTTGGTCTGGATTTTCTATGCATTTTATTGTAATTATCACCATTTTATGACATACTGAACTGAAAACTAAAAAAATAAACAGCATTCTTACATGAGAAGTTTCTGTAGTTTCTTCACACTGGCCAATGCTACATAAGCTCTCTTGATATTTGGAATATCTTCAATTACGAAATCAGCCGCTGAATCAGGGACCTGCATTGATAAAAATATTTGTTAGGTGAGAACTTATTCATAAAATTATCTCCTCTGGAAAGAAAGAATTAATCAACTTGTATCAGACACAGTGGTTCCTCGGTACCGGCAACACAGGCAATCGCCTAGGGTGCCAAGTGCTACAGGGTGCCAAGTGCTACAGGGTACCAAATGTTACAGGGTGCTCGTCATGTGACTGAGACAGTACGACTTTCCAAGTACAGTAGGAAAAATGGGAAATGAATGAATTGAACAGATTGAAAACAGATCTGGCTAGTTGCTCAATAAAAACTATCACATGGTCAATGTTTTTTAGCAGCATGTCATGTTGGGGGTGATCAATTAAAAAATTGGAAAAAGGGATGATCAATGAATAAATCATTTCTCTAGCCTTTTGTTGAAAGTGATCACTAAGAAAAGTCTGAATTACGTTGACAGTTTTGGTTGATGGTTTTTAATTATGATAATAATTATTTTGAAAACTTTGTTAATTTTTGTCTGAATGTTTTTAGACCAAGTGTTTTACTCATTGTATCGCTTTGTTTGGATTAATTGTCTTTCATTGCTTTCTTGTTTCAGTGTTTCAGCTGCAGTACATTTGGGCCTTCCTTCAGTGTCTGTTTTATTTTTCACAGTTGAACCCTCTTCTGTTGGGCATGCATGTTCTTTCCTAAACATGTCGCATTCAGCACCTCTGCAAATTTTGGGAACCTCGAATCTAGCATTTCGTTTCTGATCATTGGCTGCCATGAATAATTGATATCTATACTTGGCCTGCTGATTGCATGTTATGAGTACAGAATGTGAGCTGATTCCTTCAAGCATCTTATTCTTCAATACTGCTCTTCATCAATTATTTTGACATTATCCTTTAGAGGTTGCTGAGCTCCCCTTCCCATCCACACATGATCAGCTATTCTTGATTTCAAAGTTTTACCATAGGTTACAGCTTTCCAATATTCAGATTTTATCTCTAAGAGGAAGCTGGTCTCACCCTTGTACAGCATTCCATGCAGATGTGAACTTTAGAGATCTTGATAATGACTGAAGAATCAGTGTTCTATCAGAAATTACATTTGGTCAATTCTTACATCAGTTTGACCTTGAAATTTGTTCTCTCGTGAGAAAACAAGAAAAACTATGGAAAAAATCAAAATGACATTCCATGTTGGTCATGTTCAACCAAACTTGCATAAATTAAGGATTGCTGTCTAATTATAAATATATAGTCTCAAAAGCTTTACAGCTTTAAACACCAAACATTAAAAAACTTTTTCAAGACTTTTTATACATAAAAATGAATCCACAAAGGTAAAACTCCAGCTTACATAATCTCTGTCATATTCCAGCTTTTGAGGATGAGTGTTACCATCATCACCAACAATTTGCATCATATCTGGAATGTTTTTTGCCTAGAAAAAAAGAAAAAAATTACTTGAGACAACACGGATTAACAACTATAAACTTGAGCAAGCTATCTTCTCTTGGTTAAGTCATCACATGAAGTAACATCATTTATAGTATCCATTGCAATATCCAACAAAGAAAAGTATTAGAAAAGTTTAGACTCTGATTGCTATGAAGGAATATTCCATGTTTTAGCTTTTATATTGATATATATGGTTTCAAACATGAGTTTAACTCTTAAATTCATAATACTGATTTCAAATCTTAAATCAAAGGGAATAATTTCAGATAAAAGTTACTCTCCTTGCACTTTTAGTTGATTCTTTTTTCAACTCATCTGCTGGTCACATTTTTTGGCATAGAGACTAGAAAATTTATACGCCTAATATAGTCACTCCTTTTAAAAACAGCCTTTCATTTTTTTTTAAATTTGTCTCTTTCCATATGCTTCTAGGGGGTGCTCAATTTGTGGGAAAGCTTGGTTGGAATTATAGAAATCAAAATTACATCTTTTTTTGTCCTCCTGGTTCTATTAAACCCATTCCCTTGGAACTGATAACTCATGTATTTCTCTATGTAATCTTGTATCACTGTCTGAAGAGTCAAGCTGAGGTACGTGGCTTAGTAAAGTCCGGTGTGACACAGAGATAACTTACAGAGAGGGGGTATTGTGAGAAAAATGAAGCAACTTGGCTATGGTGATTCATTTTTAGACAGAGGTGGCAATATTTCCATTATTTTTTTGTTTATTCCTGTAGACACATGGTGGTGCACAGGACCATAACACCAACACTCCAGCAGACAATTGATGAGGTTATTCTGTAGTTCCTTCTGCAAATAGTTTTTTTATTTCTCTACCCAGGCTTAAATTGGACTGCCCAACCAGGCTAACAGGTTCCAACCGCTCTGCTATTTGTGCATAGCTGAGAGGCCAAAGGAGAAGTGGATTTCATACCAAAGTGAACATAAGTAGTCTCGGCCAAAAATCAAACTTGGTTCGCCAATTCAGTTTACCACGTCTGCAACCATTGGCTTTCACTGCCACTTTTCCAGGGAGGCAGAAGGATATATTTCCTGTGAGGGTACATGCAAAAGGATGTATTCAAAATATATCTGAGCAGCAACCCTGTTACCAGCTAATAATAATAGTCTTTTTATACAGGTACATTAATTTGAGTTACATAAAGCAATTATCCTTTATTGACTTTAAGGTTTCAACTTATAAAACCCTTTGCCCCAGGTGAGGTCTGATCCAGTAGGCATTTAGGCTTGTAACCATTATGCCACCCTGCACCTCCTACTTTTTGTAGCAGGGTATAATAATCATAAATTATACATCCATTTCTCACGTAAATGAATAACCATAGCCCGTGCATGTACCTGAACTAATTACCGAAGAAAAAAAATACCAGCTCAAGATTTTGGAATTGTTGGTCCAAAATGACCATAGAGACTCAAGAAAGAATTTCCTGGAAAAACAAAAAAGTGTTTTTAGATGGTGTGTAGTGATGTACCCATGGAAATTTTCAAGTTTGTAGTCTCAAAAATTTGACCAGGAAAATGTGATTTGATACTGAATACAATGCAATGAATCTATTATGATGATACAATAAATGTGTGCAAAAATAAATCTTTAGTGTTTCCTTGTGTGTAAGCTTTCTTCAACAATAATCCATCTTTACCTCGGGCATAACTAATGTTGGGGATTTTATTTTTTCTTTAGCTTCAGCAAAAGCAGTTGCCAGTTGCTCATCGCTTTCTTCTTCCGGTGGTGTGTTAGCCGATACACCCCCATCTTCAACTTCTTCTTCTTCCACATCTTCCTCTTCCTCGGTTACTGGGGACTTGTCTTCTAGATTCTCCCCAGATTTTTCTTCTTCTTTTAAGTTTGATAACGTGTCTGTGTCTTTCTCGTCTTGACTCTCCCCAGCTTTGGATGGGATTTCTTGTTTAGGGGCTGTTTTTGAAATTTCCTCCTCCTTTGAGATCACAATCTCCACCTGCTAAGTATAAAATAACTCAGTGAATTGCCATATTGATATATGTACAATGTGATATTTTGTATTTCACAACATCTTATTTTTGTGTGTAAGAAGCACGAATAAATTTTATTTTTGTGTATGTTATGCCAAATTGGTGATTTTGCCTAATTGGCAAAATTTATTCATTTTTTGTAAAAAAAATTTGATTTCACTTTGATTACATAAATTTCCAGTCATAAAAAAATCATTATTTTATATCCTTATTGAATAAACTTTTGATCAAATTAAACCTACATATTATTTTTTTGTTAAAAAGTTTGATTTCACAAACTTTTAATTGTAAACAAAATAGTTGTTTTATATCATTGTTTTCATTAAATGATCTTTTGATCTAATTAAAACTATGTTTTTATTCATTTTTTTTTGTAAAAAAAATTAAGATTTCGCCAGTTGGACAATTTCAACAATTCAGCATAACACATGTAATGTAATTTTCATTTTATGACGCATGAAATCAGTTTTGTATTTGCACAATATGTTATCTTATGGCTAAGACAATTTTATAAGCCAGTGTAAATATGAAACTTAGATATTTTGCTCCTGAACAGGAAATAAAAATTAGGCTTTCTGCCACAGAAACGCATCTACTAGAGTCGTTCTGGCCAAGTAAAAGCACCCACCTATGTAGATCGTTTATAAGAGAAGCCAATTTTGATTAGAACCACTGAACATAACAGTTATTTCATTGATGCCAGTTGGCAAAATTGTCAAAAGATTACACTCATGTGTAATGTGAACTCCTCATTTTGACTTTTGATTCTTGGGCAGAATTCCTTGTGTCATACATGAGTAAATATAATACCTATTTGTGGCACAACTTTTCATCAAAATACAATTCATCAAATATACAAAATACACACACACACACATACACACTACAAAGACACATGTACACACATTATCACATGCATATGCGGTATGTATATGTGTATATTACATTTTTTATGAAATGTTCGATAGAGAAGAAAAAAATTTAGTTTGGTGCATATTTCCAGAACCAAGGTGGCCCACCCAAGTCCACCTAATGAACTGGCTGACCCTGTTTATATAACTATCAAAATGGATATTTCAAACTCTGAGCCTGAAACTAATCAACAAGTGGCCATTTTGATTAAAAAATTATTTTTCCAGATTTATTCTTTGCTGTCTTACATTTTAAACTTCGAGCCAGGTAAGGTATCTGGTATTGCCTGGAGTAAATATCAAATTAGTGAAGTAGTTCGCAAAGGTTTCACTGAAGATCTATATCACTTGTTGAATATGCAGACATTTCAAAAGCCTGGGGTCTGTGAGCTTTTTGAGTAGGCAGACCTTTTGAAAGCCTGGGATCCATGGGAAAATTCATTTTGATAAAAGGTGTCCCTAATTTCAAATTATATACAACACCACAAGGCCAATTTATTTCCAGGTTTCAAAAAACTGTTATTTCTCCCAAATATCAAAAATCTCTTATTTCTCCCAAAATAAAAAACTTAAAACTCTACAGAATATAAGAGTAAGTAGGAAATAGATCAAATAATCTTGCATGCTTAGTCTCAATTGTATAATTAAATTGAATAATTTCACCTGCAGCCACTTTCTTCTCAGGTGTGAAATGTCCACTGAACAAGGTGAACCTCATGAATTGAAACAATTGTTGCTATCTTACCTTCTCCTTGCAAATGTTTGGGACAGAAAATTCTGACTCTGATTGTACGAATTGCTCCATGTGGGTTTTCTCTTTGGTTATTGACCTCACACTATCAATACTTGTTTGTTCACAGTCTGGGAAGATTTGCATCAATGGTTTTTGGAGAACTTCGCTCACAAGCAATTGGGCTGTTTCAGTCCATTTCTTTAATTCACTCTGAGAAAAAGAAATTTCAAAAAATGTAAGTAGAACAATGTCACAGAAACAATGTTTAAGTTTTGGTGAAAATGGCAAGAATTAATCGATTCAGAACATTTTCCATAAAATGGAGGATAGCATCTTCATCACAGAAGACATTGATTGTAAATGTGGATTCTCCATGGATACAGGCATCCCCCCATTATAATGCAGGTGTTGGGGTCCAAGAGTGTCAACCACATTAAAACTGGGCAATAATAACTGCAGATTGGCCATAGATGATATTCAAGGACAGACGATAAGTAAAAGATGACAAACTTCATAGTAAAAATGAAATGAATGAAACCAAAACATTCTAGAAGTCAACGAACAGAATTCTTTTAAAATTGATTTAATTATCAATTGCCTGAGTAAGTCAAATATAATTTTAGCGAAGGTTGGGAAGAGAATTGTGTCACCTCAGTCCTCAGATGAGTTTACTGTGTAGTTAAATAGTTCTCAGCCAAAAATATCAGGCTTATGGGTTAAAAAAGAAATTCTGTTCTTATTAACAATTTTCTGGACGAGTTGGTGATAAAATATGTAAAAATGTTGGGGTCAACCACCTAACCGCCTTACGTTACTAACTGCACTATAATGGACCTTATTATAATGAGGGATACCTGTATTACTCTGTCCAGTAAATATCAATGGACAAATCTAGTTTCATCGCAAAATTGATTTCTCTATGACGGTCATGTACTTACAAACTAATTCTTAAACTGATCTTCACCCCCCCCCCCATATTGTAAGAGTGGCAAAGTCTATTCATTTGTCCTTCATGACATTTCAGTGTAAAGAAAGTTTTTTGGCAGCTTCCATTTCCTCTCTAAGTATCATCCTGCAGATAATACTGGATTACAACAATCCAATAGCAGAAAAGAATCACTGACCTGACAGAACTGAGCAAGTAATTATTTTCCTCTGTCTGCCACTGAGGCATGTCAGTGACAATACTATTGCAAGATGACTGGCAATGGGACAATGGATTGTATCTAAAAATTATACTTATGCCATTTCCAACAATGTAAGTGGAAATATGATATCAGCAGTTTTTGACTGGAATTTGAACTTGGCAAATGGACAACTTAAAATGCATTACTTATAACTCATAATGAACAATCAACATAACTGGTAAATCACTGGGAATACCCAGCCAATTTTTGGTGTTAAAAGTGTTGGCTTTTAATCTGATAGTTAATAGCATTATATACTATAAGATTTCTCAAACTTTTTCACTTGCAATCCTTTTTTGATGAGATGAAAATTATTGCAGCCTCTCACTTATTGTCACAAATCAATAAGTACTAAGTCTATATATTAGTCTCTGGTCATCTAACAGTAATTGACATCAAAATAGATAAAGACCAAAAGACTTTATATTCTATAAGTTTATTACAAAGAAAAATTACTTTTTAAAAATAAGTTAAAATGTAATAGAAACAAAATTTATTTTAGAAATATAATTGAATAACATTGAACCAGTATACCATAAGTACCAATATGAGTGTCTTCTTTTATAGCAATTCTGAAGAAAAAAACTCCAGTTACATAATTAATCTTTTGAATAAAGGATTTCCAAATATTTCTTGACTCCCAATAATCTTTATTGGTCTTGCCCCCCTACAGTGAGAAGCCTTCATAGACTACATTAAAAAAAAATTTAAAAAGAAAAGGTAGGGTGTCCCATCTTTCAAGAAGCAACTCACAACGAAGATGGAGGCTGGTGACAAATCCCCAGTTTCTGATGCATATGTCAAGTCAGGGATTCTTGCAAGTCTCAAGTCTGGTCTGGTCTGGTCTGGTCTGGTTGAGACTGAGACATTACTCCTACAAGTTTTTATGACTACACCCAAACCAGCACAATATCTGAGCAGACTAATATACAACTGATACTGATAGATATGCTCGAATGATGCCTGAATGTACTTACTTGCATTCGTGTCATATCAGTACTCCCATCTCCATAACCTTGTTCTATTATTTTGACACTTGAGCTGAAGGAGGAGAATATTTCAGATGAATTTTTGACATGTAAATGTGGATTGTAAAGATTAGATTGGAAACATAGATGGAAAAAAGATGAACCACATGACTCTAGAAGCATAACGAGAAGAGAAAATTAGAGAAAACCATGGATTCTATTATACCACTTGTTGTGGTTTGATATTCATTTTCATTTGAAAAACTAATCATAGTCTTGAGCCCTTTAATAATCAGGTGATATTCCAATTTACTGTCTTTTGGTTGTCTATCTGCATAAAAACAGAATATATATATATATATATATATATATATATATATATATATATATATATATATATATATATATATATATATATATACATATATATATACATATACATATATATATATATATATATATATATATATATATATATACATATATATATATATATATATATATATATATGTGTGTGTGTGTGTGTGTGTGTGCGCATCTGTGTGTGTGTGTGTATGTGTGTAGTTTCACACCATTGTGATAGACAGACAACTGTTTACATCCTATGTTTACATACAGCTGGATGGTTGTTTTTATGGGATATATCTTCTCTTCTTTTTCCACCGGTTATATTTTGATTATTCCCAGTTTGTGTGTATGTGTGTGTGTGCATATATATATACACATATATATATATATATATATATATATATATATATATATATATATATATATATATATATGTATACATATATATTTATAGAAAGAGAGAGAGAGATACTTTGTTGATATTATCAGTAGCTTGAGCAGCAATATGTCTTCATTTGAAGTCATACTTGAAAATGAGTTCAACTCCTTAGTGAGACATCATAGTTGTTTTGGGCTCCCCCCACCCATAATGGATTATGTACGTATTTACATTGAATCTGTAAAAAAAATGCAAAAACATATGTAAATCTTCCACTTTTTGCATTATTCTTTATGATGTAAAAAAAATTTTGAGTGTAACAACCTAATAAAAACCGGATTTATTTATTCATTTTTGTCACTGCCCATTTAAAAATCCAAAGCACATAAAATCTGAGTCTTCATTCTTGCAATCATTCCTTGCAGTTTCAAGTAGAGCGAATCAAGAGGCTGAACTAAAATTAATTTCAGCTTTCATTCACTTTTATCCAAAAGATAAAAAGATTCTATTCAACTTTCTATAAAGAAAATTCATCATTTTTTATACTGAGACAGTCAAATTTTTTAATAGAGTGCAGTAGGAATTGAGGAATTTGTCCGAATTAAGCAGCTGTCTTGCTTATGCAAAGCAGTATATAAACAATCTAAATACATATATTTCCAGTTTTGATATAACGGGCTGATAACAAGCAGTTGGGAGTGGGGTAGGTGTCTATTATGTCTGCATTCTTCATCATCATTTTTAGCATCTGTCATTGGACATAGATCTTCCCTAAGACCTCTCCTGACCTTTCTATGATGGGCATTACGGAGCCAGTACTTTCCAGATTTATCTAGCTCGTCACACCATCTTAATTTCTTATCAGTGATAATTTTGCACAAGATCTATGGGGGATCCACGTTGTGTGTCATGATGTTCTGTGGTTGTCTCATGTTCTTGCAACATGTCCAGCCCAATGCCATTTGAGTTTTCTAATATTATATTCACCATCTCAGAATGCTAGAATGCAAGGAATTTTCATCCTAAGATGCTAGGAAATTCAAAATTCCCTAAGGCTTTGCCCTTGGACCACATGGGAGGGGGATCTGAAGCACCCCTAAACCTTCAGCTGCATTTAATTTGGTTTCAGCTTAACCACCCATCCCAACATTTTCCCCTTGGTATGTGCCTGTATAAAGTATGGGTAGTGGAGAATATGAAATCAAAAGTTTTTTTGTTTAATCAGTTAAAAACAAATTTTTACTGCAAAAATCACCTGAAACGAATTCAATGAATTTTTAGACAAAGATCATAAAACCTTCAAATTTATTTTATATCATAGATCTAATAAGATGAGATATACAGAAGGTAAATTTCTTGCACATATTTGAGCTTGTATCTCGCTTTCTGTTAGAAAGTTTTCTTATTTCTTATTCGTCTTTTTTTCAAAAGTTTAAAAAAATTTTTGTTGTTTTTTGTTGGTTGTGTGATAGTCATATTAATCTTTAAAGACTGTTTACTGTTCTAACTTCTATTATTTCTGGATCTTGATCCATTAATTTGTTTCAAAATTGGAACAAATTAATGGATTTATATATATATATATATATATATATATATATATATATATATATATATATATATATATATGCATATATATGCATATATATATATATATATATATATATATGCATATATATATATATATATATATATATATATATATATATATATATATATATATATATATATATATATATATATATATATGCATATATATATATATATATATATATATATATATATATATATATATTTTTTTTTTTTTTTCTCTTTTATTCATTTTAAAGAATTTTTTTTGCTGGGATCTTCTTGATGCCTTCCATTATTTAAATGTTTGTATTGTGTCTCCTCTTAATTTCTTTCTTCTGGTGTTGTTAGTTTCAATTCTTCAAGTCTTTTTTCATAGATGTGGCTTTTTAGTTCTGGATCTAGTTATGTTGCTCCTCCCTGGATGTTTCCCAATTCTTTTATATCTTTTTTTGCAATGAGGGGACCACGTTTACACTTCATATTCTAATTGTGAATAGCATTTCAAATATTTTTACATCACAGAAATCGAATAATATACTGAACAACTGTAATCTTTAAGGCTCTTAAAGAATTCATTGAGTTTTTCTTGTTGTAGTCTCTTGACTGATTTCATGTGAATAAAATCAGCACAGATCTCTAGTGGAGATAACAGACTGCCTTCGTTATATTCTTGTATTATATAAAGTTATGATCCACCTCCATGTTTCATTGATTTTTGGTTACTCAGTCATATTTTGGGTGTGTCCTCTTCATTCTTTTCCTGATTTATTTAATGATTTGCTTCAATTTATTCAATAATTTCATCTTCATTGTTTTCATTGTCATCGTGACATTGTAGGTTGTTATTGATACATGCAAATTCTTCATGTTTTCCAAAGTTGTTTTCAGCGTACCCCCTGCACACACAATATACAAACACCCTCATCCTTTCACCATCCTGTTTTCATCTGCTATAACCCTCTTAGCATGCTATATGATAAACAATAATAAGTTAACCTATTTTATCAATGGTAATATTGTATCGATTAGCAAGTTTAATTTTCAGACCCCATTTATCCCTCTTAGGCCCCCTCTAGTCTACCAGGCCCCCATGTGATGTACTAGCTGCACCCCCTTCTCTGAGGACCTGACTAATATTCTGAAAGGCTACTCACAACAGATGCCCAGTAGATCACCAACAAAAGTCACTAATTTATTTACTCAGGACTGACTGAATGGCTCCATTCTATGGCCTTCTTCAGGTGTAATATTCATAGAAGGTCTCTTTGTCCAGTAGGGCAAAGCAAAGCATGACAGCAAAGAGAAAATTCAAACGTTTATAGCAACGCTTGTAAAATAAGTTATTCTTTTTTCAGCAACACTTGCAGTGCAGCTTATTCTATGATTTTCAACTTGGAGAGGTTTTCAGTTCCTTTCTTTGTTAAACAAGGAATTCCATCTCATGCCTCTGTTGAGCAGCAAAAGTCATGCCAATATTGAAAATTGGCATCAGTACTCCTCTTTCTTTTTTTGTGGGGAAAAAGCCTTTTGACCTTTGTGGGGCCTTTTGACGAGTTTATCAATAACATCTGGATTCTCCAGAATTTAGATGTTTCTTATGGTTTTTCACTGTGTTTTAGATGTTTTTGAGTGGAAAACACCAATGATGTCATAAACAGAATTATTTCTGACCACAGCTATTCCGCGATGGAATTCTTTTACATGACTCCAAATTTTGGTGTTACGGTTGTTCCATTATTAACAATGATGGTGACTTATTTATAAGATCTGTTTGAAATCAATCCTCCATTTTGATAGAGAGGCAAGCACTCACTCACCAATGCCAAAATTATTCATTATTTTCATCATGTCAGTTAATATTTCAAGTAAGCATTTTTCTATGTCTTACAATTTTTAAAAGTAAATAACTCTCAGATATTTTTGGCTGCCTTTATTATTATTTATCTGTGCAAAAGTTATATTTAAAATCTTTAAAGATGTAAACTTAATATTTCAGGTTCCATTGTGAATCTTGGTTATTCTGTGTCAAGTGAGTCAAGTAGCCATTGATTCAAAGTCCCCATTTCTTTCTCATTCTCTCGCTTCACACTCGCTCGACTGGGCAAAGTTAGGGACTACTGAACTGAAGCTGAAAGAGAACACACACTGAATGACATTAACCCAATTTTAAATGCACTGACAGATATACAAAAATGTAAGTTATGTCCCTTGCTCAGTGTTACTTATTTAGATATTTTTCATCTAAATCTAGATGTTTTTGGTTGCGTCTAGATGTCCAAAATTGCTATTTAGATAATTTTTAGTAAATAAGTAATATTTTCAATAACTCAAGTAATATCTTAATAAAATAAATGCGGTAGATTGAAGTCACATTTGATTTATTAATGATATGTGATATATTTCCTAGATTTTGGATATATAAGCGGAGATTCTAGATATTGTTAGCCATTTAAAGATGTTTTTTGACTCAATTTTAGATGTAATTGTGAAAATACAGTCGGCAACACAACCCTGGCTAGTTCTTCCCACAAGAAACCACGCTATGACTAGCGCATCTATGGTCTGACTTTTAGACTTGTTACCTCTACCAGCAAAGTTGGAAAGGTATATGTATCCACTCATGTCCATCATTCTATCCTTCCTTCTGTCTGTCTGCCTGTCTACAAATATCTCCAAAAGTTCTCCATGAATTTCAATGAAATTTCATGGAAATGTGGACAAAAAGTTTCAGGAGAAGTAATTAAATTTTGGAACGGATTCAGGAATCTGTTCTTGATTGAGAGATATTTTTATTATTCAGCATCAAAAGAGATTAAAAACAATTAGTTAAATAAATTCAGGTTTCAAGGGAAGAAACTCAATATTAGTACAGATTGCAAGAATAGTGTTCCTTCCCCTATTTTTTTAACATTCGTTTTCATCCAATTTCTACTTTGTGTAAGGCTTTTGCATGGATATGCGCTATACTATTTCATGGGTTAAACAAACATATATGTGCAGGCCGATGTAAAGAAAAAATTAAAGAGTTGCAAGTTATCTTCTGTTGTTTTGAATTCTGTTGGGTTCGTCATTTTTTCATACTTACTGAAAAGTTGGAGAAAGAACTGAAAAAGAAAGAGACTTACCCGAATGGGATTTTGTTATCATAGCCAAAATACGCCACCATTTGATTGACGTTAGAAAGGTCCCTGAAATGAGTGGAACAAGCATCACACAAGCAAGAAGTTAGTCGCAAAAATAATAGCAGTTATACACCAAATGCCAATATTAGTTTGGTTGGTTATTTTTTACCATGTGTCACATCGTGAATAAGCTTTACTTAAAAGCTTTACCAAGTATCAAATCATTTTGCGGTTAAATCATACAAACATTGACATCTCCTGGAAGGTGCAAATGAGGCATTTGCCCTCCCTTGAATCAGGCCTTCTTATCAATGCCAAGGAATGTTGAAAATTGAAAACTTATAAAGGGTGAGGATTGATAGGTCACTATGAGCAGTGACAGCTTAGGATGGGTCACAGCTTCGATGCTCTCAAGTCCTTTGACTGACAACCAACATCCGGATATATTTTCTAATTCATGCTCTTTACTTCATGCCATGATCTGAGTGGTTGAGATTAAAAACAATTAAAATTAAGGTGAAAGAAAAGTATTAGTCCAAAAATTAATAATTGATGAAAAAATTGTTGAAGATTAGATGTAAAAGATTTCTTGCATGCTTTATATCAACTTTTGCTATTATAAATAATCTATGCATCACTGATGACAAATGGTAAAAAATGGCTTCATGCCTCTATTTTAGATTAGGAAAAAGTGTCAGAAAAGAATTGGAGAATTACAAAAATAAGACAGGAATGAGGAAGAATTTGATTATTTGTGTTTTATAGACATGCAAATAAAGGCATTGGAAGAAAAGTTAGATCTGTCTTTGAGGAAAATCACTTTTTATCAAATGAAGTAGGTTGAGATGCAAAACCTGACTATTTGCTCTTGAAAAATTTTTTATTCATCCTTATTGATGAGAAACTCCTTAAAATAATTTTTATCAGCATTTTTAATCTTTTTGATAAGTGATCAAAATGGGAGGTGGGTATAGATACGTAGCCAGCCTGGCAGAATCACTTAAAAACTGAAGAAACATATATTGACAGTTTTGGTTGATGGTTTCTAATAAGAGGTGTTCATATTGTGCCAGAAATCATTGAGAATCTCATGTGCAGGAAGAGCAGAGAATAAGTTCAAGGAGCCTAACATATGGCCATATTTACATCTTCATGTTCTTGCAAACACAATGGTTTTTCCAACAGTGTCAATTAGGCAGTATCATTATGAATACAATGACTTTACCAAGAGAGAAAAAAGGAAGGAATTGATACGCATGTGTTAGTTGATCTTGCTTCACACAAAAACGAATAACTAACAACTCTCCATTCATCTTTTGCATGTGTTCCCTTTAATCACAACATCTGGAAAACACTTTAAGACTCCATTTTGTTTCAACTCATTCATGCCTCTTTATGTGTGTTAAGTCATAAGGAAGCCTTGTGTCATCTTTTTTTCTCTTAATTCAATATGAGCGTCTCTATTAATTTTTTTTCTGAAATTGAAGGAATAATGTGAAAGTAAGTGCAGCACAATCAGGAAGACTAAGTGCATGAGAATCGTCTCAGCATTCAACAGCATGAAGATCACAGTTATATTTTCCATATCAAAGACTTTATTTGAATAGAAATGACGCTTGTCATTTTATGATTGGTCCCATAAGATATATCTGTACAGTGAGTGTACTTGAATAGGATATTCTTAAAAGATATTCATTTCCCATGGTTTAAAAATTTCTGTCACTTTTCTTTTGGACACAGAGTCACCAGCACTTGGTGAATCATAAGAAAATATTGACTCATTTTCATACATAAACTGTTGATTTAGTTTCATTCATAAATATTGTTGACTTAGTTTCATTCATAAAAACTGTTGACTTAGTCTCATTCATAAGAACCGTTTATCAATGCTCTCACTAAAACTAGCCCTCTCTAATCCTACTATCTTACTTCTTGATTCATTTTTATTCCCAAAATTCATGAAATTTAACCATGATCTCCATAAGATGGAATGTTTAAGATTTATTTGGACCAAAATTTTGGATACAATCATGGGTGCCTGTTCCACTTTTCCAGGTGGTGTCAAAAGCATATGTGAAGGGGGTGAGGTAAAAGGATATATTCAGAATATATATTAATGGCAACTGTGTTAAACAATTTGCATTGAACTCATAATTATGTGTAGTGTAAGCAAGTATGACAAACTGTATGTCAGATGGTGCACATAACCATTGATGGAAGTGCATGACTTGACCCTCGGGTGAAGCAATATAGTAAGCCCCAGAGAATAATGATACAGTATTCTTATATGAGAACTTCAAGTTTACATTACATAAAACAATTGTACTGCACCAATATCCTTTATCCACAAAATTTCAAACTTTCAAACATCTTCACCTTTGATGAAAAGTGACTTGTTTGCCCCAAACCCCAGCAGATGCCCATGCTTTGTGTGTAATTATGAGTAAGCTGTTTGCCCCCACCTCCAGTAGATACCCATGCTTTGTGTGCAATTATAAGTGACTTGTTTGCCCCTACCTTCAGTTAATGTCCATACTGTGTGTGCAATCATAACATTAGTAATGCATTAATTTCCAAGTTGTAGACAAGAAGTTAGTGATATCTGCTTAGCTAATTTTTTCGTTGGGTTTTCTTTGCACTGATGTCTAAATTGATAGACTTGAAAACTACAAATATAAAATGAGTCACAGAACATATTTAGCGAATCTGATTGATACTGGAATAATACAAAAAGAAAATCTATAGAGAAAAAAGCAACCATCCATGCACCATTTTTTTGCTTGGTAAAATTAGTATTCCATGCAGGAAAAATTGTTAGAAAAAAAAGCACCATTTCTCTTCTCTAAGCCAAAAGCAGGATTAAAAGCAGCTAGAAAACATTAAGGGCTTCTTTTTTTTACCTTACAATTTTTTCAGATATCTCTCTCACCCAAGGAAGTATTGAATTGAACTCTTCTAAAAGTTTAGCAGGTGTTGGACAGGTAGCATAGAGGGCTTCCTTGGCCTCTTGCATGCTGCTGGGATGGTCAGGGCAGAGACGAAGGAGAATATTACAGGTCCACATGACTATTTGCAGGTGAAGATTGTTCACCTGTTGAGCGGAGAAAATGAAAAAAATTTACTGGCAGAAGAGAAAGCAAGAAGAAATACACAATGGTAAGTTCTAGAGTTTCTTGGACAATTTAATTCCTTGTTGTTCGTATTGCTTGGACAATGTTTTGGACAATTCATTTTATAGCCTTCTCTAGGTGTAATATGTAATATCTGCAAAGAAAGGAAATCTCTCTTTCTTGTCTGTTTCTCCCCAGAAGAAATCAGCCAAAATGTTATGAGAGGAACGTAAAGAACAAGAAGTTCAATTGCCTGAATAACTCTTTGAATGTTAATGACCCGTCTCAAAATTATTGACAACAATGGTAAGTTCTTGGTGGAGATTTCTTAGCCAAATTCAAGTTTGGAATTGATATTGGAATGTAAAGTTTTCAAAGAATGTTTTGCATTTGAAGAGGCCAAAAATGAAAGGAAAAAGGAGAAAGAGCAAAGGTAGAAAGCACACGAAAACATAGAAAGATAGCAGAAAAAGAATAATGAAGAAGAAGAAAAGAAAGAGAAAGAAATTGGAGGAAAGGAATAGAGGAGTAGAAAAAGAGAAAGAAAAAGAAAGAATTGAGAATGAGAAATGAGCAATCGAAAACAGGAAGAAAGAAAGTCAAAGAAGAATAGAAATAGGTATTAGCTTAGTTCAATACAAGGCCACAAGTATTGGGCACCCAGTGACAATCAATCTCACTGTACAGAATTAATGATCTCCAAGAGTAACATGCAAACCCTTACTGTACACTAAGGCACCCAAGAAAAATAGAAATAAAGACAAACTAGCCATCACAGTCAAGTCTATAGACAAAACAGTATGACCAGGAACACTGGGACAGACAAAAACATGAACCTATAAGAAGGGATAGAATCCTCCTTCACCTTTGGTGGCTGTAGTTGTTCAACACATCAACAAAAGGAAAAAAGAAAGAGAGAAAGAAAGAAAGAAAGAAAGAAAGAAAGAAAGAAAGAAAGAAAGAAAAAAAAAGAAAAGATAAAAATAAAAGATAAAAATAAAATAAGAGAAGAGAAGGGAAAAGAGAAAGAAGTAAAAGCATTTTTAAAATAACGAATGATGTTCAGAACCTTTCTAGATCAACAGTTCCAAACATTTTAATTACCCCATGGACCCCAGGCTTCTTAGAAGTCCACCTACTCAATAATATCATGGACTCACAGCAATTCCTTTGTGGACTGTAGGTTGGGAACCACTGTTTTCAAATCAACCTTGTGAAAATGAATTAACTTATCAACATGAATTCAAATATATGAAGGAAACATTGATCTCATTTCATTCAAAGGAAAATAAAATGTATGATTATCAAATCAAGGAATCAAGTACACAATGTCTTACAGATTGAGAATCCCTTATCAAAAATGCCTCCAGAAATGTTTTGGATTTCTGATTTTATAATATTTGCATATGGATAATGAGATGTATGTAAGAAACACAAGATCTCTTTCTTTGCATTGCAAGCCCATCCCTAAGATGTCATTTCCTTTTTAAGTGATTTTTTACAAAAAAACTTGGGAGTGGAGGGTATTAAAAAATGTTTGTGACAATAATTTATTTTGATTGGAATTTACCAAGACTTTCACTACAAGTAAATTGAAGTAAATGTAGTTCTATGTTTCTAAAGGGTTACACAGAGATAATCAAGCTTTTACTATAGTTAGAATGAGTTAAGTGTTTTGAAAACTGGCCTTGTCTATTGTCTTTGAATCATACTACATTCAAGTCAAGTGTGGAATTTTCCACTTGTGATATCATGTTGGCTTTCATGAAAAGTTTTTGAGTTTGGCACATTTCGGTTTTTGGAATTTCAGATAAAGGGTACTCAACCTGTACTTCGAATTTGATGAAAGAAATAAATATCAAACAAAATACATACGTATTCAACTAATTTGGCATCTTGACTATCAATCACATTACATGTGACGGTGAACCAATGTTCTCCAGCATGCATTACTTCAAACACAGACACTCTAAAAACAAAAATAGATTTAATCAAAGGGGGAGAAAAATTGTAAAATTTGTCCACATATAATTAAAAACAATATTTTGAAAACAGATCATTTTCTATATGAGTTTTTGAGAAAAGATATTGTTACTATTCTGTGTTTTCAGAGTAGTATCCTGTTGTTCCTATCACAAATTTTTGGCTGAAGTTGAAAGGCTGGTGGATACATTGAGTAATAGTCTTCAGTTATTTTAATTCTGAGATAAAGTCTTTTCATTTTAACACTTGGATTCATTTAAGAAAATGTAAATGTCAATATCAGGGAAATATACTGATCAAAGTTATCTCCCTTTACGCTTCAGTTGAATTTTAAAAAAAATTTCATAGTATTTATTATAATAATTTTAACAGATCTTATTTCCATCACTGGAGAGCTTCACTGTCAATTAGGAGCAGTATCATGCAGTTTATGAGTTTGAGAGTTAGTTTTTGATTGGTTTTCTCTATCTTGTTGCTTTTTTATCACAATGTTCTAGATCAATACACCCTCAGACTGTTTAGGTGTTATGGAGTCTGACTTCACAGAGGGCATTCAACCAAGGGCATCTAACTACAATTGTAGAAACATGCATATGTGCATGTATGCACTTTGGTTCCTCAACAACTGTATAAAATTGATATTCGCCAAATATATTAGTCAGTACACACGGCAGAGCAGTGTCAACACTGAACAGATGTGACACTGGAGTTTCATGAGGACAAAATTATTTTACATGACTTTACATGATTTTCCAGCCCCTTCCAAACATGCACTTTAGGAATGGACATTGCCCCAGTTGCGATGAAATGCAGCAATAAGATGAAGGAAACCAGCTATAAATGAATGAATAATAAGTATATACCTCATCACCTACAAAATCTTTTAAAATTATAGCTCAGATTTTTTTCATTAAAATTCAATTCCTGTTGTCATTTCACATTGTTTTAAAAAATCCAAAACGATCAGTTATTTTAGTCCAATTTCATTTGCCAATTTTGAAATTTATTACTGATTATTTTTCCAATTAGGACTTGGTTTTATAAAATTAAATTCTTTCGGAAGTCTAAGGAATTCATTTCTTATCACTATTTTACCAACAAAATTCCTCACATGCATCAATTTTTTACGATGTAACAAAGTGAAAAACTGAGACTTTTAGTCTCTTCCAGCTACTATGAATGTTAGTGCACTGAATTTGATTAGATGGTGGAAGATTTGATCTATTCATTCAAAACTTGATGTCGCACTCTAAAGGAAATAAGCAGTTGTCAACTTCCAAGAAGGAAAGTATTCCCTCACTTCATAATAAAGATCATAAAAGTCATTTCAGGACCATCAACAAGAGGACGAAAGAAATAAATCTGGATATTCCATTGACCACCATTCACAGAAAGGTTCACCAGAATCAAGAAAGAGGATCAACAGCCAGAAAGAAAATCTCTCGATCTAAGACAAGAAAAAGCCAAAATGGCTTCTACTGATAAGGAGCAGACAACCACTTCTTTGTCTAAGAATTTAACTTTCAGTGAAGGAGAGAATATCTCCAGATATCCAGTATAGCATAAACTTTAAACTTGAGTGAAAATTTTGAATAATTTCATTATCATCTGGAATGAATTCATAAATAGTTAATTTCAACCTTTTTTCAAAAAAAATTACTGTAGTAACTGTGTACAACTTTTGATCAAGCCAAATGTACTTTTAGATCAGTGATATCAATCTGTATTGTTTGCGGATCATTTTCAGAGCTTGACTCCTTATCCTACATCTGACGGATTCCAGTGAACATTGTTTGTGGATCATTTTCAGAGTTGGATATGGCAATCTTTTTCTATGCATGAATCCTGACTTCCTAATTTTTTGTGTGTTTGTGAACTTTTACCCCTTTTTCTGCCTTCAGATGATTGATGGACTGATTGAGGTTTTGCAGCAGTGTTCTGATAGCTGCCCTCTCATCACAATCCAACATCTTCTGGAATCTATCAAATCTGTTATTGGCTTTATAAGTATCTGGATCACACAAAAAACTTTTCACAACTGCCTGACTGATTATTTTGCTCAGCTATTTCAAATTGTGATAGACCCTGATTCTGAAGTCCAACAATCCTACCACATTTGAAATTAAAGTGATGAAATTAGATGTTTTTAAAAGGAGAAAAAGTATTCACCGGTAATGATGCAAGAAATTTAATATAAAAAAATCAGAGTTAAAATTGGAAGTGAGAGCAATATACTCGAGCGGGAAAAAGGATGAGAATATGTAGAGATAGATAACTGGTTTTTAGCTACTAAAACAGGGATTCACATTATATTTGAGACTGTCATAGGCATACAAGTCAGGGGGAAAATCCCATGAGCGGGCAAATTAGTGTAATTCGGGCAAAAGCGTGGAAAATTTTGGGTGAATCAAGTCTTTTGCCTTACCATATGCCCATGGAGATTGCATTGTTCGTGAATAAAAACGGTAATTTTATTTTACCTGTTTTCCAGTTCCGATCCAGATTCTTTTCGCATTTCAATTGTGTTGGGCATCCCAAAACATTCAATTAAACTATCCATTTGCATCAACAATTCCTGTTCAAGATCAAAAAACTCATTCAGGTCCTTCGTATTCAGTTCTTTCCGGCCCAAAATACTTGCATTTAACTTTGGCAACCAATAACTCAATTTCTGGCTCATCAATAACAATGCATGGGAAGCACCTGTCATAAAAAGAGTCAAAGAACGGCTTTTAATCATCAGATTTCATTTACTTCTTAGATGTTTTTTCACTCTATTTTCAAATGTTTTCCAATAGAAAATGGCAGTGACGTCATAAGTAGAATTTATTCGGACCATATTTATTCTCTGATGGAATTTTTTTTACATGACTTCAGGTTTGGATGCTACAATTGTTCAGTTATTGACTGTGATGGCAAGTCCATACTTCATTTGCTTTACTTTATATTATGTTTATTTTACATTTGTGTGAATGGAATTCATTTAGCTGAATAAGATATTCATACTCAGAAAAGGAAACGAAAAAAACAAAACAAAGATATCATCATACACAAAAAATACAAATTGACCACTTAGAAATGTTACTCTTTGACTATCCATCCAGAAAATACCAATTCAAAAACAATCTTGTTGACAAAACTCCGTAGAGAATGATTTTTAGCCGGAAGGTGAGCGGCAGAAATTTCTTACCATTATCTCCAGTCAATAAAATCTCATACTGGTATTTCATTCGCTTTATAACCTACAAGAGAAATCAGAAATACTATATTTAGTTGTGCATAATGCAAGAAATTCAATGGAAAAAATCAGGATCAAAATATGATAAAATAAAGTATATACATATATTACTGATTTTTAGCTACAAAAAGGGAGGGGTTGCATTATAATTTAGATCACATTGTGCTTGAGGAAATACAGTAAGTTCATTACGCAATTTTATTATAATATACAGGTATGGCTGAAGAAAGGCAGTTTGCCAAACAACCTTTCAACAACAAAGGCAAAAACTGGGTTAGGGACCTCGAACTGTGGGAAATCAGCTCAAGTGTTGGACTGGAATCCGAAGGGGAAGAAGTGAAGAGTTGGGAGGCCGAAACGATCTAGTAAAAAATCAATTGAGAGTGAAGCAAAGACAGCCGGACTGAAATGGGCCCAACTGAGAGGAGGTTGCAGCCCTATGCTCCATAGGGAGTTTATAGAAATAAACAACAATGCAGGTGTTCAAAAATACCTCCAGGTGATGAACGTCCTCTCTTTGATTATGTAAAGTTTGCCCATCACCACTTTCCATACCAGAAATCACATCATGGATTCTTAAACATTGAAGCATTTACAAAGGTATGTATGATATGCATTACCATTAATTCATATAGGAAGAAATTTTTAAGCATTCCCAGACCCCAAAAATAACTTTCTATATCTCCCTAGCTTGAGGTTGAAAGTATAGCATGAGAGAACACACATATCACAAATTCAAAAACGCCCCTGCCTGTGGCAACCAATGGAGTGGGACACCTAAAAGCTTTATAAATAGTAGTTCATCTACTGCATTTCTACTTACACAGGATCTTTTCCTTTTTTGCTAAAATAAAATGGAGCATTTTACAGAATTCTTATTTTTCCCCCAATTAAAATCAAACAGTGCAAGTCAAGTAATTGAAAAAGAACATTTAAGGAGCCAGTCTACAATAGAAAATAGAGCAAAAAAAGTTTACTTAGCTGGTGACAATTGAAGACTTTCTCTTCATAACTCGTACCTAGACATATGTAAGTATGTATATATCTTCCAGTCTTCCAGCCTTCCCACTCCCACCTTCCCAAACAGAAACAACGTCCACCATTATAATCTGACAAAATGTTGAAGGGAGTCTTTCAGGTGTAGAGCCCACCTTTTCCAGCAAAAGAAAATTACACATATATGGAGTTATCTGCCTTTGGCAGGGATCTACTTACTATTCTTTACATCTCCGTAGAAATGATAAATCCTTTGTCACTTCCTCCTTGACATCCCACAGAACTACCAATATGATCGTTATCTTTACGGTATTTAAACTGTGGTGGTAAAACTATCTCTCTCTCTGTATTCTGACGGCTTTGAGGTAAGCTCGTTCTTTTCTCTCTCTCTTTAGCTAGGATAGTTTATATAGTTTTTACACACGCTTACTTTTTACACACACATCATCACATATAAAAAGTAATCCATTCTTCTTTCTTCTCAAAGAGCACATCCTATCTAAGTTAAACACTCTCACTGTAGTTGGGTCGGACTTCTAGAGATAATATTTTAGAGGCTATACTTTAGATGACCAAACTGACAGACATTCTAAAGACTCTATCTCACATTTAGTTAATGACATTCCTTTCCCTTCATTCTTTCTTTCTCCTCATATTTATTGCGGTAGATCCCTCCAAACATATCCATGTCAGCAGAAACTCCAGTCCCCATTTATTTTAATTCATTCCTGAATTAAAACTTATCACTGTTGTTAACCAATTCGTTAGTTCTTATTTCCGTGTTTGTTAACAATCAAACTAACTGTGTACTAACCTAGATTTTATGCTTAAGCAGTGAACACGCTACTTAATAGAATTCATTTTCTTAGATCAATTCTGGTAATCTATCATTTTGGGGGCTTATATAATTAGCAGCCCAAAACAAGGAACCAGCCCCCCCCCCCCCCAAATCTCTAGCTATGTTACTGAGAGTTGGTCAGTTGATTCAGACTCACCGCATTCAAGTGGTCAGTGCTGGTTCTGAGCATGTTTACTTGATTCTCGGAAGGTTTGTGTCGATCAAGCAATATACGGGATAAATCCTCCCAGGAACCTTGGAGTTTCATCATTTTGGTGAGTTCTTCTAATCTGCTCAGAGAAATGATTCCATCATAATTCTGGCTTTCTGCTGTTATTATCTGAAAAAAGAATTTTTAAAAAAACATTCCAGACTTTCAGAAAAATTTTCTTTATCTGTGTTCATTTTTGCAAAAACCTCTCTTTTAAGCCTTTCAACAGTACAATATGTTCTTTGAAGCTGTTGAAGTTGAACTTGAAACAGGTCTAGTTAATCACTTCATAGAGACTGTCATGTGACCAATGTCTTTTAGCAGCATACCATGTTGGGAGTGATCAACTTTAAAGATTGGGAAAAGGGGTGATCAATGAATAAGTTAAAAAGCCTGAATTTCCAAAAAAGAAAATGTGAATGCTGCTGGACTCAAGCAAAGGGAACTATTTAGCATAAACTAACATTGCAAATTTAACTTCCAGTGAAAACCTTCCTTTATTTTTTTCAAGATTTAATAAGCTGTAAGTGTTCAAAATTCAACTTTTCTATGCAATTGGATTGAAAGCACCAAAAACTACTTTTTTCAGGGTGAATAACTTTCAAAATTAATGTATTAGTTTTCATTGTTTTCCTGGTGGTTACTAACTTTTGAAACTTTAGAGAAAAATGTTTTTTTTTCTTATTTAACTTTTGGGGATTGGAAGGGCAAAAATTCTTGTTTTTAATCAAAAAATGACTTGTTTATCTGAGGATAAGTAACTTCCATAAACATGTATTACTTGTTTATGTTTTCAAGACAGTGACATTCGAATGATGTCATATAGTGACAGGTTAGATGTGTCCTTTTATAAAGCGGTCAATCTTGTCCCTCTCTTTTATGGACTTCTACAGATGCATACTCTGTAAGGAGAGAAATTGGTCTCTTTTTTCA
Organism: Thysanoteuthis rhombus; assembly: GCA_963457665.1. Lineage (NCBI taxonomy): Eukaryota > Metazoa > Mollusca > Cephalopoda > Oegopsida > Thysanoteuthidae > Thysanoteuthis > Thysanoteuthis major. Next base: position 7,712,882 of record OY735220.1, on the reverse strand, counting down.
CAGATATAGGGGGCAAGTATTGAATAAAATGATGTTGGTCAACCAAGTTGGCTCATTCCCAGCCCTGTAAACTACAAAAGCAAAATCATTCTCAGCTACCCATATAACACGAGTGATTCCATTTAGATACATGGGGATGATCACCAATTCCCTCCTCGCTCAGCAAAGAATGAATTCAATAGTTCAAACAACTTTTGAACTGATAATGATTCTTCTCAAAATTACAGAAGTTATAATGCTAAAGTAGATAATAATGATTATGATGATGATGCAGAGACATAGTGAGGTGGGGTAGTTGCCCTGGGTGCAGTTGTGAAGAGAAGCAAAATTTAATCTGGCTAATAATACCGGTTAATAATTATACCTTTCCTAAAGATATAGTGCTAATGTCACTGGGTACAGTCTTTGCCCCTGGGCACTTAGAACCTTCGCTACACCAATGCGATAATGATGATAATCGAACTAATTTAACACTTAAATTCATACTAGGGAATTTAAATGGTATTTCAAGGGGAGTAGCGTTTTATTAAAGTAACTTCCCCAGCATTTTTTGGCAAATTTAAATTTTGTTGTTAATTCAATTCACAAAAGTGTTCCATTCCTAAAATCCTATTCAGTGGTAACAAGTGGTCCATGAATTGAAGAGTTAATGATGAAGGTACTAACAATGATGATGAAATTGAATGATAGTGGCACAATATTCATGATCATATAATGAAAAAGATCTTTTCATGTCTGTACTTACTTCATCCCACTGGTAAAATGTGTCATATATCTCTCTTTGCACTGAGGTTGGAGGGGCTATTTTAGAGCCTGTCTCAGTCCTGAAAAAAAAATCATTAAATAATTTTTTAACATTTACAGTACAGAGGAATCCAATTATAAAGTATTAGGGATAGGATCTTTTAAATCAGGCCTTCCTACAGTGGTGGTTGCGCCCCAGTCCCACCCTTGAATGTCCCGTGAATATTTGAGGGTCACAAGTGCAACTGAGAAAAATTTTATATTCTACTTTAGGGTCATTATTTTTAGTGTACTGCAATTTTTCCAATAAAAAAATGAAACTTTGGGGTCATACATTTAAAATTAAAACCAATCTACAAATTTCAAATGAAATAATAACCATGCCAAAAATTTCTGTCGTATTAAAAGTGTTCGGGATCAACAGATTTTGATAACCAATCAGTTTGAAAACAGTATCCATGTTTATGATAAACAGCTTCCTCTGTGTATTTTTATGAGAGCTATCTCTAATTTTCATGTTTGAAAGGAAAGAATAGAAGTCAGGTCAGGTGAGTAACTCAATAGAAACTGTCATGTGATCAACATCTTTAGGCAGGATGCCGTGTTGGGGATGATCAATCAAAAAATTGGAAAAAGGAGCGATCAATGCATAAGTCACTTCTCTCACGTTTTGCTTGGCACTGATCACTGAAAAGTCTGAATTTTCTAAAAGAAAGTGTGAATGATGTTAGAGATGCAAACTAGTAACCGATTTAGTTTATATTACATGGCAAATTAAACCCTCCCCTTCTAAAGACCTATTTAATTTTCAAAAAATCAAAAAACTTTTTTCTGGATATAATAAGGAATGAATGTTCAGATTTCCAGCCTTCTAGCTCCATTTGTTTAGCCTGTACCTTTTGAAATATACATACATAGCCAGGCAACTAGCCACACTAACTTGAAAACTGAAGAAACCTATATTGACATTTTTGGTTGACAGTTTCTAACAAGAAAAAATAAGGGGACAATGAAGAAAATGGGAAATCTGACATTAAATTCTAATTCTAATTTTCAGACAACAACCTTTATTGTAAGCTCAATTACATATGGGTTAGAACTGAGTTTCTTAAACCAGCACATGATTCACACACGGATGAATGAAATTATTTTTGTGGTGAATGAAACTACAGGGTTAAATGAAGAGTAGGTGAAACATGAAGGATGAAAGATTAAATTTACTCAGATATTTATATTTTTTCCGTACTTAAAAAAATAAGACAGAATCATTTTTAAAAATCTAATTCTAAGTTCATCAAATTTCATTTGCTAAATTTGTGTAAACTAGAAAAATTCTAATAGCTTATAGTGTTGATGTTTTGTCACTCCTAGTTTTCTTTATGTATTTTTAGGATGTTTAAAAAACATGAATGAAATTAAATGAGTTAATATATGCTTTTTGCTCATGATATGAACTGAACTAAAACTATACACAAAGGAGACTAAGACGGAAATGACCAGAAACATAAGGAAATTTAGTCATGGATGAAGGAGATTTTATAATTTTATAATTTTATGATTTTATAATTTTAGACTTGAGAGCATATGACAGTGAAATAGTTTTTAAATACTATTTTAAAAGAGTTTAAAGTAACATCAGAAAAACAGAAAAATTGTTCTATCTCGTAAAGGATTCTTGATAATTAACCATAATCATTGAAATACCATATAGAGAACTTTTCCCTAAGTTTTTTTTCATTTCTTACTATATATATATATATATATATATATATATATATATATATATATGTGTGTGTGTGTGTGTGTGTGAACTTATTGGGAAAGAGACAAACTCTGGAGTAAAAGTATATGGAGAATTTATTTCTTGATGAATTAATTGAGAAATTAATTTATTAGTATGCTATACATGTTTAGGGAAGGGTTCGTATCTTCAGTAGCATGTGTGTACTTTGTAGAGGTTCAAAGGTTAGGTTTCTATTGGAAACAAATTTAACATCAAATGTTTTGCTGTGGAAGCAATAGTGGAAATCAAAAATGAAAATTCATGGGAGCCATAGTGGTGAGTCTGTTTTATGTATGTGAAAGAATATAAGGTGGTTTGGTTGGATCTTTTGTTTGAAGCAGTAGCAGCAGTTATGGGTATTTAATTGGTTGTAATGGTCAAGGGAGGTGGGCATTCTGAAGAATTCATCATCATGATTATTGGGAATCAAAGTTATTCATCTAGGAGTGTAGACCAGATCACCGACTTTTTTTTACAAAAATTCTAAAACATACTTAAATATTTCCTTTGAAGTTTTAATTTTGGTTTTAATAGCCAGAAAATAACAAAGTTAGTTGAAAAGAAAATCACTTTTGCACACATTAAAGCAAGTTTTAAACAGTTTTAATATTTGTCATCCAAAGTTAACTTTGATTATGCCATGATTGTCCATCTGCTGATAGATTTAAATTCTTCCATCAAAAATCTTCAGAAATTAAAATAGTCAATATAGAAATATAGAATAGAAAAAAGGAAGGAAATTTCGCAGCTCAAGCATATAACATCAATTTAATTCATCCAGGGAAAAAATTACTTATAGCTTCAAATATGCCTGACATATTTCACTATGATCGCTAATTATATAAATAGCCTATATATCCATTATAATAAAAGGCTATGAAATGATTTTGCTATCATCTAGACATTATTAATGATAAAGTAGTTAGATTATTAAAAATAACAACTACATTTATTATAATTTTTTTACAAACGTTTCTTTCATCTTATTGACAGTTGCTTTTTATCTGTTTACAGCCATCAGCAAGCAGCATGGATTAGAAATGATATAGAAAAGGCCTCAATATCACATCCCCTTTTCCTCTGGAAGCCTGTCTTAGTGTAGCAGATGCCTTACCAATTAGGCCACAAAGACCACTGGCTACAGAAGCTGAAATCTAAATACATAGCTTCAATTCTTTATTTCCTCTGAGCCTTTATATTTGTTATAATAGAATACTATGATATGATTTTGCTATCATTTTGACTGTTGTAATGATGAAATAATTAAATCATTAAAAGTTGGTTAATCCAAAAAAAATCCGAAAGTTGTTTGCCATGAATAAAACAATGAAGATTCTCCAGAGATCAGATCTCATTGCTGGAAAGCAAGTATTAGTCATACAGTGTGCAGAGAACAAAATGAAGACAAGGCACAAATTCCAAAAAGGGGGGTGTTATGTAATGAACATTTTTTGGTGCTGAACAGGTTAGGTAGCAAAAATGTTAATTGACGCCATGCACTGCTAAAGTTAAATATAAAATTTTAAAGTACGTGAGAGGAAGAGCAGAGAGAAAGAAAAAAATAATTTCTTTTAATTACATAATTTGATCTTTGAAATTTTCGAAGTTTAACTCTATATCAGCTCTCAGTTTATCATGTGTCACCCTAGAAGTTTCCTCCCATTGGGAAATGTCCAAGTAGAATTTTTCCATGGAATCTTTCCAGCTGATGACTAGTTCTTGTATTTTGGCCAACAACACCGTGTCCTGGTCACTGATAAGAACAGCACAATGCTGTACAATTTTGGCCCACGTCTTTTCACTTACAAGTAGCCGCTTGGCTGTGGTCAAATCACATTCTTCAATGACCTGCGGAAGGAAATAGAATATCAGTTTTATTCATTCATTGCTCAAAGTGACAATACAAAGTTCAGATTTGAGAAGTCAAAAGTTCATCATTATTATTAATTTTTAGACTACAATTTACCTTAATCTCGATCAACTTCAACTCAGCCTGGCTCCCCTTTAGCAGTAAATAAATGGCATTGATTGGAAATGAAGAATAATCTTCAGATGAGACTTAAATGCACACCTTTCCTGGGAGAGCAGCTTTATGCCCTATCGCTCTAACAATTGAGCTACCTAATCCAATTGGCGATTGAAATTCAAATCCAACCCTTTAAACATTGTTTATACCAATCATTTGCTACCATGTTTGTATACTTCACAAGCTGGTAGTGTCAGTATTAGTACAGCAATTTGCAATCAAAAGCAACTGAAAAATCAAGATGAAGATAAATAGTAGTCTAAAAGTTATTAATAATAATTTAGAATGCTTCATCTAACAAAAATACATAAAAATAATTGCTGTAAATTATTACTGAATTGTTTCCAGGTCTTAGTTGGTCACTCAATAGAAACAATTACATGACCAATGTCTTTTGACAGGAGGCAATGTTGGGGGTCATCAATTAAAAAATTTGGAAAAAGGGGTGAGTAATGAATTAGTTACTTCTCTCGCCCTTTGTTGATTAGTAATCACTAAAGAGTCCAAGTTCTCTAGAAACGAGCATGAATGCAGCCAGACACAAACCTAGGGACAAATTTAGCGTAAACTCTCATTGTAAAATACCCCCCCCCACACACACACTAAAGAACTCATTTTTGGACACAATGTCCAAAAATGTTATTTATAGACATAATAAGGAATAAATGTTTAAGTTTTCAGCCTTCTTGCTCCATTGGTATAACCTGTACATGTAACATATGCATACATAAATAGCCAGGCAGAACCTCTTAAAGACTGAAGAAACCTATGTTGATAGTTTCTAATTGACATAATCTTTCAACACACAATTACTAGTATATCTCGGAATTTTTGAGATGAGGTATTATTATTATTTCCATCATTATTCGGACTATCCTCATCTTTGTTGTTTTTCATGGACACATAGCGCAGTGGTTACAGCATCAGACAAATTACTGTAAAGTAATCTGATGGTACTAGGTTCGATCCTAGTGTGAGGCAGTATAACAATACTACTAACGCTGAAAGAGGGGAGTACGGTCGATATACCCCCGTCGGATAAATAAAGGGTTCGGTTCGTTACTTCCCAAAAAATCTCCCAGATGTTACCTGACGAAGGCCGTAGAGTGCAACGGCCGAAACATTGTATGAAAAACAACAAAGATGAGGATAGTCCGAATAATAATGGAAAAACAATTACTACTTACCTTAATGGCCAAATTATAAGTTGTCGTACACCACATTTCTTTTTCTTTGACTTGAGCCGCCACCTGATTCTCTAAACGTCGACGTTGCAATTCATACAATTCATGGTATTCAGTCAGAATATTTGAATTTTTGGCAGCTTCACTTAAGGCAATCTTCAACTAAAAGAATTCAATTTCTTGTGAATCAGTTTTACATTTAACTTTGTAAATAGACATTCAAGCTTATGAAAAACAGGTCTGATTAGTCATTCAATGATCAGTTAAAAAAATTGGATAAGGGGTGATCAATGAATAAGTTACTACTCTCACCTTTTTGGGGGCAGTGATCACTAAAAAAAGTCTGAATTTACAAAAAACAAACGTGAATGCTGCTGAACACAAACTAATGGACCAATTCAACTTACACTTTCATTGCAAATTGAACCCTCACTAAAATCTTATCTAGGAGGGGATTTTGAAAAAAAAAAAACATTTAATAACTGAAGAAACCTATGTTGACAGTTTTGGTTGACAGTTTCTGATATTAGACACAATACCATGTATTTTGCGATTTTATCAAAAATTTGTCTTTGCAAATTTTGGCATTCAGTCTATATGTTTTGCATTGGAAATCAGTAAGAAAGGGATTGTCAGTGGTCAGGAATAAAATCAAGCATTACTGATAGAATAGGGCTTTCATATGCAGAATATTAAACAAAACTTCCAACAATTCGATTATCTTCAAGAGTATAAGACTATTAGGACTCTGTTGTTTTGTTTTATCATAAGACATTTCAAGAAACTGAAATGGAAAAAGTGAATAAAAAGGTGTTATAAAAGCAGTATTTGTTTAAGGATTTGTTGAGCTAATCAAAAAGAATAAAGATTGAATACTTTACAAGCAGGAAAATGGAGACACTAAGTCTATTTTTATCATCACACCGGCAAACCCCTCAAGAAATTTCCTCGTTTTATTTCATCCCTTTTCTTGGGATCTCTTACTGAAGGAATGTATGTTCTGATTTTTCAAGATATGTTTCAGACTTAATCAACAAGCTACTTATCTCCACATATTCACAGGTTACCTGAAAATTTTGTTTTCCCTAACAAGCTGTATCATCAAGAATTCCAGCTCAAATAACATACCTGCTGGAATCAAATCTTTTACTCAACCAACGACTGTTTTCATGTGCTCTTTAGACCGGGAGAACCCTTAGAATAACTATCATTTTTCAAGGAACCTCTGCATAAAAAAATTTAAATGTACAGCTAATGACATATGTGCTCAAAATTGTGTATTATAATCTAAAAGTAAGTATCAGTATTACAATATACAGGAAGAGAGGTTTCTGCATATCAATAAATATGAAAAAATATTAAAAGTCATTCATAAGTATTTTTTTATATTATCTGGCATTGTGACTTTTTAGAAAATTTTCTTTTAAAAATCTGAAAGTTATACCAATTGTAAAAAATGACAGCTGCTGGTCCGGAAAAAATTGGTTGGTAAAAATTCTGGTGATTCTAATTTCAAATGTCATCAAGACCGGGACTGCAACTGGTTATATTTTTAAAGAAAACTCAAACGAAGCAAAAGTCAGCTGGCTATGGCTTCAGCCGTCCCTGCTTGGTCTTCACATATCACCTTGTCACTTACTTGGCCTGTTTGGGATAAGTAAATTAGACCAAGAGGCAAGTGGCATCATTCGCTTCATCCTATGTTATTTCATCCTTAGCTGGGGGGAGATAGATTCATATCTTTCCCACAGACATTCATGTGAAGTGAACACAGAGTGTCCCAGCCGGAGTTTGAACTTGGCTTGCTGAGTCCATTCTCCATGTTGTTACTCAATCAGTCACCTTGCACCTCTCATTAGAGATTGTGACATACATTATTAAATGCATTATATCATAATTAGTACGTACAACAAACACAAAAATAAACTAGTATTCCAAAAGAAATAATAAATCACTGCCACCCATATATGCTGCATTGGGGGTTGGGGGTGATCAATTAGAAAGTCTAAAAAAAGTCTAAAAGCTTCTTTACAATTTAGGTTTCCTAAATGATTGTCACATGGTCAATAAACAAAAAAGTTCACCTGTTCCTCTTAAACAAGCAATTCTTTCTTGGATAACACATTGTACGTACATTTATATGCAATTGTGTATGTGTGTAAATGTGGGGGGGGGGTATGCATTCGTACAAATTTATATATAACCAAGATTGTCAAACTCCAGTCCAAATGGGACTCAACTTTGTTTTTCTACCGTGGGAACAAGAACAACAAGAACAACCCTCACCTAATTTAGGGGAGTACATTTTTCAGAATTTCAAAAATGCAATCAGTGAAGAGTTACCCCCCTTAAATTTTTGTGTTCAACAAAAGAAGTACTAGTGGAGTCTGACCCTGTAACACTGGAGCTTGTATTTAATTTACTCATTATTGTGACCAGTATGAATCCTGTTGAGCAGTGATCAGTCATGAACACAGTTGGTAATTTAACTCTCAGTTTGATGAACCACTCAAAATCATTGTTAGAAAATGGGACTCTTTTGTAAGAGTTGAGTCACATTTTGGTGATAATTCCAGATGAATAGAATCAAATAAAACTCACGGCTTTCCTGGTGCTGTCTACTTCTCTTGCAAGTTCAGAATCATGTTCTTTCACTTTAGCCAGTTCCCTGCAAGGTTAAAAGAGAAGGAAAGCATGAATTCAGAATTATCTTAAAATGTTGGAGCTGTAAATATATCTACAGAGAAGAAAATGCTATCTAAATCTATAATTAGTTAAGCAGGTTTTGCCAAACTGAAACAGCTTAGGATTTCTTATGGATTAAGATACAATTTTATTCATTTATCTTTATTGTTTATTCCATCAAAAATTTCTTTTATGTTGCAATATTGATTTTATACTGGAGTGTTTATATTGAATTATTTGGGAAAATTTTTTGCACAAATATTTCAAAATAAACATCAAATTAAAAATTTCAGTCTTTGTTCTGCGAACTGCAAATGATGAAAGATAAATTGGTCAAAATATTGGGAAAAATTCAAGAATTATATTTATAAGGAATGTGTGAGTGATAGTTTCAGATTACTCAAGTATCTGTACATCAAGAATAAGTGAAGAGAAGCAGGGGCGGACTGACAGTGATCTGGGCCCCAGGGCAAAAAGGGTTATTGACCCCTTTATCCTTACTGGTTAGACCTCTCAGTGCTTTGAGCCTCATTGTCTGACCACTTAGTCCACCCCTGGAAAGGAGCTATAAGATTTGGTTGTTGCACAAGTTTCCAGCATTTCTGACAAAATCTGATAGTTATATGAATCAATAGTATTATCATTCAATCATGAAATTGAAATATTTTTCTTAGCTTTTTATGGTCTTTGCCATCTTTCAGGCAAATTATGTATTCCATCATAAAAAAACAATTTGGGTTTTGATTTGATTCTTTAAGCAATCTTTTGATATTTTAAAGTTGTTGGAATCTCTTGAACAAAGAGTGGACGCCTTAATAAAAATATGAATTGCTAACAATAGAGGTACATGAAATTGACAAAAACATTGTAAAAAACCAAAACATTACTCACGCTGTCAGAGTGTTGAGGGCATTCTTAAAACTGAATAGTTCCTCTGTAAGTCTACGATCGAGTGCTCTCTGTGCAATAACTTCTTGGTGCAAACTGAAAAACACATTTCAAAATCTGAGACATGAAATAAAAATTCTTAATACTAGCCATCAAAGTCAATAATTGAATAGCCATAGAATTAAAATTTGAAATCACGTTAAAAAATTCCATGGAAGAATGAATATGGTTGGAATAAATTCTATTTATGATATCACTGGCATTTTACACTGGAAAAATTCTAATACAGAGTAAACAAGACATCTAGATTCAGGAGTATCTAGATGTTATGAATAAACAAAAAAAAGGCAAAAAAGCTTTTTTTCCAAAAATCAAAACAAAACATTTTTAGAAGAGTGGAGTACTGATGACAATTTTCAAGTCTGCGGACAAAACAGTATGGTCAGGAGCGCAGGAACAAACAAACACCCAAACAAACTGATATGAACACATAAACGAACACACATGCACATATGAAAAAGGATAAAAACCTTCGCCATCTTTGATGGTTAGGGTTGATCAATTACAAATTTTGATAAAATCCCATGACAAACATTTTTTTTAAAAAATCATCCGTCATACATTTGAATGTTTTGGAATCTGAGTGATAGATTGACCAAGTGTTGACGCCATCAGTATAGGCCTGCTTTAAAACAAATATGTTTCAGTAGTATTTACAAGGGGAAAATCAAATTTGTTTGTTTTTTCATTTTTTTTGTTATTTCAACTGCAATTTTGCACAATTCATCAGTGCAGAACAGCCATACAATAGTGAATAAGAAGGTTCGATAAGTTTCAGTCATTCTGTCAATTTTTCATTTGTTTTTGCACCCACAAAATTCAGCTACAGATAATTTAGTGTGAGGCTTGTAGTGTATGTTATAAAGGGGTCCTAAAATTAAAAAGAAATACAAATAGATATTAGTAAATAAATTTTCTACCTGCATAGTAGAACAATACTTCATGAAATCTCTAGTTTCCTGATCAGTGCAGTAATGGTTAACAAGCTTGTGATGCTAATCAGTACTACTGTAATGAGCTTGATCCTCACTGGATGCCCCGCTATTGTTACCCTACCTCAAATTTAGCTGAGTATATACTGCAAATAATGAAGCAGAATATATTTACCAAGCTTAGCTAAGTTTGACACAAGGTCACTAATGAAACACCCAGTAAGGATTAAACTCATTACAGTAGTAATGGTCAGCCATACAAGCTTGTTAACCATTAGTATTTCACAATTTCCCTAGGAATTTCCCAAAATCGCAAGTAATATATATATATATATATATATATATATATATATATATGTATACATATATATATGTATACATATATATATATATATATATATATATATATATATATATATATATATATATATATATATATATATATATGTATACATATATATATGTATACATATATATATATATATATATATATATATATGTATACATATATATATGTATACATATATATATATATATATATATATATATATATATATATATATATATGTGTATACATATATATATGTATACATATATATATATATATATATATATATATATATATATATATATATATATATATATACTCACAAGAAAGAGAGAGCAGATCATCAGTCAAGTTTATGTGAATTTTAGATTTAACTAACATGAAATTCATTCATGTAAACTCTTTAGGTAATCTGAATATAAGAACATGGCTGTAAGTATCCAATGAAGAAAAGCAGATGTTTTCCTTTACCTTTTTACTTGGTTAGGGACTCTGTTTAGAAGATCACTGTAACGTTTTCTGATTTCTGCCAGAAGATCTCCACGTTCGAGACAATCCACACTGACCTATAACAACAAAAAACAAAAGCATAACGAAGAATATCTGATAAGGAGATATAAGCCCTATATGTATTGCCTTTTAGGATTTAGGATTTTCAAGGGCACCAAGATTTTATGCACTTATCAATTTCAAAAGATAGTAACTTGTGTGTCTGTTCATGTATGTATGAAATTTTCATGAAATCATTATGTCTACACAACCACAAAATTCAAACACACTCCTGTTTGGGTATCAGAGTCACCTGCAGTGGCACAAAAATCTTTCTGCTGGACAAACTAAGTCTCTTACAGAGAGCTAAAGGTTAAGAAACGAATGTAGGTTTTTGATCAAGGAATAGGTTATCCGTTTATATGTTAATATAGTTAGTCACCACTATCCACAGCAGACCGGTTTAAACACTGTTGCCAGCTTTCGGTTATTCAATATAACTATAAATCCAGACATAATCCAGCACTAACCAATTATAGTAGAAACAATTTTGGGTTTTTTTAAAAATACCCCCAGCTTTTAGTGGGGGTTCAATTTACAATGTAAGTTTATGCTAAATTGGTCCCTTAGTTTATGTCCAGCAATGAATTTATGATTCAAACTTGGCAGTATCTTGATTTTACCACCATCATTGCTTAATTTTTTTTTTACGTAAAAAGAAGCAGAGGCGGTGATCCATAATTTCCCTTAGAATGTTAGTTTTTTTTGGTGTTATTCTAAAGTTTCCATGGTTTACTCTCTCATTACTTAACTGCTTGAGAGCAGCTGATAAAGAATTTTTTTCTCTTGTATGGACAGAAAGTAAGGCTCCACTTTAACATAATAGTTACATTGTGAATAGAACTCCTCTTTTAAAACCCTTGCTGCACAAGCAGTGAATGGGACAGTGATTCAAGACAATCGATAGATGGTGTGGAAGGGAATGAAAACAATGAGAGTCCTGGAGTGGCTGATGAGATATTTCACCAATATGATATCAGACAAAAAATATCCTGGTTCCAAACAGTTAAAAATGCTTTGTTCCACTGTTGTGTTGTAAATTCTTTGCTGGAATTCTCATTAATTGCCAAGGAAAGTTTTCAAGTATTTCAAAGATTAACATCTAAATCAATCACGTCATTAATCCTTCCTGAAGACCAGGGTTCTTCAAACTTTTTCAACCGTGAACCAAGTTTGATTTTACGCAATAACCTCATGGCCCACTGACATATATCATATAAAAATATATAGACCTAGCACCCCCATCTAGCATGAACAGGAACATAATGTGATATATTATTTTCTTACCAGTATGATACATACAGACATACTTTCATACATAGATATATATTTCAAATTCTAGTTATTTCATGGTCACCAATGTTTTTCTCGCTTACACTTTATTTATTCATTAGTTTGCCACTGCTATCAAAAAAATGAAAACAGAATTTTAATTCAACAATATTTCATTTTTTTTTTCAAATTTATCCTTGGATGAAGTATTGCAACATTATTATATCAATTTTGGCTAGTTTTACCTTCATCCAAACTTTCAGTTTCTTTTTATCACAACTACAGTAATGATTAAACTGCATAATCGGGAAATAAAGAGCAAGTCTACAATGAAAATCGAACTCATACCATTTAGCCTGAGGAAGTTTAGTATATGCCTGGCTACTTTTGAATATTCAGCCACGGAAACTTCATAGCTAAACAGAAGCTGATTTTACCACTCAAATCTAACTCCTTACATCTGATATTCCACACTTGTTGATGTTTACATCTTGAGACCAAGTAGTCTTTTGATAAAATGATTTTTTAAAAAAGATTCTCAATTTATTCTTGGATGAAGTATTACAACATTATTAAGTTAATTTTATGTTGATCTGCATTTTCTTGTTTACATTTAATATTTCCTGAATATTAAACTAATCTAAAAGGTAAAATTAAAATACAATTTATCAAGTTTAATGTAGCATAAAATTCTGTTTCTACCAAGTTACATCACCAGATGTAACAGATGACATAAGTATGACAGACAGCAAATGCACATTGCTAATTATTATACGTGTGGATTTATTTCTTGTGATCCTGTGACCCATTCAGTAGGACTATACAACATAGTAATGAGTCGTAACCCATACTTTGAAGAACCCCGGTGTTGAAAAATATGTGACTACATGAGATTAATAGCCAAGAGATTTGAAAACTATTTTCCGAATGTTTTATCAATTCCAACAAGAATAGAAAACCATTTGCATCTACTTTAAGCCTTTTGAGACTCCGAGGATATTCATATATTGAAGTTTTTATGTCTGCTGGGATATGTACCATTGATCTCTTTTAGAAGTCTACTGGGACATTTTAATTCAGGCAATATACACCTTAATAGGTTATTCTTGAAAGGGTTGAACAAACTAATCTCAGATTTTTAACTTTATGTAGTTAGTATCAAGAAATAAAACTATTTTTCATTTTTATTTTTATCTATTTTACTAGATGAAGTGTTGTAAATCATTATTATCGAGTTTTACTACTATTTATCTTCATCTTAATTTTTGTTGCTTTTTATCGCTACTAAACTCATGCTGGGTACTTTTCACCGGTGAGTAAGCAAATTAACAGTGTGGGTCTGAATGAAAAAAAAGTTCTAGGTAAACTATGAACAGAATAGTGTGAGGAGCAAGTTTATATTTGCATTGGAAAATTAGAATGATTTTTCTAGGGTGGAGTGAAAAATCAAATTGTAAAAAGTTTACGGATTAAAACCTGACAAATGTGTCAAAATTGAGGTAAAAATTAATTTTGGGAGGTTGCCACCGTTTCTGTCCTGGCAACCATGGGTTTAATTTATAAAGTAAAGTAAGCTGATGCTAAAATGGTCCTTTACTTAGTGTAAAATGCATTGTAAGTAGACACAATCAGGTCAGTTGTCAGGAAAGAAAAGGCTATCACCAAAATTAATTTCTATCTCAATTTTGACATTTTCGTCTAAATTTAGGCACTTGATTTTTTGAAATTGAAAAAAAAATTATTCTCACCACACCTTTTTTTTTCTAGACTGTCAGTCATTGATTTTTGTTTATTTTTTGGTTGGTTTCTAGAGTTGGCTTTGTTCTCTTACCGTAACAACAAGAACAATTCTCACCAAAATGAAGGGTGTAAACCAATAAGTAAAACCTGCATTACACTACTGTGATTTGAACTCATGACCGACTGATTGCCAGCTGGCTATCATACTAAATTGACATGTTTTAGATATTAACAATAATCTTCCATACAGATACACACAAGCTTATTTCATTCTAATAAATAAAATACATTTTTACCAAAAAAATATGTTTTTATAATTTTTTTATACATTTTATTTACAATACAAGAAGTTGCAGAAACCATCCTCAATTGGAATTGAAGTTGGGGTGGAGTTTAATTCCACAGTCTTGTCTTTTTATTTATTTTTGTGTTTCTCATTCATGTTCCTGATTCAGTAAAAGTCTGTTACTTGGATAATGATAAGTGGATATCTCCAATGATATTGAAATTTTGAATAAGCACCTTTAAGATATAATATGGGATCAAGATAACACTCTTACCTGTCGTATCAATTCATGGAAGATGACGTTGTAAATGTTCTGTTCTTTTTTTATCAACTCCAGAAGGTTGTGAATCTGGATTGAAAAGGAAACAGAATCTAATCACAGGTAAAAACTGTTGGTAGAATTGAAAGAAAAAATATAAACAAAAACACAATAACAGGTCTGGTTGGTCACTCAATAGAAGCTGCCGTGTGACCAACGTCTTTTGGTTGCATGCTGTGTGCGGGGTGATAAATCAAAAAATTGAAAAAAGGTGTGATCAATGAATAAATTACTCCTTTTGTCTGAATTTTCTAAAAAGAACATGCATAACTGTTGCTAGGTACAAAAGGCACTGCTGGACCAATTTAGCATAAACTTACATTGTGAATTGACCCCCCCACACAAAAACAGGGGGGGGTAAACAACGAACATTTTTTCTCAACATAGTAAGGAGTAAACGTTCAAATTTTGGCCTACAAGTTCCATTTGTGTGGCATGTACACATGTCAGATACGTAACCAGTCAGCCAGACCAACTTGAACTGAAGACAGATTTGGTTGATAGTTTCTAAAAAATATTGCAAAAATTTACAATGATGAATTTACTTTTAAACACCTTGAAAATAGAAAATTAACCAGAAAACACTCAGAGAGCACATATCTCTGCCAACGCAGTTGTCACTGTAAACTGAATGAAAATCAATTCATATATAGCTACTAAGCAGGGAAGGTAATTGTGGAAAAAAATGCCAGCCAGACCAATTTGAGAACTGAAGAAACCAATGTTGACGTTTTTGATGACAGTTTCAGTTGAAGGTTTTGAAAGAATATTGTTTTTTTTTCAGTTTTATTATAAGAATTACAGGTAATTCTAACTTACCTGTGTTGGACCTTTGACCTCTACTTCCACATCATTGATTCCTGCTTTATCCAACATGTCAATCATCGTATTCCTCAGCTGGACCACTTCATATCGACTATTTGGTTTCCTGAAATACAATACAACACGAACATTCCGGTTATCTCAATACAGATTTCAACCAAGAAACATTATTATTAATGATTATAAATTGCTAGAGAGGTTATTTAGTATTGCCCAAAACTGAGAGGAAAATTTAAAACATCAAAAAATGAATAAAGAAAGTGAAACAAACTCCGAAGAGTTACATAAACCAGGCACATTTCAGCAGAACAGTTTTTCATTTTATATTCACATTCAAATCTAAGAAAACTAAACCTGATTTTATGCTTCTTCTACAGTCAGAATGTGATAAGCAGGGTTGACAGATTTGGCAAGAAAGGGAGATGATCCAAGCTTCATCTCAGAGACTTACCCAACACAGCCATTGGAATAACATCTAATTTGGAAATAGAGTGAGCCTGGAGGCAGAGGATCAAGATCATACTCTTGATGCAGACCTGCCTTAACAGGCAGGCATCAAAGCTCTGCCTCCAGACTGACTCGATTTCCAAATAATAAAATGTTACTTACTTCTTTCGCCTTTTGATGAATATTGTCAGAAATTCTAAAAGCAGTCATTATCATCATTCCATGAGTTGTCAGGAATAATAATGTCCCATCTCAAAATTTCAGACAATATCTATTGGATCACAAATGACCTACAAGGCTGGATTATTATTCATATAAACTCATCAGGTTTTATAGCCAATTAACATTCCTCTGTAAAGGAAAAAATCTACTGCATTTGACAGTATTATAAGACCCCTTTTAATCCCTAAAAATGTCTGAAAAGTAACCTTTATTGTCCAGCCCTACATTGGTCAGAACTTGGGGAGGCATCCGAAAGAATCGGTGATAAATGAGAGGAATTCAGGGAAATGGATTTTTTATCTTACTATTCCCTAATGAAATAAGGAGAGAAGGATTATTTCCACTGCTTGAGGGTCAGGATGAATATCAACAGTCGAAAGTCAAATAGAATTAAAGAAAGAGCAGGAATCAATTTTTAAAAATAAACAAATCAACGATGTTAATAGTTTTGAAAAGGGTCATAAACAATCAAAGATTTCTTCAGACGAATGAATTTCTTTTTGCTGTTTGTATTATTAACACAACATTTCAGCTGATCCATTCTACAGCATTTATAGACAAGGAAAACTATTGGAAACTGAGAAAAAGTTAAATAAGAGCGGGCTTCAACCTGATATGGCTTCCACTACTCAACAGGGAAAAAAGGTATGGAATCCCAGGCTTAACAAGGAAAAGAAAAAGAAAACACCTGAATCCAATAATGAAAGTGTTGACACCATTGGGGAAGAAAAATCTGTTTATCATCATCACATTCGTTTAGAACACATGAAGAAGGCCGCAGAATGGATCAGCCAAAACATGGAGTAACAATGCAAACAACAAGAGTTTAATCATTCAAAAAACTCTTGGAAGAATGAGATCATTAGTCTTAAAGACTGATGTCAAAGATTTGACCTCTTTTATAGCACTATAATGAGCCGAAGATGAATCCACTCCAAAAATTGAGGAAAAAGATCTCAAAGTCCAACCAATTCCAGGCATTCAGTTTTATTTCAACCTGTCAAACTATTCTTCAGTTATCTTGCAGGCATACACTGATCCTTTCCTCCTCCAAGAAGAAGGAACAATTGAAGTATATTGGAGCATATAGTGTAATGAATAAACAGATGAAATATCATTGTTTTAGTCAAATATCTTAAAAAAAAGAAGCATTTTAATGTTTAAAGGGGTCACATGTAACCAAAAATTATAACATTTTTCACAGACACATGGACAATATTTCCATGGATGACATGAGTCTTTTGTCATTTTTCACAAACTCATGGATAAGACTAGATATGTTCTTACCCACTTCTATTCGGAGATTTTACTATTAATACAGATTGAAATTCTCTTATCTGAAATGCCTAGGACCAGAAGTGATTCAGTTGTTGGATATTTTCAGATTTTGGAATATTCGCATTTACCTAATGGGATAAATATAAACTCTTTCTCTTTTTTTTTTTAACGCTGTAACTCAAAAGTTATCTACAGCCTTTTTTGACATTTTCAACAATGTCTTGACAATAATTTGTTTTGATAGGCACTTGCTTCGTCTTTTACTCTTTGTGATGCAAATTATGGTTTTACATTCTTGAAGAGTCACGAAAATATAATCATGCTTTTACTGTAGTAAGACTGAGTTAAATGCCTTGGAAATCAGCCTTGTCTTTCATCTTTGAATCAAACTATAGTGAGGTCAGGAGTGGAATTTTCCACTTATGATGTCATGTTGATTTTCAAACTGTTCAGACTTTGGAACATTTCAGTTTTCAAACTGGAATGTAATGCATTCTTTACGATTCATCTTTGAATGATGGAAGTCAGACTCACAATGAAGGGAACTGAACCGAATGTTTTTCATGTTCTTGCAAAAATGTCTTGTATTCCCTGGTGAAAAGATGAAAGAAATAAAATAAATCAGGAATTCCACTCAGTACGAAAAATTCTGATGCATTTAATTCAAATACATGAATAGTCTGGAAGTCAAAAAGATACAAATTTTAAAATTAAACAATTGAAAAATCCCTCAGATTTTTGGTCCCCTTCAATTCACTTGTGATTATTTACCCATCATCACTGCCGCCAATTCTGATGATCACCTGAATGAATGAATGAATGAATGATGATGATGTTGATGATGATGTAGTATAAGATTTGAAATAATGGTACAGGTGTATGCATCTAAGGTGAAAAACAATATTTTATATCTGTAATGTGTGTGTACCAGAACTAGTCTTTTAAAAAGTAGATTATTTACCTAGAATTATCTTTTAAAAAATACCAGCACAAGATTTGGGCATTCTTGGTCCCAAAATGACCATAGAGATCCCCAAAAGCACTTTGTTGAGAAAAAACAAAATACATTTATAAATGGTGCCTAGTGGTGTATTCATGCAAATTTCCATGGTTGTAGCCCCGAAAATGTGACCAGGAGCTCCCAGAGACATGCACAGACACAGACGAACAAAGAGAGAAGAATCTGTAACCCACTTGACTGGTCAGTTGGGCAGGCCATTTGTGGGGCTACAGTGATTTCAAATATTCTACCAGCCATTTTTTTAATTTCGGTAAATATGGAATATAAAAGTGTTTAATAGCGTTAATCAAATTTGTTAACTTGAAGAAAAAATTATTTAACCTTTTTTGAGGTGTAAACTCAGGTTGATATTAATTTTGCTCAATCAATTCTAGCAAAATAGAATAGAAAATCCAAATATTTTTTCCAAGAGCTGATGGTAACTTTATACTAGTGTGGTGATGAATTACCTTCCTTGTTTTGAAAGTTTGATTCAAGAAATAAATTCATTTACTAAAACCCAGTTAGATTTTATTTGGCAGACCATAATGATAATACCAAGCTGGGAGTTGTTTCCTATCTATATCCTTCCTTACCATTAATGCTGCATACTCACTTGATTATATATTTTTCATAATACAGCAGCCTTTCTTTCCTTTTGTAGAAGGCTATATAAATATCGCAATTCATATGACAATTCATCTATGCACTATGGAACTTGAAACATTCAGTAACCTTAAATTAACTCTTACACATTACCAAAGTTAATTCAGAATATCAAAAATTATTTTTTACAACTGTAATGATGTTATCTATACTGCTTTAATCCATGATCTTTGTTCAAAGATTCTTTACTAAACATACGAAAACCCATTAAGCAATTCATTTATCATAGCCTAATTCATGGAGTGATCCTCCCAATAGTCACTTATGGAGCTAAAACATGGAACCTAACCAAGAGACAGATCCGCAAATTGAGAACCATGCAACATCCACATGAAAGAATTATGCTGGGCCTCACATGGAGAGACCACAAGACAGCACAGTACATCTGGAAGAAGACAGAAGTCAGGGACATCATAGAATCCATTAAAAGTCTCAAATGACAGTGGGCTGGCCATGTTGCAAGAATGGCAGACAACCGATGGACATCACAACTCACGGCATAGATCCCCAGAGATCAAATGCGCAAGCGAGGCCGGCAGAGTATTAGACAAAGAGACAAGCTAGACAAATTCAGAAAGTACTGGCTCCACGACGTCCATGATAGAGAAGTATGGTGAATCCTGGGGAAGATCTATGTCCAACAACAGACATTGAAAGACTGATGATGATGATGATGCTGAATCCATGAAGTGAACTTGTTTGAATGTATAATCATTCATGCAGAACTCAATAATATAAGCACAATTAAAATACACTTTACAGCTATCACTCACAACAATTTTGAGGTCATTAGAAGAATGTCTGTCAAGCTGACTGTCAACAAAACATCATTCAGCAAAACATCATTCAGCAAAACATCATTCAGCAAAATATCTGGACATCTTTTACATGCACAAAAAAATGTTTTAATGCAGAAACGAAATATGAACCAGGTAAAAAGGGAGGTAATTGAGTACACTGGAATGACTAATCAAATCCAAATTTTTTCTAAAGAGTTCACAAATGTTTAAAGTTTTCTTAACTTTCTTTAATTTACAAGCAACTCAATTCACCATTAAAGTTGAAAAATTTATTTTGAAAAATTTACACTACAGAATGAAAAATTGAATATTTTGTAGTTGAATATCAATAGATATAACAGAAAATTTTAATACGCTGAGAGAATGAATATTTAGCACAAATTCAGTCGTCTAATATTGAGATTTTTTTTCAATGAATGAAACTGTATTATGAATAAACTGCTAAAATACATACTCATCTTTAAATTCCAAATTCTTTGTACCCTGGTTCTTTACCAAATGAAACTCTTCTGGTATTAATGTATTTGGAAGCTGAACTGCCTGCAATGAAAACATTGATAAAATAACAATGATATGCATAAAATAATGTGCATAAAAATATATATCTGTGCTTATGTCTATTAGTATAAAGACGATGAATGCTGGTTTGTGTGTATATGTCTTATGGACTCTGAAACAGCTGCACCCTGGAGCTTAAAAATTTGTTTCTATGGGTAACTGGACCCAGGGATGAAGATAGGATAGGTGATGCTGTCCTCCAAAGTGATTTTTAGGGTTCAGATTACTATGCCTCGCTAAACTGCAAAAAGGGACATCTTTTTATGCAAGACTACATAAACAGGTATCACCATAATTTGAAAGCAAATGTTTGAAAATTCATTCATTTCTGAGAAAAGCAGTGAAAGCAACAATAGCTCAGTGGTTAGAAGCCGGTAGACCAAATTCAAACTGATGGAGAGAATTATGATTTATTTTTATTTTCATTTTATGTGCTTTCAATTCATTAGACCTTCAAACCTTCCCAAAATGGAATGATCTAGGGCAGGAGATTTAGGACAATGCTGGTTGATTTTTCAAGTGGAGATCAACTACCTTATACCAAATCTACTTTTTAGGCTTGATGCCCTTCTTCAGTAGCTTGACAGACTGAGATAACCAAGGGAACTACCAAGCTGGAGGCTTTTGTCAAAGTAGCCTTCTCTTAGATGGACTACCTTACAGAGCAGAAGGGTTTCACTTTGACTACTATTTTACCTATACCTGGAGGCCGGGAAGTGGATCCATACCTTTACCAAGAGCATTAGTGCTAAGCAAAGACAAACTACCTCAGCTGGCATTTGAACAAATTACAAATTTCATTTTCCATTCCATTAACATTGGTCTTTGATCAAACATAAGGTCTGTCTAAAAATGAATCGTCAAGGCATAGTTGCTTCATTTTTTTGTCACAATATCCCCACTCTGTATGCTTATCTGTCTCCCAACACTTTACTAACCCACCTACCCCCCAAACTTTCCAAACAGTGATACAAGGTTACATTGAGCACTACATGGCATGGTGAGATCAAAAACACTGACACGTGACCAACTGGAGTAGTCAGTTTCATATTGGAAGAGAGTGCTACTGAACCAGTAGAGTGAAAAAAGAATGTAATTTTTATCTCTTTTAAATCAAAAATTAAACCATATACTTACTTACTATAATTATCACTATCTCTTGCACTATCTCTCTCTCTTTCTCCCACTACCTCATTCCAACCAAGCCTTTCTGCAAACATCTAAACTTCATAAATGCTACGTCACATCTACAGCAAAGCAAATGTGTCCATTTTGCAAAGGATGATTACTTTACATCAAGCACTCTCTACAAAAACAGTGAAAAAATGAAAGAAAAAATTTTTAAAAAGTGAAAAATCCTGTTTCTTCATAAGCTACTGGAGTGCACATGTAAATTTTCAAGGCTCCAGGCCAAAACAGACAACCAGGAGCACTAAAACAAACAAACATATGAGCCCAAAAAAAAGGAAGAATACCTAGCCACCATGTTTTAGTTTGGTTGGCCAGTGATGGTGGATATGGTGATTCAGTACCAAGTTTTGAATTATTATAATTATGTTGTTTGTCAGAGGGTGGCTGACAGATATATTTTGATCAAAGGTGACTGTGAAACTGTGCAAGATAGAATTGGTTACATGATTTATGAACCAATCTCTTCTTTCTCCTAAGACACAGCAAGTGAATTTTTTCAATAGTCATTCATTTGTTATTCACTGTGCAGAATATCACTAAAACTTCCTGGCAGATTTCAAGTTGATCGTATAAGTATATTTGAAAAAATTTTGGTGAATGTGTATGTACTTGAATAACCTCAACAACTGGCCATTGTACAAAATCATATTAGTCAGCACATAAGACATTGCAGTTTTGAGTTTTTAATTTTTTGGATCAACAGTTCTCAAGAAATTCAATAAAAAATGAATAAAAAAGTATTGATAATAGATAGCGATCCAACATTATAGATCTAAATTTAGATACAAAGTATCTAAATTAGCATCATCGAAGAAATTCAATAAAAAATGAATAAAAAAGTATTGATTATAGATTGTGACCTAACATTATAGATCTAAATTTAGATACAAAGTATCTAAATTAGCATCATCAAAGAAATTCAATAAAAAATGAATAAAAAAGTATTGATTATAGATTGTGATCCAACATTATAGATCTAAATTTAGATACAAAGTATCTAAATTAGCATCATCAAAGAAATTCAATAAAAAATGAATAAAAAAAGTATTGATTATAGATTGTGACCTAACATTATAGATCTAAATTTAGATATAAAATATCTAAATTGGCATCACTAAAGAAGTGACTGAAATAATTTGAAGATGTAGTTTCATACAACTGATGGAATATCATTTTACATAACAATTATTGCAGACTGCTCTACTCACCAAAAACATGCACATTTAGAACGACATTGCCCTAATATTACTAACTGAAAGGAAGATCTTAGTTATTGTTTCAAAGGCTTATTTATGAGTGCCGCTATCTACCTTGGAATCTTTTTTCTCAATTTTCCCTTTGATGAGGCCGGGTTTCTCGAATTTTCTGTCACTTTTGGGAACATCATAAAGGAAGGAAATGTCCCTAAAAGAAGAAAAAGAAAAATGTGAACAGAACATTTTGAATTTTCTTACAAACAGGTCTGGTTGGTCACACAATAGAAACCATCACGTGACCAACACTTTTGGCAGCATGCCATGTTGGGGGTGATCAATCAAGAAATTAGAAAAAAAGGATGATCGAAGAATAAGTTACTTCTTCTGCCATTTGTTGCCTCACTAAAGAGTCTGAATTTCTAAAAGAAACAAGCATAAACACTGCCAGGCAAAAGTGAGGGACCAATTTAGTATAAACTTACATTTTAAATCGACCCCCCCCTCAGTTTAAACTGGGGAGTGTCAGAAAACGAAAAAATGTTTTTTTTAATTATAACAAGGAGTAAATGTTTAAATTTTCAGCCCTAAAGCTCCAGTGTGGCCTGTCCATGTGACACCCACATACATACACACACTCAAACATAGCCAGGCAGGCAGAATCACTTAAAAACTGAAGAAACCCATGTTGACAGTTTTGGTCAACAGTTTCTAACAAACAAATTGTAGCTGGTATAGATGAATCAATGAAGAAATTGTCCAGGGTGCCAAGGACCCTGTATTTATACTGATATGCAATGCACTACCAGCTGTTGAGTACCTTTGCCAGGGATGACCCTTTCTGCCTGACCCTAGCAGTTGAATGTTTGGTGCTTTCTCATATCAATTTGTTGTTTAATCATCCTCAAAAATTTGCATATTGTGAATTGATGCAGAGATTCCAAAGCCTTTAGCATTGGCGACACACTTTTTTTGAAAAATTTGTTTTTTTTGCAACACATGACTCAAGTTTTGTTAGCCCAGCCAAATGTATAATGTCAGAAGTTCATCTGACTCAGGAAAAGTATCTCAAGTATTATATTCAATTTCGTGACACACCTAGAGTTTATTGGTGACTAAAGTGTTGCAATACACAGTTTGGAAAGCTCTGAATTGATGATTTGGGGGCCAAAAATCAAGAGATGCGTTCCCCTACTTTTCAAGATTCAATGGGGAGGGTATAGCGTCTATCCACGTTTCGGCAAACTCAGTCTCATGAACCTTAGCGTACCCCTAGTTCCAAAAACTCATTTCCATCATTGCTCATTGATATATGACTGTGATTCCCACCCACTTTGAGGTGTTGGAAGGTGCAAGGCAGTTGCTAGAAGGCAAGAGAGCAGCACGAAGGCATTGGAAGACAAAGGATTAGTGAGGGAATGAGGGACAAAGAATACAGATTGATACCTCCTACACATAATGTCGTATCAGGCCCATCCTTCACATTCATAGAAAATGTAAGCCAAGACTGTCACCAAAACAATCAGTCTGGCTAGCTATGTAAGTATCACACATACAAGCCGCACCAATGGAACTTGAGGGCTGAAAATTTAAAGATTTACTTCTTATTGTGCCCTTAAAATTTTATTGAAATTACCCCCCAAAATAGTTTTTCAGTGGGCACTTAAATTTGCGATGTAAGTTTATGCTAAACTAGTCTCTAGTTTTTTGTGAATTCAGACTTTTGAGTGAATATTGCCCAACAACAAGAGAAGTAACTTATTTATTGATCACAACTCTTTCCAATGTTTTGATTGAACACCCTCAAGACTGCTGCTTCCAAAAGATGTTGGTCACATGACGATTTCTATTGAGTGACTACCCAGATCAGTTTTTATATCAATTAATCAAGTACTTTTGGATATTTTCATCACAATTATATTTTCAGTTACATTTTTTTCAATTTAGGAAAAATCATTAACATTCAATTTTCAGTGTATCATATTTGACCAGCGTCAGGATTCCACTTTATGATGATTGATAATAAATCTAAGGTGTTTCGTTTCTCATATAAATAACATCTTGATCTTTTAGCTGAATGCAATCGGTGGACCAACAGAGATATTAAACAGAGAAAATTTATTTTTCACTTTTATTTTATATGCTTTCAATCCATTAGACCTTCAAACCTTCTGAAAATTTTTTAAAAAAGGCAGCTACCAAGCTGTAGGTATTTTGTTGGTGTAGCCTTCTCTTAGATCAGGAGGACTTAATCAGGAACATCCATACACCTTGAGGGCACGGGACATAATGGGGGAAAACTGAAATAACTATTGTTTGATGAAATATGCATACATACTGTTAACATTGAATGTAAGTATTTCTAGTTCAAGTTTTCATATGCATTTTTTTTGTTTGGTTGTATTTATTCATTTTTGTTGCAAAGAAGGAGGAGGAGGTGGAGGAGGAGGTGGAGGAGGATCATTAGTATCATCATCTTTTTCTCTTTTTTCTTCTTTTTCTGGTGGTCAGGTAGGGGGGTAAGGGGACATAATGGATGGTGCTCTGGAGGCCTGGAACCATGAAAAGATGGTCAGAAAGGCTTTGGTACTATTTTACTCACAGATGCGAGTCGGAAAATGGATTGATAATGAATTATTCTGCACCCACCTGCCAGCTCCACAAATGCACATTGTGTCGTCCGTGAGATGTTTTAACTTCTCTCGTCTTTTATGATGCCATACATTGCATGGACGTTTTCTTCCTGAGATCTGTGAAAAAAACAACCAAAAAAACTGGTATGGTTAGTCACTTCGTAAAAACCATCATGAAACCAATGTCTTTCAGTAGTATGCTGTGCTGGGGGTGATCAATTAAAAATTGGGAAAAGAGGTGATCAATAAATAAGGTACTAAAACTTTTTTCTAGACATAGTAAAGGGTAAATGTTGGAATTTTATAGTTCCAATGTGTGGCCTGTACACATGACACATACACAGCCAGTCAGGCAGAATCACTTAAAAACTGAAAAAACCTTTGTCAATTATGATGACAGTTTTGGATAATAGAATTTCAAAGAATGAATTTCCATTCTACCTTTATATTCTTATCTTTGAACAATAAAATAAAAGGACGTCTGGGTTAAGGGGCTCCAATCTGCCCAACAAGGTAACTCACCACTCTGGCAAATTCAATTTGGGTGAAACTATGCAATTTCAGGGAAAGCAATGTAAATTTTGGCCAAATCAAGCCCTCTGCCCCCCCCCCTCAACCAAAGAGTTCCCATATGCTTATATGCACATACAAGTGGTAGGGCTATGTGCTCTAGAAAAGGAGGGGCCCTTTAAGCCCCCACTGCATAAAATCTTTGAACGGGCAGGATAAAAAAAAATTTTTTAAAAAGAATAGATTGATAGAGAGAAATCAGATAGTGTTTAATTCAATATGTTTTTAAAAAGTGATATTTGTGACTTTTAGAGTTTGGGGTTATTTTTTATCTCAGCACATATACATGTACGCCTACCAGTTTAAAAGAAAAACAAATAATACCAGTAGTTTTTTTATTTTATAATGCAGAATGTTGTCTCGACTTTCCAGCTGGAGTTCAAGTTCCCCAATGGCTCAGCACTTAACATTGTTATCACAGTTGATTCAAATCCAACGTCATTGAATTAACATTTCATTTCTGGGTTCATGAGCATCGACTGGAAAGTTATGAATACAAGAATATATGATGAGGCTGCATTTTCATTTGGCGTTCCCACACTACAACAGAAAACCAATAAAGTCTGGTTGTACCGTAGGGTACTGCCGGGGTTCTCTGGTCTAGTGGTAATGATGCTTCCACCCGAAACCATGCCAGACTCTATAGTCATCATCTGATAAAGGATTGCCGGTGGCCCGAATGTTGTTATTTGTAGCAGCGTGTGTATGAAATTATACATAAACAGATCATCAGCTCATTTTAAAGAAGAGTCCATTACATGAAGATATGCCAATTTCCCCTCTTTATGTAGAGGACTCTTCTGATGATGAAGAAATAGAATTTTACGCATGTTAACTGAATGAATAAAACTCCATGATCATTCAATGGTGAATAGAATGTTATTTGTCATTTTTTTTCATGGGAAGAGCACTTTTTAGCTGCAAAATTGACAGATATATATACATATATATGAAATATCAGTAAACGTACAATTTATATCCACCAGAATATGATAATTATAATCACATTTTTGTAAGAACTTGCTTTTGCTTGGCACTGATTATACTTGGTGGCAAATTGAGTTGCTTTAAATCACGTAAATAAATAAAGAAAAGTGCATTGTACGGGGATCGACCCTTGTATGCAGACTCTGCTCCGACCAACTGAGCTAACAACACTTGCATGGCAACACTTGCATGTCCAACAATGCTCTTATATTGGTCATTTCTTTACTTATGATCGTTGGTACAAGTATTTTTATACATGTTGTTCTCTATGCTGACAGTACGAAATATCATTAAATGGACAATTTATATCTAACTGGAAATGGAAAATACATAAAAGAAACAGAATTCTTTGTTATGTTAAACTTCTTAAAAAAAATTCTATAATTGTCCAATCGATTTTACAATTAGTTGAGTTTAATATTTAGGAAGTATTGAATATGAACAAGATAATGCAGAGATTTAATGTTTTTAATATTTCTCAGGCCATCAAAAAATGATTTATACTTTTATATTCAACTACTAATGAAATATCAAGAATAAGAGAAGAAAAAAACATCTTTATTTAAAACTTTGCATTAATACCGAACATCAAATCAGCCTGAGGCATAGGGACCTGTGGCCATCAGGTGAAGCATACTGTCTATGCAGAAACAACTCCCAATAGAGTATAACAGCCAGTCACAAAGTCCCGGATTTTGTTGTATGCATCAGCTTAGTGATCTTAGCAAGTTTCAAGTCGCGTTGAAACAAGGACTTTAATCTTACAAGTTTTTATGACAATCTCTTTGGTAGGATGCAATTCCACTGAAGGGATACCTCCATCCTAATCACACAGATTAGAGTATACTCAATTAGCTGTTGAGTGCTCTGGGAAATTTGTCATAATGAAGAGTTTTCTACACTATTCACTCATCCTGGGAATCAAACCGAAGACCTTCTGTGGGTGAGACAGACACGCTAGCCATTACACAATCTGAGTGGCCATTAGAGGGCCCTCAAAATGGGAAGCAGCAAATCAAATTCTACTCAGTGCCACAAAGAGGCTTTTAACTTTAAAACTTCAATCATTTAGGTATTTTTTTCTTTTCATACATACGGCCAATGCTTCCAAATCTGTCTGCCGTTTGACAGGTTCTAGTTGTTTGGGAGTCGGCACCCGAGTCAGAGCAAAGAGAACTTCTTTTGGGACATAATCACAATCTTTGCTATCACCATCTGGGATTCCAATGTTCGGCAGAGAATCTAAAAACAAAAGCAAAACAGGTCTGGTTAGTCACTCAACAGAAATCATCATGTGAACAGCATTTTTTGGCAGCAACCTACCTTCGGGGTGATCAATGTTGAAATCGGAAAAAGGGGCGATCAATGATAAGTTACGTCTCTCACCTTTTGTTGAGAAGTGATCACTAAAAAGACTTAATTTTCAGAAAGCAAGCATGAATACTGTTGTCATGGAAGGAGATGGGAAGGTCATCGTTCAGTACTTGACATGTTATGGGTGATGATGATGATGATGATGATGATGATATATATACGAGCTGAAGTACCCGTCTATGCCAGATTGAATATTTAAGGAGTAATAAAAGGACTGCAGCTTTCAGACATGTAAAAATAGTTTCTCTTCACTTTTGACACTTTAAAAAGGAAAATAGGGAGGAATTGTTCCCTTTCACTTCTGACCCTTTGAAGAGGGGGGATTTTCCCTATAATTTTTACCCTTTGGATGGGGAAAAAATTACTCTTCATTTTCGACTCTTTAAAGGAGGAAAAGTTTCTCTACACTTGAATTTTCCTTCATTTTTTTATACACAACACATCATTTGATAACGTGTTAAAGGGAGGTAACTCAATATATAACTTTTCGTTATGGGCATGCCTGTTTGAAAAGTGCCTGTTGGGGGGAGACTTCATGGTATGCAGAGCAGCCTGCAGTAATTGTTATGTAGAATAATTTTCTATCCATCATACAAAACTACAGTTTTCAAGTAATTCTCTTCAGTGTTGTCAATTTAGATATTTTATATCTAAATTTAGATCAACAAATAAAAAGTGAGAAAATATATTCTCATCTATTCCACATTGATGGGAAAATTACTCCTCAAATCTCCTTTTCCAATAGAAAAACATATTGTAAAAAAATGTTGAATAAGTAGAAAAAAAGGAGAATATATTCCTCAAATCGGGTTTGAAAAAATAAGGAAAACAAAAGAATCTTTTCATGATGTTAATAGCAACATTTGAAACATGCTGTTATGTCATTCTTACTATAATTCAATTTAATCTTACTTTACAGAAAAATCCAACAGTGGAACCCCCCCCCGATTCTCTCTCTCTCTCTGTCTGTCTGTCTCTCTCTGTCTGTCTGTCTCTGTCTGTCTGTCTGTCTCTCTCTCTCTCTCAATTCTATCCAGAAATCACAACGAAATGATTAGCGATGCACATCACGTCATCACCATGTCACTTAAACGGTCAAAGAAATATGAGTCCATTTCAGTACAGATTTATATTGTAAATCAAGCAACCCCCCACAAATAAAGAACTGACACAAATGACTTCAGACTTGACACGGCAATGTCCGGTGCACAAACCAACACATCTGGTGAATATCAACTGCATACATTGGCCAATTGTCGAGTTATCTTGGTGCACACACACACACACAGATTTCTCAAATTATTGTAAGATATCTTTTTCATTTTTACTCTGTCATTAATTTTCTCTAAATAACTGAGATTAAAGAAAAGCATTAGAATGGGAAATAATGATTTACCTGTGCTTTCAAGCCTGCTACTATTCTCCTTTGAACCTGTCTCTAACGCCGTCATTTTGGGCTGAAACAAGTGAAACAAATTTTCTTTGAACATATAAAGAGAACTAACAATATAAGAGATACAGTGAACCCTCATTAAAACAGACCCTGTTGAGCCAGATAAAACAGGCAAAATCTGTATCAAGAGAGTGACCAAAAAAATCACCATCATTCATAGCATAGTATTATATCAGGACTACTTCAAAATTACTACTACAATTACACCTCCACATTCAGAAGTTAACATGATGGCTTATGGATTTTCTGAGGAGTCAGATCTTAAATAATTAGACTTGGACTTATTAACTTCATTATATGTAAAATAATTTTGTAAAATATACGTTTCATGTATATATTGGAAACTCCCATGGATTTTTGGCAAAAACCGACGTGTGTCAATGAAAAGGTCTAACATCAAACCTATTAATTTCAACATAATAATCTTTGTGCTATTTTTAGAAGACAGATTGAAGAAAAATTGTTTTTTTATAGTGAGAGATACATCAATTATCGTAGAATTGATAATATTTGAAAAGGAAACATAGACATGGCCTTAATCTGCACAAAAATTCTCTGTGAGTACACAAAAACATTTTTAATTCATTTTTAACGACTAACTTCTAAGGTAGATATTGAATTATTACAATACATTTTTTATTAGTCTGCTTTAATGAACATTCACTGTATGTTCATTTTTCATGATGTATAAGTGTTTTCCAGAATTTTTAATTTTCTTTTCATCAATATTTCCGTAATCATCTTCCAATAATTCCTCTTGTTTTATTTTCCTCTTTTTTTAATATTATTTCCATAAATTTTTAAAATTAAATTTTTTCCCATGATTGTATTTTCTGAGACCAAATTTTCCAAGCACCCACCAACATACTTCTGATTGGTTCCTGTCAAGGTTGACAATGAGTGTAATAACTTTTTTTTGTTATTCACTTTAATGCCTGAATGGTTAAGTGGATTGATTCTGCTCAAATGTTCACTCAGCCATTCTCTTCCCCATCAACTATTGTGACATGCCGATAATGAGAAAGTTCCATGAAGATATCAGGTGATGGGACAATGACGTGGATGTTTACCTTTCCCCAAGAGCATTAGTGCTAAGACAACAAACTCGACTTGGTAAGTCTGTTTTGTGTGATGGTAATTGTTACACTACCTTACATCTCAATCATACATATACATATATGAACATATGTAGGTACAGCAGACCTTCAGTAATCCAGCACTCTTGGGACCTACAACTTAATTATCAAAGGAACAGAAATATCAATTGAAAAATAAATGAAATTTCAATGAAGAAATGAACTTCACTGCATGCTGTGTGAACTGATGAAGTCACACACATAATCTAGTCCTAATTCTTCATGACACACAGACAGTTAGACACCTTCACTTACAATTACAATTAGTACATCAGGCCATCGTGTTACCCTGCAAAATTTTAAATTCTAAATTACTGCATCCCTGGAAATAGAGACTTTAAATAAAGATTCACTGTATGTTTATTTTTCAAGATGTATGAATGTTTTCAGAATTTTTGATTTCTTTACCATCAATATTTCCATGTCAATCTTCCATTAATTCCTGCTGCTTTAATTTCTTTCTAAAAAAAATATAATTTCCATAATTTTCAAGTCCATGCAGTGCCCCTTCGAGTCTTGGAAAAGGAATCCTTAAAAGTATTTTAAATTTTTATGATGATGAGTATAATCTTTTGTTAGAAATAAACTACATGATTTTTTTAAATTTTCATGACTCAATATCGCATTACTTAGAAATCAATACTGTTACTTGAATTTGATTAAGAATTTTAGCTCTTTTGACCATTCTCCAGAATACATACTTACGGACAATTCTTACACACACTTGATTCAAATATTCATTTCCTTATGCAAAAACAGAGTAAATTTACTAAAAACTAAACACAACATCCTGACCAATACCTATACACAGAAACAGAGAATAAT
Organism: Thysanoteuthis rhombus; assembly: GCA_963457665.1. Taxonomy (NCBI): domain Eukaryota; kingdom Metazoa; phylum Mollusca; class Cephalopoda; order Oegopsida; family Thysanoteuthidae; genus Thysanoteuthis; species Thysanoteuthis major. The sequence goes on along the minus strand of OY735220.1, from coordinate 7,680,931 downwards.
AAAAAATAGCTTTCAAAAAGTAAGGAAGAATTTGTGGAGCAGCCAGATTAATGAAGGTCTACTGTACCAGCCACACTACATGTATTTTGGCAATTGGTATAACAGCCTTTTACTGTTACTAATAAGGCAGTTATGGGAGAGTGGTTTGTTCTCAAGCTCATTCACCCACAAACTTCTCCAACAACTTTTGTGGCATTCAAGTAACAAGACATTTTTGGTCCCAATATTTGACGATGTAACAGAGGGCAGTGTGTGGATAATGTCTAAATAAAGACAAACAGTTGCAGCTGAAATTAAAACTCAGTTGGCCAATTCCATTTTTCATAAATATATATTTGAAGAGACAATTCAGAAAGACAAAGTTGATATTACAAATGAGATATCTTCATTCAATTTATCATGTTTCATTAGTCCAAGCTAACTTCTTTAGAAAATGTGTCAGTATAGCTCTGACTAACAAAACATATTAAATTGAATGAAGGAACTAAATTGATTCTTACTATATACCATAAAAGTAGTATAAGCTAAGAATTTACCTCAAAATTTTGAAAGAAATCCATGCCCCCTCAAGTCTGCCATGGTGACCCTTGGAGTCTTAAAAAGATATCCATAAAGTGTTTTAATTTTTTATAATGTTGAGTTTTATCTGCTGTTAGCAATAAACTGATGATTTTTTTAAACTTCACCACTCAATATCGAATTATTTGGAAATCAATATTGCTCTTGAATTCAATTGTGAGTTTTAACTCTTTTGACCATTCTCCAAAACTCATACTTACAGACAATTCTTACACACATTTGATACAAATATTCATTACCTTGTGCAGGAACAGAGTAAATTTACTAAAAATCAATTACAACCCTCTGACCAACACCTATACACAGAAACGAAGAAAAATGAGAAAAAAAACGATAAAAACGGAAAGAATACCCTCTAAAAATAACACTGTAGATGCATATAAAGGCAGGGTGAAAACTGAAAAAACAGTTGTCTGTTGATTGCAATTGCTGTGTGAAAAAATCTGTTTATCTATTTATGCTCTATTTTAAAATATTGAGCATTATTACCATAGGTAAAGCAACCACTTAAAACGGTAAAGATATATGTATACATACATACATACATACATACATACATACATACATACATACATACATATATATATATACATGTATACATGTATATATATATATATATACTAAATACAAACCAAGAATACAATATAATGCAATATCCATGTGATAGGTTCATTTCATTAAGTGCTTGATACATTTAACATTAAACATTTATTTAACATTAGTCAACATTAATCACTCACCTGAGAAAGCCCAAACAAGGCAGAAATATAAATGTGTTTGTATAGCAAATACCTCATTTTATTATATTCCATATATATATATATATATATATATATATATATATATATATATATATATAGAGAGAGAGAGAGAGAGAGAGAGAGAGAAAAAGCAATCGCTATAAGCAATCAAGATATATATATATATACATATATATACACATACCTTTACATATATATATATATACACACATATATATACATAGATATATACATTTATATATATGCATACATATATATATATACATACTTATTACATACATATATACATACTTATATATATATATATATATATATATATATATATACATACATATATTCATACACATACATATATATATACACACAAATTTATATTCATGTATATATATATATATATGTATACACACATATATGTACATACATATATACAAACACACACACACACACACACATATTTTCATACCCATTTTATTGAAAGCGATTGTTTGATCAATTTTTTAGTAAGTTTCTTTGTCGGTGAGTCAGTTTAATTCTGTTTAATTCCAAAAATCCCTGTTTACAGAGACCGACTCACCGACAAATAAAGCCTACTAAAAGATTGATCAAATGATTCTGATCATTTGTTTCTATGTGTTTGAAGAACAAATGCTTAAATGGTAAATATATACATATTAACTTCTGTCATTCCAACATAGTACCAACTCATTATATATGTATATATATATATATATATATATATATATATATATATATATATATATATATATATATATATATATATAAACTTTTCTCATTTCAAAATAGTAACAACCCCAATAAAAATAGCCACGGAATGTACAGTCTTAGAAGAGAAGCATGTAATATGGTCTACGATTTGGAGAAAGGTCATTAACATTTAAAGATTTTTTCCAACTAATGAACTCCTTCATGTTTCCATTGTTAACACATCTTTTGGCCGATTCATTCTAAGGCCTTCTTCGGGTAAAGGATGAGAGCTTTTTTTCTGGTCTCTTTCTAATCTTAGCAAATAATATTGGATTAATTATATCCAAATGGCAAATGATTTCATGTATCTAAGAAGATAGGAGGAAAGAGAAAATCAACAACAAAAAAAAAAGCAAAACACAAAAACCCCAATGGAGATAAAAACAAAAACGTTGGTCTTACTTAATAAAATGTAAACGATTTGTTGCACCAGTGGTTTTTTTATATGAAATCTTCACATGATAAAAGTTATCATTCCGTACGAGAAACTTGGAAAAATCAAAAAGAAGAGAAAATCACTTGTAATGTAATAATTGCATTTTAAAATGCCTACCAATGTTTATGTACAAATTTGAGGACTTCAAAGAGTAAAAAAAAAGCTTCCTGAGTTTTGATTACATGTTGCCATGGACAGCGGAAGCGGAAGTACTAATGAAACCTTTGGTGTAGGATGAAAAAATGGCGCCCAAGTGATATTTCTTTCCACGTGTAGTTACGTTTTCAAGTTCATTTCGCAGTAAAACACAATGGAAGTTATTGAAGAGAATTCAAGGAAGCTTCCTTTAGAAGTTCAGCATATTTTGTCTGCTAATAAACATCTGAAGTATCTTCCTGACAAGAACAAGGTGAGATCTTGTAGTCTGCAAGAAAAAAAAAAGAATCGTCAGAACCACGTGTTCTTATCTGCTATGTTTCAATTAGGGTTTTGTCTCCGAATATTTCACTTGTTCTCTGATGAATAGTCTATATTTTTGTCCTTATAAAATATTATACGTTGATATACTAATCTTTCCAGGATGTAAGTGAATAAGAGTCTGAACGTAATGGCATATGGTCTCTATTTTCACTTCACTAAGAATTCGCTACTAGTTCTCGGAAATTGGAGCAACAAATTTGCTTTTTGGTTATGATTCTAATTGATGAATTCCAATTTCCTATTCTAACAATCAAGTCAACAGCTGATCAACTCTAATATTTGTTAGAAATGAGTGCAATTTAATAGCACCTGTTCTTGACTGCTTTCCGAACACTGAAATTCAAATTAATATCAATTATTTATTAATATCTAAGTCATTTAACGGAATTCTTCATTATATAACTGAAATAGTACTAGTGATGCCAATAAATTATATTTTCTTTTTTTTTTTCTAACTCCGTGGTAATCTTGTTGTATCTTTATTGAGCAAGGGACAATAGAAATCCCACTCTAGATTTTAATCTTCGTGGTGAAAGAATATAACTCTCCAAATCATGCCTGTGTGTAAAACTTGAGGAATGTTTCTTGCTAAAATTTTTGTTGCTATTATTTCGTTGCGTTTATGTTCTTCTTCTAAATTCTGGCATGAAAACTGAATTGTGCAATTTTTGACAGTCTGACTTCAACGTTTATTCTCGAATTTTAATAATGACCATTCCCCCCAAATTGTAGCTTTTTTAATAAATCGAAACTTATTGCCGAATTTGTTTATATCAGTATGAGTTCGAATTGTCAAGATGGGCCTCGTAGGGAGATAACTTTTTTCAGGAGAGGACTCTTTCAAAATACATAAAAGGGAGACAACTCCATCCAAGAATTAAATCAGAAATATGAGAACTTACGCATCAAACGAATTACATAAAATAATAATAATGCATTATATTTTGGAAAATTTTCAAATTTTGACCGGTTGAATGATTATTCGTTTCATCTTGAAATTTGCAATTTTCGAGAAATAGGTTTTGAAGTTTTTGTTCTGTTTTGTTAGACGAAAATTAATTTATGTAAGCCGGACCTCCGTAAAAATTAAAAAGGACTTAGCTGATATCCTATAAAAGCAATTTTATTTTGTTTTCCCAGTTACCTTCTGAATTATTATAAATATTTAAAGTTATTTTTTCATCTGTCTGACTGAGTTGCTATTGCAACTTTTTTACTAATCGAACTGAACACCAATAGCAATTTATTTTTATTCTTGTAAGATTGTTTAGTTTTATGGTTTATTTTTGCACCCTTTTTTTCCAACAAGGGAGGTAATCATCAGTGAACATCAAAGGGAGGTAATTGATGATACTGATATGATAGTTTGTCAATTATAAAAAAATTCTATTTATTTCGATCATTTCAATTGAAAACATTTTACGAAAAAAATTGCCTTGCTGTACATTTAGTTCAGAAACAAAACAAAAAATTACTAGTGGTTTCGATTAAGTGGGGATCATTGCCAGCAATTTTTTAAAACTAGAGAAATGTCAATAAAATCACAATTTTCTTCAGTTCAAGTTTTTGATAAAAAGATCGGTTTACTCGTTGTAAACATTACTTTTTGAACATTTAGCTCAGAGTTAATATTAACAAAAATAATTTTTATATCTTCATTCTTATTACGAAGACGAAGATCGACGTGGTAAAATTGACTGGCTACAAGTAGGGAGGTCAGTCTCGTGGCAAATATGTCCGAAAAATAATCTGATCGATACCATGTCATGGAAATCAATCGACATTTTCTTTCCATGAAACTTTTCTCTGTAGTAAATGATTGCAAATTGTTCTTTGATTAATTTTCCATCGATTGATATATTTACATACCAAAGTATGGTAAATAATGATGTTTTAACGAAAGTTTTTGCAAGCGAAGATCGCCTCGTTCTGCTTTGATACTTTTCAACATTCGTACGGGGTTTCCCATGTTAAAATATTATCAAAACTGAATTCTCCATGTTTTTTTCTTAATTATTTTAGGTTATGCTTCATATCTCTTGGGTATTTTACCATGTTGCGCTACAGAATTGATATTTAGTGAATGAAATAATCAATGATAAATAAAACTCACATAAATGCATAACCGATTGCATTGAAATTTAGTTTTAAACATCATCATAAACTTATTTGAGGAATTTTGGATCAAAGTTTTGCATACGCCAACTGGAAATATTACTGCCCCATTCCAGAGTTGAAAATTTAGCTATTCTGGGATCTAAATTTAACTCCTTTAGTTATGACAGCCTTCATTAGTGATTATTCTTAGTAACTTCACCTGCGACTATATTACTACTGCTATTACACTTGACTGAGGCCAAATCAACGTAAAAGTTAATATAAGGATTTAGAATTTGTGGCTTAACAAAAAAAAAAAAAAGGATCTAAAAGAGCTAAATTGGCAACACAGCTCGAAACACGTTCTACTGTACTAAACCTGTTTGACTGATCGATTGTAGGAATGATTGCCTTTGAAACATGGGTCTTATAAAAACATAAGTATGAATTCCTCATAGTGATTAACCTCTTCCCCAAAATTTTGCAGTGAAAGAATTTTCTTTGTGCATCAATTTTTTTTTGGCGGGGGGGTTATGTGGAAAAGCTAGACTCCATTAAATCAATTTCTAAATATTTTGCAAAAATTACAACTTCAGACTTTTATAACCTTTGATCTAATAAGCGGACCATTGTCAAGCAAAATACTTTGTAATCAGCAAAACGCCCTTTTTCTTTTACAATAAATTTCAGAAATACTACACTCATGACTAAAATTCACCTGACCTCCATACTACAACTTTTGGGAGTTTTTATCAACACATTGCTTTGTTAAAAATCTGATTGGCTAATTGAAAGAAAAACTCCTGAAACATTGAATATGGGAATCAAATTTTTCAACTTGAAAATGATATAAACAAAAAAAAAAATTCAACAGTCTTTGTGGTCAACCTGAAAAACCTACTATAACACATCAGTGGGCTATGGCCCATTTGATGGGAAACCTTGTTTTGGACGTAAATTGGATTTCCAAACAATGAAATTCCCCCATGTGTCAAAATCTGGAACGCTTATGAATTCAATAATTTTAATTTAAAGTTGGTTTTATTTGTCGCCTGAATGAATTCGTGATTTTTACCTTTTTATTTGGGGGTATTCTCATGTTTAACACCCAAAATTGTCCCCAACAAATTTCACACTTGATTACCTCCCTGGAATTTCTTTACTCAGCGTCATATTTTAATCACACTATTTTTAAAAGTCCAGTCTAAAGTCTTGCATTAGATTCTAAGTTAGTTTTCCAGATAATAAAATGCGAATTGAGAGAAAGTCTACCTAGGAGTCCAAACACAGACATTTCCACCTGCTTCTTTTTGCTTTTTGGACTCAAAGATAGATATAGATGAAAATTATATTGCATTTCAGACACTATTTATATCTTCACTGCTGATGCAAGATTTTCCAAATCCAAAGGAGGTAACTCCAATCTTCTCATACTAACTATTTATCATATTAAAAACGTGTGATCAGAATATGAGGCTGATTAAAGAAATCGCAAGGAGGTATTTGAGTCTTTTTTTTTTTTTTTCTGAAATTTGTTTCAGATACTAAACCTGAGAATACACTTATTTTTTACGAAATTCACGTAAAATATTTTGCATACTTATTTATTTATTTATTTTTTCCCAAATTATTTTGAGGCAGTCATGGCAAATATTTTGGATTTGTTGATAAATACTTATCAATTTATCCCAAATTATTTTTTATAAATGAAATTCTGTCTTCTGAAATAAATAGTGACTATATACAAGGGAAATAACTTGTATCGTTCCAAAGTCTTGTCATCCAGATAATTTTAAAATCAATTCTTTTTATGATGCTCAGCTGATGGAAATTGCTTCACTTCCAAAATTGTTCACATCGACATAGGTTTCTTCAGTTTTCAAAGTGGATCTGATTGGTTGGCTGGCTGGATAGCTATGTATGTCTCACTAATGGAACTAAAGGGCTGAAAATTTACTCCTTATGTTTAGAAAAAAGGTTTTTGTTTGTTTAACCCCTATCCCCACCATAAAAAGGTCTTCAGTGAGAGTTCAATTCACAATGTAAGTTTATGGTGTCCAGCAGTTTTCATGCTTCTTTTTTTTTTTTTTTTTCTTATGACTTTTTAGTGATCACTGACCAACAAAAAGCAAAAGGAGTAACCTGTTTGTTGAATACCCTTTGTAACAAATTTTTCAATTGATCATCCCCAGCACAGCATGCCGCCTGAAGACATTGGTTACATGAAGGTTTCTATTGAGTGACTGACCCGACCTGTTTATTCTTGCATTTTTCTTCTACAAAAATCTTTTTGTTGTTTGCTGTATAAATCCTCTCTCTCTCTCATTGATTAGGTTCACTGTTCCCTGTCTGGACATGAAATGTCTTGTGATGCAGAAACCATATCTGCTTACCTCAGTGGGAAAAAATATCAACGATTGAAGGCACTAAATGATAATGCTAGCTTTTCCAAATACAAAGAAGTCCTCGTTGACTGCACACAGAAATTCCACAAGTAAGTATTACTTTTTGATTAATTGCAATCTAGCCATAGTTGAGATCACTTCGGTTGAGGGATGCCAATTTAGTGTTGACAATATTTAAAAAATTTTTTTTTTTTTTTTTTTTTTTCAAATTTTTTGTGTTTTAAAGTCCACTGTTGACGATTGAGATTTTTGTTGTTTTTGTTTTTGTTTTTTTTTTTTTTTTCGATTTAAAAAAAAAAAAAATTCTGAATCTAAATTTGCAACCATGCTTTGGTCATAGAACTACACCATATCCTGGAAACTATCAAAGATAGAAACACGTGGTTCTCAGCATTCAATAACATGTTTTGAAGATTCATTAAGATTTTTGAAAATTACCTTTTGAAGCCTTTTAACTCAGAAAGTAACTAAGGCTTAAATAGTCATAAGCTATGGTCTCGGCCAATAAGTCAGAAGCTATGGTAAAAAATTATACTTGATTTTTTGCAACCGACCTAGAGATTATTTGTGACACAAAAGTGTCACAACTGTTTTAAAATCCCTAGTCTCAACAGACAACAATTTTTTTCCTCTTGCTACCAAAAATATTGAGTTTGCTGGTGCTGAAAATGTTTAAAGTTTCTTGGGGATAGTGGTGGGGTAGTAGTAAAGTCAGTGAACAGCAAAAAGAATATCTGGTTCTTTAGCCTAATATTCTGGGTTCAAATATAGTTGGTGGTAAAATACCAAAATGATTGTCCCCATCCTAAACACTACCAGAATTTGCTGTATTACTTTATGTGTAATCGTTAGAGTGAAAAGAAAGTTAGGTAGTTTCATAGGAGGGTAGGAAAAGAAAAGGGATGGTGGCTTCTATTGATACTATAAGTGACCTACACCACTCATATTATGTATATATGATGATTTATCTATTTTTTGTTAAATACAATTTATTTCTGTTATCTTGTTTCAGGCATCAACTTTTCTGTTTGCTGACCTTGAAACGTATCAATAAAGTATCGACACATATAGAGAAACATGTCAATGGCCGCAAGTTCAAAAAGGCTTTCAAAAGATGTAAGTCTTTTTTTAATTTTTCATTTTCCAGTTATAGACATGAAATTATCAAAAACTTTTAACCAAGCTTTTGAAAATCTTTTTCCTCTTAGAGCGGACAGATTAAGGAGAGTAACTATACGCAGTTGACCAGTTGTAATGTGGAATCACTTTTAATGTGGTTTGAGCATGGACCCTAGTTTTCAAAACATTAAATTTAGCTCTCAAAATAATGGCTAAATAAAAAGTTCCTCCCAAAATGTTATGCACTGGGCCCATCAATGCTAAATTCAGCTCTGTCAGCAGCACGGAAGTATTGAAACTAAAGGAGGCTTATCAGTTCAGAGTTGTCAACTCAAAAAATATTTTTTGCACTGGCAACACTGAATCAGGGTATACAATAGTCTTGTAAAATGTGTATGTAAGTATGTACTCTTATCAGTTGAGAACTACGCATCACAGAGGGGAAACAAAGGCACATTCGAAACCAGCGGGTTTCAATTTACCTGCAGATCACATTTTTAAAATGATCTTTTGAAAAATCAATCATTATGGGGTCTGCATTCATGCTCACTTATAAAAAATGTCTATTTGAAAAAAAATTTTTCTTTTTCATGTGGGATTTTCAAAAAAAACTACTATGAACTGTGGAACCATATCAGTTATTTGAGCAAAGTTTTCGTACCATTCTTCTGAACCTACACGTTAAGTCAAATGATTATTTAAAAAAATTTTTTTTCTCTGAATTTCTAATTTTTTGATAAAAAGCGTTTTTTCACACAACAAATTTTTTTTCCCCACATAATCTGATTCTTCATCAAGGAATTTACCCCTATACTTCTCCATTAACTGCATTGATCAAACATTATACAGCAAAAATTTCAGATAAAATTCAGCTATTTACTTTGTCTGACAGAACTTTTTGATCCACTCTTATTTGTAAGTCAGCATGTGTATGTATCAAAACTGGCCTGATGCATAAGCGAACTAAGCAGCTGCTTCGTGGTCATCAGAAGGGCCCCAAAAGTAAGAGGCCTGGGATACCCCCAATTAAATTTTTCTTGTGGCCCCTTAAAGGCTTGGGTCAGCTTTGGTGTATGTGTATATATAGATATACGAGTATACCCTGAATGCATGAGTGCAATATTGAAGCAATCACTTGAAACCTCAGAGTATGAAGGGAAGGCGTGAAACTATTTTAATTGAGAAATTGTCAATAAATTCAAATGTTATTGTGTACAATCATCACTTTCTTACAAATATGAAATAATCAAATTCGTTCAAGGGAAATAACTCTTGCGTGCAAATATGGTAGTTATTCCCTTTGTGGGACCAACCAACACACTGAATCATATAAGTCTGAACATTCTTACCTTTCTGAGTTCTATTTATTTTTTATTCTTATTTATTTTTTTATTTTTTTCAGTCAATTTTTTTGACATCAGTTTTGTCATATTCTGGGTTTTTTGATGATTCATTTTTTAAAATTTGTATAATATCATTATATTTCATGTTGGTCATTTCTAATCTATTCCTCAGTCTTTCTTAAGGAAAGCTAAATTTCATTGACATCAGTAGATTCTTTGTGATGTATTTTGTTAATTTAGAGGGGTTCGTTTTTGGATGATTTCTACATTCATACCTATTTCTAATAATACTGTCCTATCTCCATTTTTGTTTGCTAGCTAAATAAAGGAGACTACTCTGTAATTATCATTCAATAGTTATCTCCTTACACAAATCAGTCGGTATAATATAGATAAGGGTGAGCCGAATGCAGACTCCTAGACTACTATTAAGTTGCAAACCTTCTAGGAATTGTTTGTTTTTTGGGTTTTTTTCTGCATTCATCAACCTAATTAAATATGAATATAGCTAAAATGCTAAGGTTCAGCTATTTACACATTGCAAACTAAAAAATGGAATCTGATTTTCAATATTATATAGGTATAATTGATAGGTCTGATTGAATGCAGTTCTGAGTTGAAATGCTATTCATGCAAATAATATTAAATGTCATGATATTTGTTTTATTGTGTACTTGAAGCTGTATTTAGAAAAACCTTTGTTCATTTTTCTCTCAATAATGCACTGTTTTGTTTTCGTAGGGGAAGAGTGTCAAAAGACGGGAGAGAAGTTTGTCCCCATCTCCAGAAAACCAAAGCAACGTGTTGATAATGATGACTTGGATGATTCACTTAAGAATTCAATGGATAATGATGATACTGATGGGAATGCTAGCGATGATAGTCTGAGTGACTTGTACCCGAGTAAGATGCTCTGTGATGATGTAAATGGGAGTGAAGACTAAACACCCAGACTGCTATTAACAAGATTCATAAATTGATTATCGAAATAAATCCTCACTTGAGAACAAAATTGGTATTATGATGATATGGGGGTCCAGATGTACACAAAAAAAAATGTGTTTATTTGTGGAAGACTAAAAGTTATTCTCCTTGCAAGATTCATTTTTAATACAATCATTTTTATGGTAATAATCGATGAAAGAACAGTTTGTAGATTCTTGAAAAGTTGGTTAAACACAAACACACCCACACACACACACAAAATATCCAACATCAATCACTAGGACAAGGAATTATTTTGAATATTTCAACCAAATTTATAATCATATACTCCTGATTTTTTGCAATGTTTTCACCATAAACAGTGATAAAAGTACTGATTAGTTTGAATATTTACCACATTATCCACAAAAAGTACTCATTTCAAAGATGTCCCTTAAGATTTATAAATGAAACTTTCTATGTTTTGGAGTTTGTGTTATTTTTTGTGTTTACACAACTTTTTTTTTTCTTTTCTTTTTTCGATCAATAAACTTGTTTGATTGATCAAAATTTAACAAAATATTTGTAGCGTAAATTTGATATCAAACTACCATTTTTTTTTTTCCCCCTTGTATAGTAATTATGAATCATGATACTCTTCAGAAGGATTAAAGAATTATTTTAAATGTTTCATAAATAATATTAAAAATTTGGAAAATCTGAAAAATAATATGAAAAATTCAAAAAATAAATCTTGCAAGGGTAATAAATTCTACTTTTTTTACACAAGTTTTTTTCATGTATGTGTGGACCCCCGTATCATTGTTGTACCAAAACATTCAATCTTTTAAGATATGGTAATACCTGAGGAAACACAAACATTTGAATTCCTTTCAAATCCAATTCAAGGATTTATTCAGTCAAATATCTTTTATTTTTACCGACTGTTAATAATCACCAGTTATGCTGCACGCATCCATATATTATTTTATAATATTGCCAACTGTCTATATTATTTGGTTTTTTTTTTGTTTTTTTTTATTCACACCCAACATTCTCCAGGGGGGAGAAGTTATCATTCATTTCTTCAGATTTCATTTAACTAGTTTTGAAAAGGAGGATTAAATTTACTACATTTTTTTTTCTCCTTTTCCGTTTGTTATCCTGACACAAAGGAGTCTGTCACTTAAATCCTGTCAGTTTCAGCTGGAAGGGGAAGTAACCCAACCTTCATCTCAGAGACTTACCCAATATGGGCATTGGAAAAGTGTCTAATTTGGAAATCAATTGAGTCTGGAAGCAGAGAGGTTCAATACCAGCCACTTGACTCGCTCTGTTTCATCACTATTGTAATGCCTGTGTTGGGTAGATCTTTGAGATGATGCTCGGATTATCTCCCCTTTGGGGAAATCTGTTCATTCAGTATTGAAGATCTTGTCTGATTGTGCCATTCAAACTTACCTGGTTGCTTCATTTTTGAAGAGTTAGTGATTATTTCAATTGCGTGTCATCTAAATGCCTGATCCCTCTAAACACATATCTGCCATTAAATGATGATGTTGATCCGTTCATTAAAAAGCCAAATAATTTGTCTCTTTTGCTTATTCCACTTGACTGTTCTCAATTTGACTACAGTGATTTTTTTTTCTTTTTTCTTTTTTCTTTTTTTTTTTTTTTTTTTTTTAGTCCTTCCTTTAGAGAAGGAAGGTTACAACATTGAGTGCAATGTTACTTTTCATTGCTCAGCAATTGCAGGTCCTCAGGTGGCCACCATGGTCTATGCAAGTGGGGCAAGCTTTTTCACAATGGTTGCAGGAGAAGGTGTGGCTGCCCGTGGGAGCTCCGCCTTGCAGTGCTGCCTCTTTTCTCTTGCTGTTGCTCTGTGGTTTGCATCAGCAAAGGAAGTTGCCCAGTCAACCTTCTGTCACCATGTCTCCCTATAGCCAACTGGGAAAATATATCTTGAAACTTTCTTTTAAATAAAATGGTGCCAAAGGCCAGTGAGGAGATCCTTTTCTGCTGTTGTACACTACTGGGCAAAAAAATGAGCCAGGGTTTCTTCTTTTTTTTTTTTTTTTTTTTTAAATTAAATATTTTGCAATTATTCTTCTATTTTAACGGTTATAGATGAGATATTTAACAATATTATATAACAATGCATCCAGCATCTGTGGGCAGAGTACAATTTAATATTGGACAGCATTTCCCAGATTTTTCTTGAGAATACTAAGCCATTAGGGTGTCTAATTTTTTTCACATTGTGTTGCTGGTCAGTGTTCCCAAATTTTCTCCCAACTAGTTTGGTCTTAATGTATGCCCATATGTTATCTATGGTGTTAAGATCTTTTATATGATGGAAAGTGCTTGGCTTTTTCTTTTTCTCCCCCCCCCCTCGCAGTAGTGTATGCGTTCATTCAACATTCTCTTATTGAGCAATCCTTTTGTTGAGATTTTTTCCAAAACGCTGGTTTATGTTCATATCAATTTGTTTTCTGAAAGAAGGTTGATCGAATGTGATTTTGTTACCTTTTTATTATTGTCTGTGTCATATACACTAATGATAAATCCTTGAGTTGAAGTGAGAAAAAAAATCTTTATCAACCAGAATCTTCAGTTTAAAAATTGTCACTTTCTTTGTTTTGTTGATCTGATTAAACACAATGATTACATCTATGCTAGGGACAGACAATCCCTGTCTTATGCACCTAGGACTTGTAAGAAAAAAAAATTTTGTTTGTTGTTCAAGAGAACAACAAAAGGATGTTTTAATTAAGCAGAAAAAAACAACTTCAAATGAACTGTTGGAAAAAAAAAAAAAAAAATGATTATAAAAAAAATTGTATTTTCCCCAGAGTGTTTTCTTTATTTCGTCTTCCTCTCTCTCTCTCTTTCCTTTTCTTCCCCCCCCTTTTCTTTACCCCAATTTATCCTTATTATTGATTGAAGTATTGTCTGTATTATCATTTTGAGTGGTTTTTATCTTCATCTTAATTTTTAGTCACTTTTTATTACAACTTTTGTCTTGGACCGTAATCTGACGTCAACAATTTAACAGCATAATTGGAAATAAAGATCCTGCAGTATTTCTAATCACATTGTTGCCATAGGATTGCAACCAAAGTCAAAAATTATAATTAAAAGCAACTAAAAATTTAAATGAAATTGAAATTAAAAATAAATTAAACTTGCCATCACAGTCAATTATTGAACTACCATAGCATCACATCGTGTGGAAAAAAAAATTCTATGGAAGAATAAATATGGTCAGAATAAATTTGATTTATGAGACATCACTGGTGTTTTCCTCTGGCAAACTTCAAAGGAGAAAAAAATGCAACTAGATTCGGGAGAATCTTGATGTTATTGATAAACCCATCAAAATAAAGCCACGATTTTTTTAGAAGGGGGAAGGGGCCTAATGGAGTAATAAAGCCAATTTCCAAATCTGTAGACAAAATGGTATAGCCAGGAGTGCTGGAACCCACAAACAAATGCACACACATATGAAAAAAGATAGGACCCTTCAACATCTATGATGGTTATGATCATTCAATACTGTTGATTAACCCTTTCAAGACTAATCTTTTAAGGTGTTCAATACCAGAATTAAAATGTCCTTGTAAGAGAAATCTACAGAACAAATATATCCCAGCAGTATAAATTGTTGCTATTGAATTGAACAGTCATTACTCCTAAAAGTCACTTCGGAGGAAAACCTGTTTTAAAAGTTTGGTGTAGGGATGTTTTTATTTCTTTGTTATAGAAGACTAATCAAATTTATTCCTCAACTACAGATGCAACATGTAATTTACGTAGTACTGAAAATTTCTATATTCTATAGTTTAAGAGAAATTATGGACTTTTTTTTTTCAACTTATGACTTTTGGGAATTACAACTATTCAAAATATTACCAGCAATATCTTCTAGAAGTCTTGTAAGTGAAAAAAAAAAATCGCTTGTTGACGTTTTGAAATGTTGGGGGCGGGATTGATGGAACCTGAGATCACAAAGAGTTGAACAACCACTACTACACAACAAAATGTACCTGGAAGATGATGAGAATTGGTCAAATATTGAGATTTTAAGGTAAGAGAAATAGAGATGAGAGAGGTTATGACTCTACGTTTGAGACCAATATCAGATGATTGAATTCATTCTTGTTTTTTATATATTTTTAACATGATGGTGGTAAACCTTTGATTATGGCTTTTTTTTTATGTTCCTTGAGTCTGGGAGTGGCCTGCTGGTTTCTCCTTTTAAATTCTCCACACCTTTACTGAGAATATTTTGAATGCAGTTATTGGTCAGATTCATCTTGTCTGAGAAAGGTCACAATGAATTGTCCGAAACGCATTAACAACACTAACTGGAAGGAGTACAATCATCCTGAAAACTCTTCGAAGATTATAAAAAAAAAGATTGAAAGATTTTAATAAAAATGTCTAAAGAGGTTTAGTTTAAGGGCAGAACTCTTATAAAGATACAAAGTGTAAAATGTATGATACTTGGAACATTTCAGAAAATCTAGAATGACTGATTTGTAATAGCTTTTTTCAAACTTCCTTACAATCGTGCTAGTGATGAAATTGTAATCAAGACAACTGGCTTCTAAAATGAGGCCCTTAGCTAAGAAGTCAATTCTTGCTTTTCTCAAAGGTGTCTGTATTCAATAGAAGGAGTCTGTATGTGTGGGCACTGCAGTTACTTGCCAACTAGCCTTTGTACGAAGTTGACATTTGCCAGGTATATTAATCAAAACACAATTTGAAGTTGTTTTGATTGATGGTTCCCAGGGAGGGGAGGGGTAGTTCACTTATTTAAAAAAATAAAGATTTCAGCTCTTTCTCCATAGTCTCTATGAATTCTCTTGATTTTTGCTCTATAGAATACATTTTACATCAATTGCTACCAATGTTTTTTTTTTAAAAATTCAATTCACCCAGAAAACTTTCCTCTAATGATACATTACCTTAGTATAAGTTCACTTTTGTAACTTGAGAAATTAAGTCCAGCCTCTTCCAAACATACATCTATGGAATGTGAAATGTACTAGTTGGCATAAAATCAATTTCAAGAGCTAGAAATAGAATCTGAAATTATTTTATTATCCCATTCACTAAGATACAACCAATACAAGCTTACCTAGTGAGGCTCAAACTAACTTCAGTAGTAATGGTGAGTGACACTAGTTTATTAGCCACTATATATGTATAGCCAATTCTATGGTGAGGCTTTTAGTTCAACCTTGGCACAAGTTCTTGAACATCCTATGAGGATAGGTTTTTATTCATTCTACAAAAATTTGACATTACTTACCCCCCAACATGAGATTAGCAATTGCAGTGTTACCAGTTCAGATGGTTTCTTTTTCTTTTTTTAATCCGGGAAACCTTTCAAAAATAGAAAAGCATGTTTTTAAATCTTCTAAATTGACAACAATGGACTCCAAAATCTGAAAGAAATAATTTTTAATCCAGACTAGCAACACTACTCAGAAACTCAAAAAATAAAGACAAAAAAAAGACCATCTAAATCAGCAACACTGAAATGAACAAAACAAAAAATGTGTATAAAAGATTGAAATGGAGGGTTCCCCTTTTTACTTTGCGTGTGTTGCATTATAGGTTTTCTAGTTGAACCGCAGAATTGAAAACATTGAAAAATCGAAATAAAATTATGGAAAAAATTCTGCCCTCTATTGGACAAGTTGTGAAAATTTTCACTAAAATTCACTAAATGATCTTGTAATTTAAAAAAATCAGGGTGTATTTGTGTGTTAATGTTTTTGTAAATAAATTGGTACAAAAGATGCTTTGTTTATTTACAACATTTTAGGCAAGATGGTGGGGTTTTTATTTCAAAATATTTTCAGTTCTACAAACTGTACGCTCATAATTCTTCCTCAGATTTTCCACCAATTTTTTTTGATGAGAAAAGATTCTGAAGATAAAATTAAATTTCATACAATTTTGAAGTTGTCATTAGCTGTGATTTCTCCCCATTATTATGGCCTCTTCTGACTCAAGTTAACCTTATTGAAATATCTAACTACGATTGAAGAAATCGGTATATCTGTGAACAACTGGTCCTCGTATGAAGATGATAATCACCTGATGTATTATTCAGTACACAAAGCATTACAGTGTCAAGTTTGAAGTTGTTTAGCTCAGCAGTTCTTGAGAAATGTTATAAAAATGAACAAAACATTTTGAATTTTATAGATTTAGATAAAAGATATCTAAATTTGCAACACTGAAGGAAAGTAACTGAAATACTTTGAAGCTGTAATTTTGTATGACAGATGCAAAATTATTTTACGTGACCATTGTGGCAGGCAGCCTCACACACCATAAAGTCCGGCCCCTTCCAAACTTGCTCTGCCCCAGTACATATAACACTAATTTACTGTCAGTAACTCTTGCATCAATTCTTGACCACATATAATTTCTCTCTTATGATCTTTCTTCCTCACTTTCAATGCACAACATACAAATTGAGTTCTGGAACTGAATAAAATAAACTTTGGGTAACAAATTGCAAAATTCTGCAGCTAAATCATCAAATTCCACTCAAAGGCTATAATGTTTCTTCTGCTATTTTTCCAAATATTATATTACCTCTAGGTGCTAAAATTGGCAAAAATTTGAATCTTCCAAAATGGGAATCCATCTTGAACTCTATACCGAATTTTTTTTCTGCATCTATTAAAAAACTTCACTGATACGTTGAGTACAGGATCATTCAGAAAGTTGGTCTGTTACTACACCTTTTTACTCTCCAGAAATTAGAACATCGTAGTCGACCATTTGGCCGAGTCTGTATGGCATTTGTATCCAACAACTGACTGCTAGGTAGAAATCTATCTTTGAATTTTGAGATTTGTAGCAGTTCTAATTACAGAGATCAAATAAATACATACTAGTTCTATATATATATCTATAAACTCCAGGTGTGTAGGCATTGTGACTGCTCTGATGTATAAATTACTTCATCTATGAAAGGAAAAAACTGGTTGCTTTCAATTTTATTGATTTGGGAGGATCTGCCTGGTTTTCCAAGGCGTTTCTTTAGTGACATCATTTTTTAAATGCCTTTCTCCAGCAAAATCATTTTCAAATTCAACCAAGCACTTTTTTTAGTTAACCCTTTAACAGTGCCTTTCTCAAGAAAAGTAAACTCTGAGTAAATGCTTTTTCTCCTTCAAGTGAATTTTTTGAGTAAACTATTTAGTTGGGCCGCTTAGCTGAAGATTTCAAGCCAATTGTGTATTTTATGACAAAAGCATATGATTCAGTACACTTATAGCTGAAGGTATTGAAAAAAATGGATATTGAGCCATCATGAATTTTCAATATGTTGCCCATAGCAGCCATTTCAAAATGTTCTTAGATCAATTTATGTATTAGCTATTGATATATGATATTGAGGATGTAACTAGTTGAATTTTGTACCATAAATAGTTCTTGGGAATTGCCATTTGGATAATACATGCAAGTCATAGAAAATTCAAAATGGCGGCCATGACTTGGATGAAAATTGTAGCTGCAGTAAAGTTACATAGACTAATTTGATATTGATGATCTTGGTGTCAAATTATACATTTTTTATGATGTAGAATTTTAATCTGGAACTTGAGAATTTCCCAGAACCTTCCTTCAATCTCATAATTCAAGCTGACCATCATCTGTGGGGTCAGATACTGATGTCCATGCAAGAACTACTTTCACTGTGTAGATGGAGTTGTTCAAAGATATCTGAGGGGTACTGTGAACCCTTCTGGAGGTCTACTAGATGCAGGCTGTGTGTCCTGCAAATGTAAGAAGGATTGTGTTAGGTAGTACTAGGGCAAAAAAGGCTGCTTTAGGCTGCACAGCCTACGGTTACTGTGGAGGGGTGTGTTGGAAAGACATTCCTGCGATAATCCCTAAATTTGGGTTATTTTCATCTGGTGTCATGGCAATCAACTCAGAAAATGGTGGCCATCTTGAATTTTCAATGACTTGCATATATTCTATTTAATCACTGTCCCACCGCAGCGATATGTGACACAGGGTCAAGCTTAATGTAGGAAGAAATAGGTGCATACCTTCAAAAAATGGCTCCAGCCAACAGGGAAAAACCCTGCAGCTGGGCCGAGTAATAATGGGAAAGCCTAAGGACGAGTCCAAAGGCTCCCCAATGCGCTTAGCAAACGCAGCCTCAGCATAACCTCATTGGCTAACGTCTGCACCAGCGCACTCGGTCTTTGATACACCACAATCTCCGACCCATTCGGCGGCAAGTGTCAGTACCGACTCCTCGGTCTATGCCGTGGAGCAGATACTACACTACCGATGAAAAGGCCAGAGAAAGGTGCTATTGCACATCGACATGACTTGCATATATTATCCAAATGACAATTCTCCTAAACTCAGAATAGTGAATAAATTCAACTAATTATATCCTCAATAGCAGATTATATCTATTGCTGATAAGAAAAACAGTTGTCACCAGCAGCCATTTTTAAATGTAATTTTACGATTTTTATCACCATCATCATCACTGCCACCATCACAATCACCACCACCACCACCATTATCATTACAACCATCACCAACATCCTTATCATTGAAGTCACCATCACCATTATCACAATCATCACTACCATTACCATATGGAGGAGGCATGAATTCACCACCCCTCAACTATGGATAAAATAGCTGGATAGATTCAGTTCTCTAGCTGTGGGAACGCAACCAGTCTAGGAGAAGGACGACTCTGATTCCAAACCAGGGAATGGAGCCCACTCAAGATAGTTTGACCATTTGACATCCTTTAGCCAGTCCCTGCTGCCAAGCTGATGCCAGATGTGCCACTCTTTGCTTTTCTCTGGAACAGGGGGCATTTCAATGTTGTTTCATTGAGTGTAGAGACAGAACAGAGGCCAGTCATTATCCCTCGTGGCCAAAAAGACATGAGTTTGAGTCTCAACAAGAGTTTGTTCTATATTTCTGATTTGCACTGTGTTCTCACTGCCTTGGATTGACAGTCTGATAAAGGGAAGAAAATTTAGGTGAAGGTAATTCCTAGAGTTTATAAAAACATATAGAACTAGCATGAACCTTTTTGATCTCTGTAATTAGAACTGCTACTGACCCCAAAGTTCAAGTTCAAATGGTGACAGTTTTTGGGTGTCAAGTAGTTGAAAATTTGTGATAATGGGTTACAATACTTTATTTGATCAAAAAAAATATTATCTTATATTATTTTGCTATTGTCAATTTTGGGTTGAACCACTCCTTTTTTCAATTTTTGACTTTACCCTGTGACTAAAAGGTTTTCAGTCAGCTCCTAATGGGCTGTATATGCGTGCAAGATTCAAACATGGTTTCTACTTGAAAAAAAAATGGCTTCTGTGTACGCTCTTGACATGATGATAATGATCTGATTTCCATCTATTTCAATGTAATATCAAATGTCTGATTTGGCCAACCAAATCTAGCAAACATACTCATTGTACCTAGAGGAAGGTGTAAAGTGAAATATATATGATGATAAAGGCCAACAAGTAAAATATCAAAGAACGCATGGTAAGGCACAATGCCGTAGATAAACACCTCCCTTAAATAAAAGTGACTTGACGAATGCTCTTAGTCCAATCGATAAGTACAATCTAAAGCTGTCAATGTTGTTGCCCTTAAAAGATTAATGTTCAAGGAAAAAGGCCAGGTATATATATTATATACTATAATGCAGGTAAATAAAATATATGTGTTGGGTTCTGCTTGATAGAACCAATGGTTAGTAGGACCAGCTGCACAATAGGACCAATCTTGTTAGAACCGATTAGATCATATGTAATCATTGCTAATTTGCTTTGTTGATTATGACAAATGTGCCATTTATTTGGACCAAGCATGAGTGCAACTTGATGAATACTTTTTTATATAAAATCCGATAGAATTACAGAAATATATTTTTCAGTTCTCAAAAGAACTATCTTTCAAATATTTTTGACAAAAATTTTTAATAGCTGTTGTGTTTTTATGCAAGTTGTTCCCCTTGAATTTGTTTGGTCAATCAGACCAGCTGGTTATTGGGTCCAAAATCATTGATCCCGATGTGGTCCACCTAGCCGGAATCCATTGTATATGTGTGTATTTGAAATTCTATAGGATGATTACATCATTTCTCAATACAATGAAAATTTATTTGAAAAGTTGAGTGAATGATTGGATAATCTATAAAATGGCCCATTGGATACATCATACCTTTGGTATGACTTGAACACACAGCTCTTCTTTTTCTTTCTTCTTGTGGTTTCACACATCAGTGTCATCTATTGTGGAATGACCCATATGATTGCTGTTATGTCCTCTTAGAAATATTGAGAGTCAGCAGTTGCTACATATGGGGTATATACAACAACATACAAATCTAATATTCAAAGCATATTCGAATATATGATTGGACACAGAGGTGAATATAAGTAAATATATGTTCTTTATTCAAAATAACAATAAGGTCATTGTGTGTCTGTATGAATTATCATATTCTATTAATATTCATAGAAGCAGTGAGAGTGTATTTAGGGTTGTAAAAGAATGCAGGTGTGCTCTTAGCAAATATGTGCATTATGTTGTGTGTATGTACGCAAACGTTCGCATATGCGTTGAAACATCAGAAAGGATTAAGTGAACCAAAAAGTTTCTCTCAGTTCATTGATATGTGTTATGAAAGCGCATACATATACATGTATGCCCTCTTATTTGCTTGCCATTAATGCAAAAATTCCTTGAGCCAGATGACCAATGTGTCTAAAGGTAGTGAGGTCATGACTGACTGAAAAATCTGTCATTGCTTATATGTAAAATACGTAAGCTCCCAGTGCTTGCTTGATTTTTGTCTATGATTGAATATTTGTAAATATATCCAATATTTGATTTTTTAATATTTTTCTCTTATGATTTTGTTGGGGATTCCATACAACCTATTTTCGTACAATTTTTGTTCACTGAGTTTGATTGGTCACTACTATTTAAACCTGTGAATAACAAAGGCATATAAAATGTGGTATTAAACACATGTAAAGTAATTACTGATTCAGCCTGTGACAGTAAACATTTTTGATAATTAGGAACTGTTGATAAATTCAACTGATAAGATATAATAAGACCTTGAATAGAGTGGTTTGAACAGTACAGAAAATTTTGGAACAATTTAACTTCACAAATCAAGGTATACTTGTATATCTAGTACATGGTTTCCTAAATGTTGAAATTTCTTTGTCTAGTGTCCATTTCTAAATGAATTTTGTTTCACAACACAATGTTTTATAATAGTGATGAAATTCATTAGATGAATTATTTAGATCAAATGTTGAATTCAATGGTGTAATCTGAAAATTTGTGCTTTTGACTTTTATCAATTTTGGAGTCAGGATTCTACATTTGATCCAATTATTTTCCACGTAGTTGTAATATTATCTATTTTATTTTTCATTACATGGAGCACTGTCCACCTTTACTGATTTTTTACCAGTATTTCTTTCATCTTAAATTTAATCGTGATGAAAAGCAACTAAAATCAAGATGAAAGAAATGCTAGTCAAAAATCAAAATTGATGCAATGATTTGTTCGATTATTAAAAGATAGGTAAGTCATAGCGATCTGATTATTTTTTTCATTTTGGTCCTCAAACAAAAATCCAATTGATATAATTTTCGAGGACTTCAATAAATAATGAGTTATTCATACAAGTTTTTAAAAAGGAACATTTTTAAATAAGGAAATTGATATAGCAACACCGTTTTGGGCGGCAATATCTAAATCTATTTCAAAATAAAACGTCTATCGTAATATTATTATTTTGTATCTTATATTATGACCTTTAAAATTTGTCCACCTGTACATGGGGCCTATAGCTCTGTGTTGTCTTAATTAGACGTATACTCGTCAATCACTTATTTCACGTAAGACCAGTAGAGCTCTCCAGTATGGAAACCATAATAATTAGGTTTAGAATAGACATGTGGGCAAAACAATCCAGTCTTTATTGAAGTCTGTTGTACCCTTCCCAATTGTTGTTTTGTTTTTTAAAAAAGATTGGATGTGTATTTATTGAGATTTCAATTCTTGGACCTTGGTTTTTTCTTTTATGTCCGTGAATTCAACCACCCCAGACAAGTTACATCTATAATATAAAAAAGGCGCTTTCCTGCAGTGTTTCTAAGAAGCTGAACGAAGTTTTTTCTTCTTATACCCCTGACCTTTCTATACACTGTAAGGTTTTTTCTTTCTCTTTCAACGATTGATGGAAGAAGAAAATAACAAATACCTTTTATTTACTCATTTGCTCCCTCTGCTGGTTCATAATCACTTTTGTGGTTTCACTTGTAAAGTTGTACTTAACTCTAAAATTGACAGTTTATTTTTACATTTTCTATTAAACTTGTTTAATTTGTTTTTTCTATTTAGAATTTTATTCTAAACTTTTAATTTTTAATAACCGGCGTATTTGAGTTTGTTTTCCCATTCAATTATTTTTTTGTTTAATTTTTCATTTGTTTTTTATGTTGATTGTTTTATATCATTTCTCCGGTTCAAATATCCTTCTTTGTCAATATTTAATGTTTACCATTTAGATTGTGTTTTACTATAAATGAGATGTCCATCTTATCTTTGAATATTGAGTTGTTAACTTAATGGCTAAATTGTAAAGTTATCATAATCTGTTTAGATCATGAATTTTTATCTCAACATTCCTGATAATTCCACATTAAAACACTTCGTTTTTATCAGGTTATTTAGAAACTTATCACTTTAAAATAATAATCAAAAAGTATTAATCCTACTATAGCTATATACCATATCATTGATTACTAACTAGTCGTACTGATAATTACTTCAAGATTACATTTTAAATACACCGATGTGTCTTCAGCTGTACACATTATATTTTTATGCAGGGGTTCCTTGAGATATGAAAGTTATTTCGGGGGTTCCTTCAGTCTTAAAAGGTTGAGAAAGTCTGCTCTATCTTCATATTAAAATTATAAAATTACTGTGACTGATTTGTGTTTTTTAAGGTACTTCATTGATGCATAGGTAATTTCCACCGAAACTTTAAATTGAAAAGCTTTTTTGTTTTTGTTTTTTCAAATGAATTTCACTTAATGGTTCATAGCCATTTGAATAGCAAGTAGTCAAAATGGCTTTTACAAAACTCTATTCATAAACTGGAGCCTCAGATACAAACCAAAAGTTTATCGGACAAAACCAGTATAGGTGGTTCGTTAACTGTGCAAAATATTGCTTGACAATTTAGTGATTGAACGTATCTAATACTTCTTTCTAATACATCGTTTGTGGCTGAGATGTGAAGATGTAGAAGAGGTTAATCTGAATAGCATATTATTATTCCTTTGCTAAATACAAAATGCACTTAACCTACTTTTCTGGTGAATTAAACTTGACCTTGTATATATACATATTTCATGTTTGAATGAAAACTAACTATAGTCTCAGATTAACAAATAAATTATTGAAATAACGTCATTTTAAAATAAGTATTTAAGCTGGATAATTATTTAAAACAATTAAAGGGACTTAATCTAAATTCAGATTATGATTCTCTTCCAATATAATAGCCATTTAACAATATTCCCCCAAAGTTTCAGGAATTAAGCACCCTTCCTCCCTCTATCAATCTGACGGAGAAATTCTTTATTTCATTGACTAAGTATGAAAAATAATATTGTTCACTCATATGAATACATCAATTTGCCAGCCATGGGTTCTCCCCCTTACTTTTAACAATTAAACACCCTTCGCCCCGAATCAGTTTAGGGAGGAGGATGTTGAAGTGATCCCTAAATACAAGGGGTTCCCAACCTTTTTCGTCTTGGCAACTTTTTGAAAGTTGATTTATTCCCTCTCTGTTTTATACAATAATTTGAGTTTACACTTCTAACAATGAAGCTACGGACATGGGGGGGGGGAATTATTAAAATACTATTTTCAATATTATTTTAAGTTCAAATCACTATAATAATAGTCCATAACAATGTTATTCATTGAATGATAACTTTAAAAAATCATGTGCAAATCCAAAATCTGCAAGTTCGCCCTAGTTTGGGAATCCCTGCTAAATACGGTACAGCTTTAATCCTTGGTACAGTTTATTCTTTTAAAGCGTTTTTTTTTTGTTAGAATGAAAAACAAATTTACCTTCAGTTTGAGTTTTGACAATTAATGTTTAGTTTTACTTTGTATAAAATAAATGAACTGAAGATGTTGAAGATTTCAAATGTTAGTTATTTGAAAGTTATCCTCTTCTTGAATTTGAAGTAATCTTATGACAATTCTTTTTTTGTATATGTGACACCAAAAGCTATGTAAACACTAACCAGTGAGTGATGTGGATCAATGAAATAAACTATCAATTCACACTGGTCATGAAAATTTTGGTATGGTTTGGACTAATGAAAAGAGCTCCCAAATGCCCATATATTGCTAATTTTTTCTTATTTCAAACTTATGACAGCACTAGCCACTTTTTGAACAAGGCTGCAAAAGACTGATGACTTTACTGATCTGGAAACCATCTAGAAAGATATATACAAGAAAGTTTGGAATTTTTGGATTGGCTAGGATAAAATTGCTGCTAATATCTGACTCCAAAATAACATCACAAATTGAGTTTCTAGTTGATAGAAAAAGAAAATGCAACTTGCTTTTTATTCTTTTTTTTTTTTTTTACAAATTTTAGTCTTACATACTTTACGATTATAGATGTCAGCTTTTAGCAAGAATTAACAAAAAAAGCACTTAAAGGACAGCTACTTGAGGATTTTTTCTTGATGCACTCTGAAAAATTGCTTTATAAAATACACTTATGAAAGAAAGTGGATCAAATTACATATGAACACTCTCGAGATAAACATGTTTTCAGTTTGTTTTTTTTACAAATAAATTTGCTTTACAATGTTACTATATTTTCATTCACCCCATATTTCTGATTATACTAAAACCTGAATTCAGGCAAAAATGGGTTAAGCTTTCATTTGAGATGTGGTTATTGTCAAACTCCTGGAGTTGACTTTATTATTGTTAATTTGTCAGGCATTGGAATTTAAGAGATGAATAAAAGAAAAGGGGGGAAAAGAAAGCAATGCCATGACATGCCGTGTCAACTTGTATTTGTGAGTTCTCAGTATTCTTTGTAAGCATTGAATTTCTGTTATAAAAAATAGTGTCAAACTCCTATTATTGAGTTTTGACTTGATTTTTGTATGTTATGATGATGACCTCACTGAAAACCAGTGACGCCTTGGACAAGAGTTACGTCTGCAAAAACTGATGACAAATTCACTCTTTCAACTCAGGTACTACTAATAAAGGAACGAAATGGGACACACTGTTTTTGGAATGATATTATATGGAGAAATGTATTCTGTTTTGCTTATTTTTTAGATTTCAATGAAGTGAGGGAGTTTAACCCTAGTGCAACCATATTTGTTATTTATTTATTCGTTTGTTTTGTTTTGTTTTGAAGCTCTTTGAGTGATTACGATGTCTTCTGACGAGGAAGAAGAAGAACAGAACGTCTTTACTTTCAAAGATGAACGTCCGCTGCCAGATTCTGTTTATACTTATCCGTCGGGACTGAGAGAAAGTGCCATTCCGTTGGTCATTGATAATGGTTAGTTTTAATTTTGTTTCTTTCATGGCTACACATTCTTTAACTTTTGCATTGTACTTTTTGATTTCATGTTAGAAACCATCAACCAAAACTGTCAACATCCATGCAGGTTTCTTCAGTTTTTTAATTGGTTTGGCTGGCTATGTTTGTATCACAGATACAGGTCACATTAGAGGACTGAGAGAGCTGAAAATTTATTCATTTACGCCTTATGTCTAGAAAAACAATTTTTTTTCTCTTCAAAATTCCCCCACAAAATATGTATTTAACAGGATTCAATTTGCAATGTAAGTTCATCCTAAACTGGTCACTTAGTTTGTGTCTGGTAACATTAATGGGTAAATTTTTTATGGATCCTTGCCCAATAAAAGGCGAGAGTTGTAAACTTATTAATTAAGCATCCCCTTTTCCATTTTTTTCAGTTGATCACCCTAACATGGCATGCTGCCAAAAGACATTAGTCATATGTGACGATTTCTATTGAATGACCAACTGGTGTGCTTGAGCATTTGAAAAATGATAGTGCCACATAAACTAACTCGTAAACAACAATGTATTTTGGAAAAATCTTATACATCATTTTACAATGGTCAATTTAGCGTTTGAATTACTTTTTTCTTTAATTTTTTTACTTCACTCATTGCCAGCAGACCCAAGATGTGAGTGTAAAAAATTTGCATATGGTTCCCCCTTTCACAAGAGAATATTTCTATGGTTAGCATTTGCTCTGATACCAATGATAATGATCTGATTTCCATCTATTTCTATATAATACTAAGTCTGATTAGTCCAACCAAATTTGGCATGCATACACGATGGACCTAGGGGAAGGTATTAAAGTAAAATATAGACAACACCACCTTGTGTAATATTGTAATACAGGTTGTACCTCTCCAATCCAGCACTCTATGGTCCGACACGTATTTAGTCTGCTGCCATCAGGTTTTGGGATCTATTAGAAGAATTCTTTCATTCAAACTATGGTTTGAATGAACTATAATCTAGCAATTTATTAACTGACTCTAAACTATGCATAAACCTTACAGCAGCTTGAAACTGTATCAATGATAATTCTAGCCTAAAAATGATACATGTATTTATTAACATATGTACATACTTGCATAGCCAGCCAGCTTTGCAGAATCACTTAAAAACTGAAGAAACCTATGTTGATGGCTTCTAAGATGGTTTTGACAGCGTTTTATTGGACCAAGTTGCCATAAGATTTGAAGACCCGAAACAATGTAAAATTGTCACTTGTTTCCAGGCATAATGGGTAAAATGAATCTTCTTCAAAGTTCAGGGTTCATTATAGACAATCTAAAACTGTCAACATAGATAGGTTTCTTCAACAATATCATCAATATTGGATGAAGTGTTGCAACATCATTATTAATTTTGACTAGTTTGTGAGGTTCACAGTGCAGTAATTTCTCTAAATCTTTATAGGAAGCTCAATCCTCAATAAGAGCTTCTAATATATATATATATATATATATATATATATACATACATACATACTCACACAGCACACACCACTGAAGATGGGAAGAATCCCGAAACATGTCTGGACAATTTACATCTAAGAATTAATAAACCTTACCTCTAAACACCTTACTCCCGAGTCTGTCTCACTCTCTACAGTACACATTATATATATATATATATATATATATATATATATATATATATATATATATATATATATATATATAATGTGTGTGTGTAGAAAGCTTCACAACCTTAAATGCTAAACAATAAACTTTTTCACAAGATTTTTTGTGTCACTTCAGTCACTTATTTCCTAATATCTGTCTATGCAATTTACATAATTTTCTTCAGTGTTTTTTCCACTGTTTCACATATACTTTGTAATTATGGTACAATGTATAAATTGTCACTTGTTGTCTCAACAGTTGTTTACTATATAACTGTCTCGGGGATTTTAAAAACTAAACAGTTGTATTAACATGACGTCCCAGCAGTGTTGATCAAACACCACCTCCTTTTCTTGTATAGTTTGTCATTTCATATAAAGTTTTATGTACACTGTATACTGATATTATTTTATACTACATGAATATATATATATATATATATATATATATACATATATATATATATATATATATATAATATCAAGCATACATGTTGCACCAATATAGCTAGAGGGCTGAAAATTCAAATATTTACTCCCTGTGTTGAGAAAAAACTTATTTTTTCTCTCTCTCTCTTTCTCAAATCCCCACTAAATAGGGTTTTAGTCGGAAAATCCAGTTTGCTATGGAGATTTATACGTTATATTGGTCTTATTGTTTGTGTCTGGCAGCACTTATGCTTGTTTTGTTTTTTTTCTTTTTTTTTCTTTTTTTTCTTTTTTCTTTTAAATTTAGAACTTTTTATTGATCACTGTCCAAAAAAATGCGAGTAAAGTAACATTCATTGATCGGCCCTTTTTCCAATTTCCAGTCAATCAATCTCAACACAGCATGTTGCCAAAGCTGTTGTCAAGTGAGAGTTATACAATCCCATACAGACTGACAGACATTTGATGAATTATAATAAGATACATAAAGTATAATAATATATACTGAAATGATATCAAAAATATTAAGAGCTGTCTTTATAACTTTTGATATTATGGATAGGATTGATCAAACAAATACGTCATGATATTCATTCAAATGATTATAAATATGATAAAGTGAATTCTGGTGATAGGTGACCAAAACGAAATAATAGTCACATTCTATTTATCTTTTGATTCAATTTCTTATTGTCAGATGAAGTATCAGAACACAATATTTTATTATTGATTTTGACTAATTTTTACTTTCATCATGATTTTTAACCACTTTTTATCACAACTTACTGTAATTCTACGGCAACAAATAAACAGTTTTTTCCGATCGCATTGTTTACTCATTGCAGTAGAATTAGAATTACCATCTGAGTCAAAGTTGTGATACAAAGCAGCTAAAGAATAAGATGAAGGTAAAAACTAGTCAAAATTAGTAATAAAAACGGTGTTGAACCACTTCATCTAAGAATAAATTAGAATTGAATATAGATGTATTAAAGACTACTAGGTCTGAAATGTGACATCAATCAGCATCGAATATCATTTGTAGGAAGTCAAGTTTAAAGGTGTCAAATCAGCTTATGTTTAATTATGGAGATCCATGACCGAATGGTTAAAGGTAGCCTGGCATATACTGGACTCCCTCTGGCTAGAGGTTATGAGTCTGATTCTCATTGCAGGCTTAAGATGAAGGTAAAAACTAACCTAAATCAATAATTAAAAAAAATATCATTTGTACTTTTAATATGTAAGGAATGGATTCTCTTTTCTTATTAATTCCCACTGACTTTACCATTACTCTTTCACTCTTCTGCTTAACTCTAGTCATTTCCTACAATTGCAAACTAAATATTTCTGGTGTTAGGAGGGAAATCCAAAGTGCTAAATTTTGCAATTTTTTCAGCTAAAATTTGCTTCAGTCAGTTTCACCCTAAGTCTGTGTTGTGCATTGAAAATCAAGAAAAAGGGATTGTCAGTGGTCAGGAATTGGGGCAAGCATTGCCAACACTGAAGGATTATGATATGTATTGTTTAACTAACTATTCTACATTTGTGCCTTTTGTAGAGTTAAAATTAAGCTTCATAATATTTTTAACATCAGATATAGGAAGTGTGAATAAAGATATCAGAAAAATTATTGCAATATTTTTTCTTTTTAGAATTGCAGATGTCAACTTCATATAATAGTGTCTTTTACAAGATCAATCTAAAATTTCTTTGTGCCCTTTTTTGATCAAATCATTATATATAAATAGGTTTTTAGTGGGGGTTTAGTTTACAATGTAAGTTTATGCTAAGCTAATACATTTTGTGTCTGGCAGTATTCACGCTCATTTTTCTAACTTTTTTAGTGATCACTGTCCCTCAAAGATCAAGAGATGTAACTTATTGATTGATTGATCACCCCTTTTTTCCAATTTTCTAATTGCCCACCCCCAACAAGACGTGCTGCCAAAAGAAGTTGATCACAGCAATTTCTGTTGAGTGACTAACCAGATCTGTCGAATTAGTTCTTTTCATTTTGACATTTTGACTATTTTTTTTGAATTTTTCCAGGTTCTTATCAGTGCCGAGCTGGATGGGCTTCCATGGATAAACCACAATTAATCTTCAAGAATGTAACAGCCAAACAAAGAGGCAAGAAGGTAAATCAACCCTTTTCAAAATTTTTTAGATTGGAGAAGAATCCTTGAAATAACTTAAATATCTCAGGGAACCCTGCATAGAAATATATGTATACAGCTAAGAAGATCTCTGTATTTCAAATATGTATTATAATCTGAAGGTAATTATTAGAATTCTACTGTGTATAGGAAGATAGTTTTCTACATATTTGTTTATATTTGAAGATATTCTATTTCTTTCAACCAAACGGTGTTTTGTATAATAAATATCTAAGCTTAGTTTAGTACCAAGTGGTCAAGATATAAATAATTGTCATGAAATAATTTTATTTCAACATTTATAAATATCAATAGAAACCATCACGTAACCAATGTCTTTTGGCAGCATGCCATGTTAGGGGTATTCATCAAAGAAATTGGTAAAAGGGGTGATCAATGAATATATGGGATATCAAGTTGACACGAAAAGTCCAACCTAACAGTAAGATTGCTATAATTTTGACTGATACACCACTTTGATTACACAACCTTACCTTTCCTGATGAAAAGGTGAAAATTTTCAATTATTCCTGAAATCTTAACAAATCTCAAAGACAATCTTTTTAAAAATAGATTTGTTTCTCCTGCGACCTATATTTAACCATGACCAACTGTATGCAGTTCTATGTAGAACAAGGAATTTGATTAATCAAAAGTGCTGATGAAAGATTACAAAGGTCAGGGTAAACTCTTGGAATCACATTTCTTTACAAAGAATGTTGACCTCAAAGAATTATCGCAATAAACACATACTAAAATATGTATTTGTACATTTGTACACAAATTTGCAAGCCATAGGGTACATCTGTTTCTATTAGATTCGAAAATGTCTGCCGAAATTGACCTGACGCTTAGAGATCACCAGTCCAACACCACCTATCCTATGTTCATCCTGGAGTGAAATTACCCTTATACACACATTTTCAGCTTATGGGATGCAACCATTCAGGAGTCTATGAAACAAAGTTAGAAACAAGCATAGGTTACGTTTGTCATCTTTATAGTTTCAGATATAAGAGCTTCATTTCCTATTCTCTGTGTAAGTAGCTTTTTGCATCGTTTCCTAACCACGGAAAATCTCCCTTCTTACATAATCTATGAATGGAATGCCAAAGCTTGTTAAAACAACAAAAGTCATTCTGCCTCAATCACGGGAAATATTTAGTTTTTTTCAAAGCTGTTTGAAGAAAAAAAAAAGCCAAAACATTGCCTTCGTATACTTGGTTAAAATCAGTTGATACTAAGATGCAACCATGGTTTTTTTTTCTCACCATCAACCAGAATTTGTTGTATCATTGTTTTACAATTATACTGGGAAATTGGTAATCTCATAGATTATCCAGGGATTTTGTGAAATCCCTGAACATTTCAGTAATTTTATGAAATCACAAGTTTCATAATTGGAGTAGTAAAGGTTAACAAGCTTGTGGTGCTGAGTTGTAATGAGTTCAATCTTCTCTTGGTAATCACCACTGTGGCCTTGTGTCAAACTAAGCTAAACTACATATCAAGCATATTCTGCTTCAGTATTAACTGGGCATATATAACTTGGTTTAAACACGATCACAGTAGTGGGGCACAGTAATAATAGTCTGCATCAAAAGCTTGTTAACTGTTACTACACTGATCGTGAAACTAGGGATTTCATGAAATTATTTGAATGTTCGAGGATTTCACTAAACCAAGTATGAATGGGTTACGCAAACAGTTTCTAATTGACATTATAGTCAAACTTCAGTCCAAGTCTGAAGTTGACTTTGTTTTTCTACTGTAACAAGGACAATTCTTAGCAAACTAATGGGAGTCAAAATAAGCATTCCCATATTGTGATTTGAAATCTCAGTCAAATGATTGGTTGGCTTGATTCTTACTGACTGAGCTAATTTGACAAATCTTTCATACTTAAAATATTTATCTCATAGATTTAAACCAAAAAATATACATTTTTATAGTTTTTAGAAAATTTATTATATACACACAATACAAAAGTTGCAGTAATTGTCTTCTGTTGGAATAGAAGGCATGGATTTTGACCCTCCAGCAACCAGGCTTATTCATTGTCTCAAATCCTCCTTTTATTCTTGTTTTGCCTATTGCATTTTATTTTTATTTCTTGTTTTTCAGGAATCTGAGCTTCAGGTTGGCAATGACATCAGCAACATCGAAGTCGTTCGTTGGATTCTTCGAACACAGTTTGACCGTAATGTTGTTACACAATATGATGTACAGGTATGACTGATTGTTTATTATATTGTATTTTATGACTTTTTTTTTTTCTTTGTCTCATAAGGTGGGTCTATTCCGGCTTGAGTGAAAAAAGACAAGTTTGCAATTATGAATTGAAGTGTCAAAAAATTAGAGCCAGCTGTAAACTGGTAGGTTTCAGCCAGATGATATGTGCATGATGTTATAGGTAAAGAAGTTGTATAGCTGTGACAGTGTAGCTGTGGTAGCCATGGTCAAGATATAACATCATTTGACTGCCGAATGATTGATGGGGCCTGAAAGGGCATTGTATCTCCAAGGTAGCACCTACTCTAGGTTTTTCTGTCGACAGGATTACCAGGAATATATGAATTCTGGACAGATTTTGGTGGGAGAACTGTGAAGCTCACTGGTGATGCGGACACTGAATATTCTAATGTTTTGAAAATCAAAATAAATTTAACTGAGTATCAGATTTCAATAAAACTCTGTATTTATTTCTTCAGTGATTAAAATGATTTACTAAAAGGTTCTTTTGTAAGAAAATTCTGCAAAAATATACACATATATTTTTTTTTTAATATAAATACTTAATCTGTTGGATAAATTTTATCAAATCACTGATTAATTACTCTTTTGTAAATATTGGTACATGCTTTAAATGATAATTCTTTCGAGAAATGAATTGTTTAATTTTTTAGCAAAAAATCCTGATCAAACTTCAATGATTTATTAGATAAAAATGCCTCTAAGAGAATCTCTATGAACATTTTAGATCAGGAATATGTATTCAACCTTAAGATATACATTAATTCAAGTTATAAAAATGTATGAAACTTGAAAAAAAAAAGTTACAAGCTTACCCATACAGAAACATTTACCAAGCATATCTTATTTATTTTTCCAAAATTATTCAATATATTTCAGTTGATGATTCTAAAAATTGCCTATTTATTTATTTTCTATCCCTGATTATCTACATTCATCTGTTATTCCTAAAATTATTCATACTTGTACTGTTTTTCTACATAAAATGGTCGAGTATTTCAGCATTTCTAAGTTTTTGGGGTGGAAAATGATAGAAAATGAAATGAATGATTGCTTTGTTTGGCAACATTTCAGTTTGTTTTGCTAAATTATACTTTTTATGATGATCATCATCAGTCTTTTAACGTCTGTCGTTGGACATAGACCTTCCCCAGGATTTGACACACTTCCCTATCATGGGCGTCACGGAGCCAGTACTTCCTGAACTTGTCTAGCTCGTCTCTCCATCTAACATTTTGATGGCCTCGGTTGCGCATGTGGTCTCGGGGGATCCATGTTGTGAGTCGCGATGTCCATCGATTGTCTGCCATTCTTGCAACAAGGCCAGCCCACCGCCATTTGAGATTTTTAATGGATTCTATGATGTCCCTAACTCTTGTCTTTTCTCAGATGTACTGTGCTGTCTTGTGGTCTCTCCAAGTGAGGCCCAGCATTATTCTTTCATGTGCACGTTGCATGGTTCTCAATTTACGGGTCTGTCTCTTTGTTAAGTTCCATGTTTCAGCTCCATAAGTGACTATTGGGAGGATGCATTGGTTGTACACCCTTCTTTTTAGGATTAATGGGATCTTGTTATTCTTGAAGGTTGAGCTAGCTCTGCCAAAGGCTTGCCATCCTAGTGTGATTCTTCGCTTGATTTCTTCTTCTTTTGAGAGTCTCATGGAGATTCGTTGTCCTTGGTAGATGTAGTGGTCTACTTCTTCCAGTTGTGTGTCCTCGATTTTGATCTTAGTGTTATATAACTAAAAATATCCAGAAAAGAAAAAATTTCTGCTAGAAATTAATAAAAAAACTTAAAATTCTTGTTTCACTTGGAGTTCAGGACTGAAGTGCTTCATTAATTTTTCTTCAATTATTAGCCATAAAATGACCACTCTAATTTCCATAGGTATTTTTTGTTAATTAGAAAGTATTAATTTAGCATATGTGGTGGCTTATAAGTATCCATTATTTTAAGCTTCATCTTGCGCATTTACCAAATTTGAACATCTTTTGTAGTTCTTCACTTCATGAACACACTGCATACTTTTTCTATAAAGCTTTGATACAGCTGTTGAGTGTTGATGAACTAAAAATCCCAACCAATAAAATGTGATTATATCTGTTTTGACATCCATACAAGGGAGTGGGAAAATATTCTCCCCAACCTTCATCAGGTAGAACTTGTAAATACCTGTTTGAAGGTAAGACGGTGTTGACAGTTCAGATCTCACCTTCTATGTTGAGAAAAAAAATTACATTTCCATGGTATTTTGGCAGATAAGGTAACCTTCAGCTGAGACGAGACCCCAGTTGCAGTCTGAATTTCATGGTTATAGCTCACTGTTCAGCCACTGTTTTTGTATCTTTTAATCTTATTTGCCAATATATGTTAGCTGTTTTTTTTTCTATGGTTCTGTTCAGCAACTACTTATTACTGACCATTTGGCGAAAAATCTAATTTTTCTGTTACCATATATATGCTGGACTAGGAAACAAATGGTTTACAAGGATATTTAAAGGACTACTGCTCACTGCAACTTCTCCAAGCCCCATAACTGTCCATATAAAGCTTTGGTAGACACTCCTGTAGTCAGGGGACAGTGTAATATTTGCATGTTTTTTTTTTGTTTTTTTTTTTTCTAAAGTGAAATGTCCATCTTATATATTTGTATGTATGGTACCTATTTTATTTTTGAGATTTATAATTACTGTGTTTTAAAATTCTAAATATAAGCAGATATGGCATATATAATGTAATTGCCAATAAAAATGTAAATATTGACTTGAAAACAATATGAATTTGGGTTAAATGTTAATCAAAACAATTATCCATTTTTGTGAATCAAATGTCAGAGTATTTTCTGTTTTAGTGAAAAAAAAACTTAAATCTTACACTATTGCAATGTATATGTGTAGGTGTGTGGTTTTGAGGTTGGAGTGCTATTTTTTTTCAACATACTTATGTTTGTAAAGGTAGATTCCTAGTTTCCATGCATAAAATAGAGATAACACCTGTAATCCTTGAAATGAACTAAGGATTATTTGCTCCTTGAAGAGAAAATAGATCGTTATTGCTTTACATAAAATAAATTGTTTCTATTTGTTTTTTGTTTTAAACATCAAGTGGGCAAAATGTTGATGGTTTGTTCGGAAGTAAAGTTATTTCATTTGTGAGAAGGGAGATAATCCTTTATTTATTTCTAGGCTAAGAGGAGTTATCTCCATTTTATGCATGGAAACTAGGAATCAACCATTTATAAATGATAATAAGGCATGAGAATTGTTGACTATTCTGGTTGTTTATATTTCTTTCTAGGAACAAGTGTTTGATTATATCTTCAATCATCTTGGCATTGATACTGAAAGTTGTGTTGATCACCCGATTGTCATGTCAGAAGCTTTAGGGAATCCAAATTACTGCAGACAACGTAAGTACATACCCATTATTGATATGTATATGGACTGTTCAGAAAATATCCATCCATTAAATATTAAGGAAAAATTTGCCTACCAAAGGCAATGGCATCTTAATCCTCTTCAAAGTAGTCCCCTTTGTATCTCACACATCCCAGTATTCCTTCCACTCCCAAAAACAGTCCTCCAGAACTCTTCTTTTGTCAACGCATTCTCCCTAATTTCATCAAGCCTGAAATCTCCCTTCCAGTGGTAATTTCAATTTTGGGGACAATCAAAAGTTGCAGAGAGCTAAATCTAGACTCGTAGGGCTGACAGACCTGGATAATGCAATGTTTTGCGCAAGAAATGAAGAATGGGCAAGCTCTGTCAATACAACGATCACTCAATGGCGTCTCACTGCTGATAGAGTAACCCCATAGGAGAGTATATGTTTATGCTTATGCAGTAAGATAAAAATGGACTGTAGTGGCGCTGACAAACCTGGATAATATAGTTTTTGCACAAGATGTGGAGAATGGACAGGCTCTGTCATTATGAATGCAACAATCACACAGTAAACAAGCTCACTCAATGGCATCTCACTGCTGATAGAGTAACCTCATGGGAGAGTATCCATTTATGCTTATGCAGTAAGATCTCCTCTATTTGCCAAGTTACATCAAGGCCCTGCAACTAGTTCTTGAGATATTCAAAATGGTTGCTTCTTTTCCAGACATATCTTGTATTAACTTTAGCAAATATTCTATTTTTAGTCCCTTTCTTTACAATTATTCCATCACATTTTTAGCTTATGGCTAGTCCCTGCATTTTGTAGCTGGATCTTTCTGTTCAACTTTGGAAATTTTCATTATGTATAAGTGTTTTTGTCTCATCTCTGTTCATCTTTTGAATACAACATTTTGGCCATTATACCCTACGGCCTCTTCAGGTGGATGTCGTAACTTGAAGTGTTTTGGAATGTTGAGGTAGAAGGTCGCTATTGAAGCATGAGGACAGAATGTCCTCATTCCACTAATTTTAAGTGGAAGCAATTCCTTGGTCAAAACAATATTCTTGACTGTTGTTGATGTCCAAAGTTGATGGCACAGAAGCATCTTTGGAAGGCATCATTTAGACCTCTGTAAAAACTGCTGGCTGTAAAGTCAGCCATATTGGAATGGAAAAAGGCATCCAAGCATTTTTATACTTTGGTCTTCTAATTTTCAATGTTCTAGCATAAAAACAAAATTCTCTTTGAAAATTCTTGTATTATTGCAGATATTTCAACAATTTAAACCTAATAGACACTAAAGTTGGGCTCATAATTTTTGGTTCTTTAAAATAAACATTTAAGCATAAGTTTGAAAAAAGAATTTTCTTTATAAATCACTAGTTATTATCCATAAAAACATTCACAGATATATTTCAATTTCTTTGAGTTTTATTTGGGGGGAGGGATAAGATATATATACAATGAACTTTAAGGTTAGTGGAAAAAAATTATCAAATTCCTTGGTTGAATATGTATGTTGAGGATCAACTTCAAGAAGTTTTTCTGTGTAATTAATATTCTTAAAGATGATATCATACGTTGGTTTGCATGCAGTCTGAGATTAAAACCAACAACGGATTTAATATTCACTCAATAGAAGTGACTTGTAAAAAGAGTCACATCTGTTGTTATGCTTATGGATCCCTCATCATTAAATATGTTTTTTGGGTAATATATGTGAGTAAGCCATGTTTCATGGAATGATGTGTGATATGAAATAATATCCATATACAGTACATTATGGTAATACCCTAGATGAAATAACAAACTACATGTAGGATCATGAACATTCAAAGAAATGTCACGGACAGTGAGTCACATTGCTTGTTATACTCACTGATTGCTCATCGTTGAATAAATTTTGGAGGTAACCTACTCAAGTAAACCCTTGTTTCAAAAAATAAATGATATGTAGTATAAAATACTATCAATATACAATACACATAATACCCTATATAAAATGACAAACTACATGTATGACATAAAAGGAAGTGATGTTCGATCAACACCATGTTAATATAACTGTTTTGTTTTTTTAAATCCCCAAGACGGTAACAACAAATGATCCAAACAAAAAAAAAAATACATTGTACCATAATGAAAAAAGTGTATGCGAAATGGGGAAAAAACACTGAAGAAAATTACATAAAATTAAAAGCTCTTATTTGGGATTGAGCTTCCTATTAAAATTTATACACAAATTACTGCACTGTGAATATCTCAGACTGACATGCATCGTTCAACACATGAGGCATTCCACTGTGTACTTAGCCAATTCAGTGGTGTCATTCCACTTTCTATAGAGTAGTAGGAGTCCATCTCCACTGTTTGTCACCAGCTCATTTTGCGCTATCTTCTCTTTCTCTGGCCTGTTGACGTCCATTTGATGCCTTGATTTTCAGACCTTGTTGTAGGAAGCCTCAGGACATGCCCCAATCAATGGAAATGCCAATGCTAGTTTCACGTGGGAAGCTCCTATGATCTGTGCTATACCTGTTCATTTGACATATTGTCATTCCATTTGATGCCCAGCATTTTATGTACGCTTGTAGTATCAAAGGCATGTCATATCTACTCTTCAGTGATATTAAGTTATCAGGTTTTGCAGCCAGAGATGCTTTACAGAAAATTAATATTCTATTTCAGCATAATATAAATCACTCTCCTTTCTTCATTGTTACCTCTAACTTTTGTGTTTTATTGTTATCTGTGTGGCTAACTTTTTTGCAGTAAATTGATAATTCTTCAGAGGAATACATCAGTTCTATTTTGACGAGGATACAAATCAAATGTTTATATGGATATTGGCAGCTTTTACTTGTGCAAAAACTGTTTTTAGACATTACGCGGTAACTGATTGGGAATATTTTACTGATTTCTCAGGATGAAAAATTCATAAAAAGCAAAATGACACTTCTTGTATACTATTGTATTGATTCTACTACTTACCTTCATCCTAATTTTTTAGTTATCATCACAACTCAACTCTGGCCGTCACTCAACATATTTCAGGATGGATCAGAAATGAAGAATTAATTACTCCTGGGGTGATTCAAACTCATGTTTTTCTTGTCAAAGGGCAGCCTTGGTTTATGCTCACCTGCTGTGATCACTTGGCAACAGGAACTAACCTGCTCATGGATGTTCAAATCTAACCTCTGAACCTACCTGTTACTCTGAATATCCGCACCATATTTGTTATTGTTTTTCTATTTCTACTAGTTGTATTGATAAAACAATAATTTCATCATTAGATGGAGTAAGATGAAAGTGAATGGTAGTCAAAATTAATATATGTTGATTTACTTCATCTAATAATAAAAATGAATGATATGAGCTTGG
Organism: Thysanoteuthis rhombus; assembly: GCA_963457665.1. Lineage (NCBI taxonomy): Eukaryota > Metazoa > Mollusca > Cephalopoda > Oegopsida > Thysanoteuthidae > Thysanoteuthis > Thysanoteuthis major. The sequence goes on along the minus strand of OY735220.1, from coordinate 7,641,069 downwards.
CTGCTGCACGGTGAAACTCTGATGATGGTTACTGCAACTTTTTATTGTATACATAATAAATGAAAAAAATTATGAAAACATTTTTTTCAGTATAACTGTATTTATTTATTTATTAGAATGAAAAAAAACCCTGGCGTATCTGTTAGATAAATTTAGAAATGTAAGACTTATCAGTATGGCTCAGTCGGTAAGAGTCAGATATTTCTTACTTATTCGTGATTTAAAATCACAGTAGAGAAATATTAATTTGAAGATTCATTTATTTATTAGAATGAAAAAAGCCCATACGAATTTCTAACTGAAATTTTGGTAGATATGTAAGAGACAAGACTACCAATCAGTTGGTTATGATTTTAAATCACTGTAGAGAAATAATAATTTTGACTCCCACCAAATTGTTTTTGTTATGGTAGAAAAAGCAAAGTTAACTCTGGGCTTGGACTTGAGTTTGATAAAAATAGCTCTTATTGTGTGTTCAATTTTCTTGAATGTATTTTTCTTTTTGCAGAAATGTCAGAGTTGCTTTTCGAGTGTTATCATGTTCCACAAGTGGCTTATGGGAATGATGCTTTGTTCAGTCTTTACAAGAACCATCCCAAACCAGGTAAAAATAGTTTGTATACAAGATATAACTTTATTATAATGCAACCCACACTTTTTGTAGCTACAAATCAGTAATATATTCTGTCCTATGCAACCCTCGAGTACAGCCACAATTACTTATTGTTTAAGAAACCAACAGGATATTGCTGCAAATTTTAAAAGAACATCTTATTGTATGAAAGTCACTTTATTAGAAACCATCAACTAAAACTGTCAACATAGGTTTCTTCAGTTTTTAAGTTGGTGAAGCTGGCTGGTTTGCTATGTGCGTATCATGTGTACAGGCCACACCAGTGGACCCAGAGGGCGGGAAACATTTCGGGTTTGTTCGTGGGTGTGTGAGGGGTAATTCACAATGTAAGTTTATGTTAAATTGGTCACATAGTTTATGACCATGCATTCACACTTGTTTTTTTTTTTTTTTTTTTTTTTTTGTACTTTTTTCATTGATCAATGTTATTTATTGATCACCCCCATGGTGACTAACCAGACCTAGTTGGTTGTGTTTATTCCTGTTTCTGTTGGGATAGTTAACAACCAGCCTTGGGTCAAGACGTCACAGTTATGTGTTTATTTTAAATTCTTTCACACATTTCGAATAGTTTTGTTAATTTCAGTTCCAACTTAGAATTTAAAGTTGTAATTAATTCAATTTTAAAGTTTGGTTTGAACTCGCCTAAACTTCTGTATCCAAATTGTATTTTTTTACCATAACACAGCAAATTTTTTTCTTTTCTTCCACACTTGAGTATAATACTCCTCTCTAATTTTGACCCTGATTCTTTATATTGAATTTTTCGCATTATACATAAGTAAATACAGTACTTTCCCTAGTTATTGTATTTTTAAGTTGTCTGAATGTTTTAGATGGAACGTTCCCGTTATTGATTTGATTATCTTTCATTGTATTAGATACCGCCAACCAAAACTGTCAAAAAAGATTTTTTAGTTTTCAAGTTTGTTTAGCTGTGTATGTATGTATGTATGTATGTATGTATGAATCAATCAACCAGGGTATACCAATAAAGCTAGAGCTGATAATCTAAAAACTTACCCCTTATGTCTAGAAAAAAAACTTCTTTTTTTTTTTCATTTTTGAAAATTCCCCCCCCCCCATTACATTTTTAGTATAGGGTTCAATTTGGAATGTAAATTTATGCTAAATTGATCCCTTAGTCTTTGTCTGGCAGCATTCACGCTTGTTGGTTGTTTTTTTTTTTCTTTTGTTTGTATGTTTGTTTGGCCAACACAGACATTGGAACAGAGTTGAATTTGGAAATCAAGTGAGTCTTCCTCCAAATTTGTTCTATTTCCAAATTCAACCCTGTTCCATTGTCTTTGTTGGCCAATTCTATAAGATGGAGGTCGGATTATTTCTGAATTAGGCTAAATCTGGCAACCCTGATACCATAACCTAGTGCAAGGTTGTAAGGACACCAAAGATGAATTATGAATTGTGCACTCTCTGATGTTGTCCTCCCAGAAATTATGCAAATTTAAACTTGTTTTTGCCTTTAATTTGTCTTGCGATATGAATCATGAAAAATTACTGATGAATAATTCCTGAATAAAAATTTCACCCTTATTCTCTCAATGGAATTTTCAAGAAAGTTGTTAAAAGATGTGTGGTATTTTTGCTCCTGCAATGCATTACTAATTGAGAGAATAATCGGATATAAGTGTGTAAGCACGGAGATTACTTTACAACTGGCCATTGTGTGAAGATAATATTCACCATATATGATAGTCAGCACACCATGCATTGCAGTGTTGAGTTTGCACTTGCTTGGATCAGTGGTTCTCGCAAAATTTAACAAAAATAAATGAAACATCACAGATTATAAATCTTATATCCAAAATTATAGATCTAAAAAATCTAAATTGGCAACACTGAAGAGAAGTAGGTGAAATACTTTGAAGCCATATTTTCGTACAAAGGACTGAAATATGCACCTATCAGATAGACGTCTTCCTATTTGAAAGGAAGACAGATGTTCCAATGCCTACCAGCAACCCCTTTGATGGATAGAAATTTATCTTATATAATATGGCAGGCTGTTCAACATGCCATAGAGCTTAGTCTCTTCCAAACATGCAACTTTGGGAAAAACATCTTACTAGTTGATAAGAAAGCAGATGTTCCAATGCACACCAGCAGCCCCTTTAGTTAAGAGCATGAAATCAGCCATCATTTTTTTAAAAATTGAGAGATAATCAAAGCTTTATCTCAAAGACATACGTAATACATCAAGAGGCTGGTATTGAACCTTTGCCTCAAGCCCCACTTGATTTCCAAATTTCAATACAGTTCCGATGCCTGTGTGAGATGAAGCTCAGATTATCTCTCTTCTGACCAAATCTGATACTCTGACAAGGTAGACAAATGCTTCTCAGAATGAGGCAAGTGTTGTAGCTGTAGGTTTTCTGTTGTTGTTGATATTGTATTGGTATAATCCTAACAGGCCAATTGTTGTATTCATGTCCTTGTTGTGGCTAGTCACACAATAAAATAACTCCTGGTTACTTGAACCATAACTCTGTTCACTATCTGTCACTCAGCAGACAACTTGCATATTCAACAACTGGTCTCAATGTGGCTTTTGACATGGAGCATCTCAGAACGAGGCTCATTCACAAATGTAAGACTTACGTTCAGTGAGACTTGGCATGCAACCAATTAAGTTGTGGGAAGTAATGTAACAAACTCAACTCAACACAAGATGGAGTAGGTGCATTCTTATTGCAGTTGTTTGAATTTGGTCTTTTTACTTTACTATGTAAGACTTGCAATTCTATTGGAATAAAAAGATCCCTTAGGAAATGACTCTTTGCAAATTTGAATAAAAATATTTCTCTTTTTGAAAAGAAGTAAAACAGGAATTTAATTACACTAAAAATTTTAGAATAATGGTGATTTTCTTAATAATTTTCACATGAAAAAATTTACTGATCAAGGATTAATTCTGAATAATGTCATAAGATTTTTTCTCGTATGGTATAACCTTTTTCTTTGAAATAATGAATTTTCATATTGAAGGCGACTCTTTTTTGATACAATGAAAAATGTTCGTCATGGGTTTTACTGTCTTCCATGTCCATACTAGTTTTATCAAAGAATATAATTCCTTAATTTTCAGTATATTATGTTCTCTGTAGCCAGCTCAGGCATCTGCCTGAAGGAAACTCAAAAAAAAAACTACAACCTTGGGAACGTGCTCCCATTTTTGTTGGTGAACCATGGCATTCCTTGGTTTAAAGCAGAGTTTTCCAAACTTTTTGCAGTAGTGACACCCTTTTTAAAAATAAATTTCTTGACTCATGACTCCAGTTTTGTTAGCCAAGCCAAATATATAATTTTATCCTAGCAGTTCAACTGACTCAAAAGTATCTTCTGGGAGGAGAAAAAATTATACTTAATTTTGCAGCCCACCTAGAGATAATCAGCGATAGTTTAGAAAGTTCTGGTTTAAAGGGTGGAGTCAGCCATTGTACAGGCCTTTGGGCTATACACGTATAGGCACCACTGAATTGAAACCTGTGAAGATGTGGGAAACCATACTAGATCTTTGTTTGCGAAGCCAAGCCATCCTGTTAGAGTTCTGTTATCCAAAATAAGTCCATTTACTTCTATTCTTGGAACTTACTAGATATTCCAGATAATCAGAGGCATACTTTTCTTTAGCATCTGAATGACTCAGATGGGATGGTAACCCATACTTGTAGATCAGTTACATATGGACACTTTTAATATAAGAAATGGGCTTTTGATTTTCTTTACAAATAAATGTACATACCCTGCTAATATACTGTCTTTTACATCATATTTCTGATCATACCAAAATTGGTTGAGAAATCTAAGTTCTGGTATAAATGGGTTAAAATGAATTTTTGCATACTAAATGATCTACTTATGCTTTCAAGTTCAGCTTGATTGAAGTTTTGGTTATAGGTTTCTAAGAAGCAACAAAAGAACAACATTTTTTGCTCTATTTTAGTAAATTTATAGGAATTATTAGGACCTGTGAAAATTCCATAATGCATCTTTACAACTTGAGAAAAGAACATCAAATAATTTATACTTCATAATACAAAATCAATCAGCATTAGGTATTTTTTTTCTGAAGAGTGGCTTATCCAGTAACAAATGAATGATCTTGATAGAAAATATCATTGTCAAAAACTTTACAAAAGATGATGTTCTTTGTGAAAATATTCCTCATCTGCTTTTGATTTTCTCTGCTTGACTCTGTTATACTATATCCTGCATTTTGAAATGCCATAGCTGTGGTAAAAGCAACAAAGTTTGTGGCTAAATACTGGTTGCAGCAATTTTTATTTCTAATCATTAAGTAGCATACCATTTTCCATCTCGGAAGAATCATTAATAGGTCCATAGGTTATGTAAGTTCTATTTTATTTTCTCTTGACAGAATCAGCAAATGCTCTGATTGTAGACTGTGGTTATCAAAGCACCCATGTCATTCCATTCCTCAATGGTCGACTAATGGCAGAAAATTGTCGTCGCATCAATGTAGGAGGACTCCATCTTGATTCCTTTTTACACAGACTCCTTCAGCTCAAATACCCAAGCCACTTTGCTGCCATCACTTTGAGTCGTGCTGAGGTGAGTATTAATGTTTTTAAATTGGTGGGGGGGATGGCTTTTTGTTAATCCTTACCAAAAGTTAACTTCCATAATTTCAAAGTATGGAAGCCTTTCTTTTTCTTGCCTCTTACAAAACTCGATTTGTGGTGTTAGTTTGAGGTCAGAATTCAACAGCAATTCGATCTTGGAGAATCAAGATACTTCAACCATTCTCTCAAATGTTAGTTTTGTATATCTTTTTAGTTGGGTTCCAGATAAGTCAAAAATTGTACAATTTTTTTTCAGCTTTGCCCCCCAAAAGACTTTAATGCTGTCAAGGTTGATAAGCATTTCAGGGGGCCTTTTCGTTAGTCCCTTTCAGACCCAAATTTTCATAACCTGTGAGGCTTGATATGTTATGTTTTTTGTTGCACCCCACTCCCAAGATTGCTTTTCATTTTTGTAGTAGGGACTAACAAAAAAAAGAAAATACAACTTTTTTTTTTTTTCTTCAGGCTCCTATACTTTGAAATTATGGATGTTTTTGATGGGGGATAACAAATAAGATCCTTCTTTTTTTTATTTTTCATATAACCCATTTCTATCAAATGGTTTCTTTCATAATAACATTCTTAGTAAAATGCCAGTTTTCATTCACAGCTACAACTTACTCAAAATGGATCATACTTACCATGTACTTTTCTTTGCCCTTTATACACCATGCACATAGAAGGGTAGAGTGAGATCAAATGGGTATATTTCATTAATAGCTCCCTTATTTATTAATTTTTTAAAGATCTTATTTTTCTGCAATAAAGCCTAATAAATGCTCTATCTATTGTAGTATCAATTGTGAAAATACATCTCTATCTTAACCCCTTGAGCTATTTTATATCTAAAAAACATTTGTAAAATACTTTTACATACTTTGATCCAGCATAAGAATAAAAGAGTCTGATACACTTGGTTTGCACCATTTTAAAGGCAATGTGTAGGTGTATATTCTCCCAAAATTTAATAAAGCTACTCTTGATAGTTTTAAAAGAAAATCAAATCTGCCGTGGGGTCAAATGGATATAGTTGTTAAGGAAATAATACTGGGTTATTCCATATCAAAACAACAAATTTTTCAATCAAAAATACCGAACTATGGTAATAAAATCAACAAAATTTACTATTTGTGGTCAATATAATTTTTGACACAATAATCACTCCCTCTCTAGGCACAGACCTATGCTCAAACAAAGTGTGTAAAGAAGGGTTCCGTATACACATACATGCAGTCAGCAGCCTCTGGCCAGACTTGCTACTCGGACCTCTCCTGTGTTTCAGCCAGAGGAAATTACTGACCTCTTATCGCAGTCTACAGAGGTAAGCATGGCTATCAATAATGGATGACCAGTGGACTGAAAAGAGCTTCTTACACTTCAAACGAATCTGGGTGAATGACAGAAGAGGTTTTTGAAGATTGGTTCCATTCCATCTTTATTCCCTCCATAGAAGACCTGAATAAACCAGTCCTTATGATCTTTGATAGCCACAATTGCCATATTACTTATAACACAGCTAATCCTTGCAAGCCTTCCTCCACACTCCTGCAACCTCTCGATGTTAGTGACTACTAGCCACTTGAGGTCTCTTGGTGAAATGTTCTCAGCAATTAGTTCAGAGAATCTAGACTTCAAAATGTCGACATGACAGTTACCCCCCTCTCTCTTAAGGATAAATGGAGTAGGACTCTCCCTTAATGAAAATACCTTAATGCCCAGAATTGTGTTGACAAAGTTATCAAGAACAGCTTGAAAAAGGCCTAGATTTACAACCTTTAACACCAAGAAGCTATTTAGAATGATTTCTCCAGAACCCGGTATACCAACATGTGAAGCTCAACTCCATGCCAAAAGAAAGAGAAGGTGCGTGAAGAAATGTTGTCAGAACAAAGCTGTGTAGCAAACCTGAAACCTGATGAAGAGGAGAGAAAGAATGTGAAACAGCTAATGCAGCAGGAAGTGAAAAAAAAAAGCAACAGATTCGAAATTTAATTTGAAAAATTTATCCAGTGAGGAAATTAATGACTGACCTTGGAGTGGAAACTGGAAGACCTATTGAGAACCTGACTTTGGAGTATGAAGGGGAGCAGTTTCCAGGAAGGGTTAGACATATTAAGACGTGAACTGCATAGTGAAAGTGAAAGCAGGAAACAATTGGAAATGGCCAAACAAAGAAGAGTCTTGGATTACCCTCATGAAGACATTGCAGGTGTTATCAATGCTTGGAGATTGTAAATCCAAACATATACCTGTTTGACCCCACTCAACCTTATTATTTTTAGGAAAATCCAATGTTTCAAGGTCCATAGAGAAATAGATAAAAAAAAAAAAAAACAGACTCTGCAATGTTATATATACAATTCTTGGCAACATTTGTCTCTGTTATAAAATGATTTGTTCCGAATTGATTTTTCCAGTTAAAACATCCAAAACAGAAACAATTATTGCATCAAAAATAAAACAAAAAATATTATCGAAAATGCAATATAGTCTATTAATAAAAGAAAAAGTTAAAGAAATTCCTCATGAAGATCTTGTTGAAGTATTAAATAAAATAATAGACTTGGCATTCACAGGAGAAAAATCATAAATATCGAGTTTACAAACTCTAAAGCTTTCTGGTATTAAGAAAAGGCAAGACTTAGCATTCTGCTCTTAAGGTGATGGTTTATCATCTTACTAGGGAAAGTTACTTTAAAATTGGTAATAAATCATTTCATCAGATCTTGAGTATCTCAACGGGGCTTGATCCTGCGCACATATCGAGCAAATTTGTATCTACGTAGACATGAATATATATTCATTTTGTCTTTTTTTAGAACTTGAATGAAGCAAGCTTGTGCATTTTTTGTTTTGTACCAGTTTTATGGATGACTTGGGTTGTCTTAATGGAGTATTTGGAAAATCATATAATGCCATTTACCCTAAAGATCTTGAACCGAAGTGTGAACATAATGGAATCCAAGTAACATTCCTAGGTTTGGATATCAAAATCGAGGATAGTCTTTGTCTACAAATCATTTGACAAATGTGATTCATTTCCGTTCTATATTGTACGTGTGCCATTTGGGACAAGTGGTATTTCATCTTATATATTTTATGGACTATATTATTGGAACATTCAAGCACAGCATGAGCTGCACTTATTCTAGTTAGAAGATTGGTCAATGAAGATGGCGGAATTGGTGAGATTTTTAGAAGATTCAATAAAGCCATGACTAGACATCCTCATTAGTTCGACCATAATGAAATAATAATGAAAATTAAAGATAAAAATACAATAAATAAGTAATGTGTACTAAATCAGATATTTCTGCTTCTATGTTAGAGGAATTAGGTAACCAAAAGAGATGGATTTAGTTATTGAATTCCATAGAACCAGATAAAGGGGAAAACATTTGGCTCAGGTCTGTTCATCAAACTGATAGGTAGTTGGGATGGAGATTTAACCTGGAATGCTCAATAACAAATGTATATTAATGGAATAGCCTATCTAGGTGTTACTACCAGCTAAAATGTTGTTAGGTTTTATCTCAACTTGGCTAATTTACTTGATAATTTAGAAATTATAATATTGATGGTAGTGAGATAGTGTATGATGTGGGGGAAAAAAACTAGCTGACAATTTTGGTAGAAGTTTTTCTCTGTAACTAGTAATCAAAAAGATGATATAATAAGATTTGATTTTCACAAGGATGAAAACAAGTCATATCTAACTTATTTTTTTTTAAAAGTAGTGAGATGTGAAACACTGTGACAAAAATAAAAATTCACTTTTCACTGCCCACTATATCTTGTACTTTTATCTTTACCAATACAATGACCGACTCAAAATAGTCTGAATGAAAAAAACTCTTGTTATTCATAGAACTTTGCTGCTAAAAAAAACAAAAAAAAACATCTTTCTTAGATGCCCAGGTACAAGAGTGTGCCTGTAGATTTTAAAATGCAATGAGCATTTGCTGCAAGTTAGGAGTAAGAGTTATTAGAAACTGCTTACCAATCAACAAAGGATCTCTTCAAGTGATTCTGCCTGCCTGGCTATGTGTCAAGTGTAAAGGCTGTTCCAAGAGGCCTAAAAATTCAAACATTATGTCAAGAGAAAAGGTTTGGAAAATCCCCCTCCTCATAAGAATTTAATGGGGTGTTTAATTAACTATCGCCATTTATGCTGAATTGGTCCCTTGGTTTGTGTCCAGCTAAAGAGCCCAATCTGCCCTACAAGCCAGATGTATTTAGTTTGGAATATTTCAATTCTGTTAATTAGATAGGTAATATTTGTTGCTCTCAAAAAATTGATCTATACTTCAAAATCAATCATTGGAATTCAGGAATGTTTGAAATGCTTTAGAAAGTTGAGCAACACTTAATATGTTGGGAGTTTTACTGTTATAAAACTTGGGAGTGTTGCTAATGACCAAGCGGGGGGCGGCTGGTTTCGTACTTCCTACTAAACATTAGCCAGGTAATGGACTATGCTTAGTAACATTTGTCAAGGGTTTTGATTGAACATTAAACAATGCAAAGCAACAATGTTTTTTTGTTTAGTACATCACAATTGCTATATTATTCTAATGTTGCTGTCATTTTCCATATCAATGAATTATTTATCATGTAACTTTTTGAATTGACATGTTTTTCAAAGAGATTTCTGATTATGTAATAATTTTAGATGAGAATCTAATCATGAGAATTCTTGAAAAGATTCATCTTCAGTCACTCGTGATCAAACTATTGACTTCATAAAGCTAGTTTCTTTGGGGTTTTTTTCTCTCCATGCTACACTTCATAAGTTCCTTTCTAATAAGTACATGAAAATTAATCTGAAAAAGAACAGCTAAAATCAGGTTCTATTATTATAAACTGACATTGAATTATCATTTTTGATTTATTACATGTTCAGGATAAGAAAAAAGATACACATTGCACTGACATTTTTTTTTCTCCCTTCAACTTGACTAGAAAGGCATTTTATTCAAACTAATCAATGTTACCCCTGAAAAAGAAACAAAACAAGAAAACCTCATCAAATAATATGTACATCATGTTTCACATCAATCACCAAGATTATGCACTACATATAGAAATGAATACACCCTATAATGACTTGTCAATGAACCCTGACTGAAAATATCTTTTGAAATACACTGCCATCTGTTCATCATGTAGTAAACCAGTACTCCTATAAATAGATCTATGAAGATTAAAAATGACTCCCCATGCTGTTACCAACACTTCAAAAGAAAGTAAATGTGAATGTTCTGTCCATTGTTTTCTTCAAAAACAAGGCTCTTTTTCCGAACAGCTTCATCATTTCTTGAAACTTGAATGAATACTTTGCTTAATTGTCAAAAATCATTTATTTATGGGCCCTTGTATATCTTGTGCACATGCATACTCTTAGAGTAATGTTTAAGGAAAATAGTTGGTTTAACCTTTCTGATGCATGTCAATATAGCAAGTGGAGAATAAACCTCTACTGAATATACAAAAGCCAGATCTTTTAAAAGCTAAAAAAATGAATGCATTTATACAAACTCACTAGATCTCAATAGTAGTACTGATTATCTGAAATATTTTGCTGGAGTCATTATTTAGGTACTTGAGACAACTGGTGAATACTTTATTATAGACCCTATTTTCTCAGGGGTGTATGAAATTGATTGACCCTCCACACGAACAAGATAAAGGCTGAACCTCTAGGCTTACGCTAGCTGTTACAGTATGATTACATAGAGATATAGTAATAGCATCCAAGAATTGATCAAATTGGGAAAGAACCTATTTTGAGTCTTCACCAGATGATGTTCCCGTCTTACAAACATAAATTTGATTTTTAAGATTGGGTGAAGTATTGGAACAATTTTTTTTTTAGTTGCTTTTTATCACAACCTTAACCTTTATTTCTGATCCTGCCGTTTACTTACCATAAAAATTGAAAAAATAAGATCTGGTTTCTACGGAAACTAATGATATACGATTCAAACTTGATAATAATTATACCTTGTCAACAATTATTTCAAACACTTGATTGGATCCATAATACACGATTTTTTTCTCCCTATGAAATGAGATGTCTTAATATATGTTTAAAAGAAACCTTCCCACAAATTCATTATTAATTTTTACTGTTTTTACAATTAATCAGTGCTAACAGAAGTGGTTGCTGTGGGATTATGGTCAAAGTTGTGATAAATTGCAGCTAATAAAAATAAGGATAAAATGAAGGTAAAAACCAGTCAAAATTTTGAAAAAAAAAAAAAAAAAAAAAAAAAAATCATTCCAATGCTTCATTCAGTATTGAAAATAAACTTAACAAATCAAACGTTTGGTAGTAAAACTGGTGTCACAGAGGTGACGTCATCCAGTGAAGACTCAATGTAATCTTGCACCATTTGTACATTTCATCCACTCATATCCAAGTGCTTAATGAATATATTTCAAAATGATTGGGGTGGGGGAGAATCAAAGCTGGGTAAATCATTTACACCCCTGAATTTTCTGCATGACTATTTAGATACATGAAATCCAGGTTTTTCATGAAATATATTGAAGTGCCCAATGCAATTTTTTTTTTTTTTCAAGTCCTCAACTAAGATTGGGAAATTCAAAAACATTTCAGATGCTGCACAAGTTACCATCAAGATAAAATTTGGTTTTATATATATATATATATATATATATATATATATATATATATATATATATATATATATATATATATATATATATATATATATATATCTTCAAACATGACCTGGGCACATTTTGCATTGAACACTTCAACTATTGAAATACAAAAACAAGAAAGAATGTCTTGGCAAATTTGTTTATTTGAGCAACATATGTACTTGCACACATTATATCACACTAATACAGTAGCACTCAGTTCTGGTTTCCAGTAACCTTGTTTTCAAATCCTCCAACAACTGTGCTCTGACTTTGTTGGACTATTTAATGTGTTCATACGAACATCTAAATTAATATCTTCCTTCCTCTGTGAAAGGATGGGAAAACCCTTAGAGTCTGACAGTAAAATGAATGACATGTCAACGATAGGACTGGGGCTGCAGCCTTAACTTGTGTTACACGGTAATAATTAATGATCAGATTTTATTTTATATGAAAAGCAAATGTCTTTGTGTCCATGTTGTGTTCTATAAAAGTCAGACTGTGATCTTTACTAAGTCCTCTTCTCTTGTCTCATTTAGTTATTGACAGAAACCAGAAAATTCTAGCTTTCAAATGGCCAGTTTTTGATAATTGTATGGTGATTACAAAATGCAATGATTCATGAAAAGAAACTTGGTTTTTTAGCTAAGATGAAATAATGCCATGAGAATATTCATATCTCAAACAAAAATCAAAGGATTATAACCTGAAGGGAAGTACAAATATTTTAGTTGCTTTTTTTTTTTCTTCAACTTGCATTCAGGTTAATTTTCTTACTTCTTCAATTCTGAGAGTGTGTTGACCCTCATTAACTCAGTTTTTATTTCAGTTTGAATGCTCTAACCTATAGAATTCTACCATTTGGTGAGGGGAGGGCATCCCCTTCAGATTTGCCATGTCAGTTTTGGGAGATTAAGACTAAAGAGCATTGATATGCATTCCAGTGTTCTGCCAACTGGGCTATATGTCATTTAGAAATAGAAGAAAATATTCTTAGATTTGTACCAAATGATTTAAGATTTGAGAATAATAACACTTGTTCCCATCAAAAAGTAAATAATTTGGTCAAATAAAATAAAGCCAAAATACAAAATGAACTTTATTTATTGTTGCTGGTATGAAGTGTGCTAGCTTGAAGTGAACATTTGAAACTTAATTTTTTTTATTGGTTCCTGTTAATCAAAGCTAGAATTTGACAGAGAAGAGAACTTTTTATCAAATTTTTTTTTACAAATGAACAAAAAAGTATGAATGAACTGAAAGGGCTGAGGAAAAAAAATACTTCCTATTGAATCTGATTATACTGTGTTTCATGTGAAAAATGGGCAACAACCCTTCTGACACAGGAAACAAATTCAGCAGTTTTTTTTGTTTTTTTTTTTTCCTTAGAGTAAAACTGTTCCAAAAGTCATTTATAGAGACATAAATACGAAATGGAAGCACATGTGTGGAGAATTCAATCAAAAAAAAATTTTTTTTTTTACAAAAAATGTAAAATGCTATATAAAATAAGGTTTTTTTTTATTTTTATAAACTGAATAAAATAAAAGAAAGTAACAAAATAATGAAAGGATTTGCCATGAGTTCTTTAGAAACAACAGCAGCTATTTGTTGAGCCTTTTGATAAAAAAGCTTAAAAACATTAATTGCATCATTTGTTAGAAAAAATTTATCAAACAAGGTCATTATTTCCTAAAATGACATGAATGGTCTATCCAGGATGTCTATTCAAGTTTAAAAATTTAGATATGAAATCAGCAATCATTAGCTTTCATCTTCCAAGGAACGTTTAAGGAGGCTCAGATATTTTCCATGTATGCTGAACACAATTGTACCTTTTAGTTATTTCATTTTTTCAGTAAAATATTACTGGTATCGCTGTAGTATACCAACAAATCTATGCATAAATTTCATCACAGCAATGTTAAAATGTATTCATTGCAACAGGAAAATTGTCTTTGTTTTTTTTTTTGTTAGCTTTTATTAATTATGCTATGCTTACAAATTTCCTTTGAAAAATGAAAGTTGATTAAAATTTTTAAATTATGACTTTGGCATTTAAAAAAAAAATAAAAAATAAAAAAAAATGATAACACAGGAATCCAACAAAATCTTTTAAAAAAAATTTTTTAAAAATGTCCTTCGTATGAATGGACAACCTTGATAGACCATTCACATATTTTACAAATAATGATCTCAAACAGTTTAACAGGAAACTTACTGGTGGATGAGCATCAAAAATGGGGAAAAAACATTTTAATCTTTCATGAAAACAACAAAACAAACACACACACATAAACAGCAGCCAAACCAGGTCCCCAGATTTCTCAACACAGCAGAAAAGTTACCTTTTAAAATATTTGAGGCTCAATAGGACACTTTGCTTTTTTTCCTTTGTAATACTATCCATTGTTGAATCAAAATGTCTGTCTGGTTTTAACATGGTTTGTTAGCAAAAAATAAATTTCAATTTTTTTTATTGCTTTTTAAAACCTGCACAAAAAAAATCAGTAACTGCTTTCTTGAAACAAAACTCAAGGTCTAAATGCCAACTTATGAAACCACTTTGTATTTGCCTGACAATACTCTTTAGAATCTGTTCATTTTCCTGTATTAACTCTTACAAAAAGTTGACTTTTTGAATTTAATTTCTAAAAAGGGACTTGATTACTCACATACGAATAGAAGCAAATTGATTCAAAGATGCCAAAAGAGTGAATTATGAGGTGTGCAGATACTCAGCAATTACCTCCCTTTTAAGTGTCAGGGTTTTCTTTTTGTATTTGTTTAAAATTGAGAGAACTTAAACAAAAAGTTTTATTAAAATTGCTACTTGTATCATAAACACTTTTTTCAATTTATAACACAACCTATTTACTTGTTATTTATATTACATTTCTGTGTTTTTATTCTTTTAAATAAAAAATATATTTAAATATTTTACTAAAATAATAGGAACATGAAAAAAATAATCATCATACTTTAGAACACTACATTTCCAAAATTAATTTTTGGATCACAACATTTTCTGATTATGATCTCGCTAGAATTTCAAGCTCTACTATGAAGTGCTATATTTACTTATCCATACTAACCAGCCAAAACTGTTCTCAAAATTCTTTTTTATCCTGAAAAGATTGCAATTTTTAGGATCACTCAACTGTGTATAATCATGTTGTACATTTTACAATCACCAAATATGTATTTTAACTTACTTTTCCTGTCATTTTTTGTTTTGTTTTTTTTCCCAGCAAAATCAAAAATCTTTGTTTATTAATCTAAGTAACTTATTTTTTTTAAAATTATCTAAATAAAAAAAAAATGATTAAAAAAAAAAAGAAACCTTTCTAAAGCTCCTTGAATAGAGGAAAATTTTTAAAAATAAAACAAACTATAGAATAAAAACTAAAGAAGGGTTGAAAAAAGGGAAGCAAACACATATTAGTTAACTGCTGGCTTCCTCTGGTGTTATCAAATTCTGTGCATTAATTTGTCTTCTTTACTTGCGTGTGCCTGGCATATCAACAGCAGCAGAACTGTTAGTTGATGGGTAGGCCACCGTCATGCCTGGACTGGAGTATGCATACATGGCCCCATGTGGGGGTGCATTTTGCATTCTCATGCAGGCAGACTGGTTGCCCACCACATGGTGCATCCCTGCTGAATTTGCTGCTGCTGTCATCATGTGAACATCTTTGTCAAGATATTTTTGCTGCTGTGAGTAGGAGACCTGATTGTAGGGTGCTGCTGACATGCTTGCGGGGGTCATCTGCTGGGCTGTGCTGTATAGCTGGTATTGGGGCAGGGGACCAGCGTATATTGGAGCAGACTGCATACCATAAGGATAGGAAGAACTCTGCGAGCCAAGGGACATCATACCTGCAATATATATAGCCAATGATCAGCTCATTCTGATTTGAGGGGGTCAGCAGTGGTGTCACTAACAATGGATACAATTGTCACATTGCTACAAACAGGTGTGACAACATACATTAGCTGACATTGAATTGGCTTGGCTCCAGACATTTTCAAATGGCACAAATTTTTCTTGGAAAGAATCTAACATTGAAGGTGGATGAAGTGCTCAGTATATTTTCTATCATTAAACAAAAAAATGTTACACACTCAAGTCATATGGAAATTGTTACTAACAAAACTGACAAGTCTTTATGTAGCCAAACGATTTCAAAAAGATGCAAATTAATCAATTCAGCTCCCAATCAGAGCAATATTTTGAACTATAATAATGAATATTCGAACATGAATATTCTTATAAAAAAACAAAGGTAATCTATTGCGACTATATTCATTAATATGCAGTTCTGCAGTGCAGGAATCGTTAAAAAATGCAAAATATCTACTCATTTCTCAAGATTTACCTATGTACAATGAATACTAATTTTACATAAAATCATTTGTCTTACAGAACCTACATCAGTATTAACAGGAGTAAAGAGGGTTCAAACTATCCAAGAATATTCTGCAAATTACCAATATGTCAAATGAAATTCATGTCAAGAGACAGTCTGAAGAGCTACTTAATAGCTTTTCAAAAAGATTCCCCGCCCCAAGGAGAATGCATTTCTGAAATCGATATTTTCCATACACAAGCTTCAAATGACCAGGGATCTGATTTGTCCCTAGCATCAACCCCCACATTTTATCGTAGGCTACAGGTAGTTCAAATGACCTTTACTTGGCCATCTCTAGAACCAGCTTCAGCTGCAAGTCAAAAAAGTGTGTCCATTTCAGCCACCCATTGCTTCCACTGCTGAAATTATATTGGTATAAGAGGCTTTCTTTGGGCTGCTCAGCCACAATAATCCATCTGATGAAGATGACCCACTACCATATTTCCTGCCTCTCAACATTATTTTCAGCTCTCATTGCACAAAAATATTGTCAATTAATCCATCTTACTTATTTTATTGTGCATTGAGTATACTCATATTTACTGTCAAATAAGGGCTATTTACTTATTTCTGTTAATAAATAATGGTGAAGATCAGGCAAACATTTTACAATTTTCAAAAAGAGAAATGCAGATCAAACCACATTGTTTGGGTAAATCGATAGAAATGCCTAATACGAAGATGATCTGCGTTTCGCTAACATCAAGTGATGCGCATTGATTCTTTGGCTCCATATAAAAAGGTTTAGTAACATATCAAGCCATATATTTTAAAAATCAAATGCTTGCTGATTTGTTGGTTAAGAAATTTTTTGGCAGATGGTAAATGTTTGAGTAGTATGGTATTGAGAACATAGCTCAGTTGTTTCATTATGTTCATCAAATAACCAATTCCAGTCCATATAGCTATTTTTCAATATTATTATGTACTTAATTATCCATATTCATCATATGGGATTACCTCTTTTTGAAATGTTCAGCCAGTGATGAGAATCAATCAGCAATAATAGACATATATAGAGAGCACTTCAACAAAACTGATAAAAAAATAGGTCAATGAGCCAGCAGAATGTCAAGCTATATTTCTGAGCACAAAAAGTAAGTAAAGACAATTCAGTCTTAGATCCTCTTTTCAACACAATTGTCAGCAGGTTGATGTTCCTTCAAGTGACAGAAGTCATAAGCTTACAAATCTACCCTCAAGCAGGGTTATCAGATTGGGCTACAAAAAGAAATGATCCAAACTTCATCTCAAACTTGGTCCCCAAATTTGATGCTATCCAATACCTGTGTTGGGTAAGTCTTGAAGATAAGGTTTAGGATTCATTTGTAGCTCTATCTGGCAACCTTGGCCTCAAGGGTAGAGCTAAAGGTCAACATATTGAAAAATAGTTTCAGCAAGAATCATTTTGAACCTACCTGGGGTTTGGTTGATGAGAACACTTTGTTGTGCATATGGAGAGGCAGGGTTGACAATGATGCTTTGTGGTTGTGATGCCCCACCAAGCATGACTCCAGAAGGAGACATTGCTAAGGCTTGTGCGGGTGTGTACATCATTCCAGCACTTCCTGCTGCTGCGGCCGCTGCCCGCTCGTATGGTTTGGACATGTACTGTTTCGACATATCATACCCTTTTGGCATCTCATAACCTTTAGACATTGTGAAATCTGGGGGTGTACTTAAGCTAGACAACAGTTGAACGTTCGGTGTTTGCTACAAAAACAAAAATAATTTATATTTACTATGTTGACATGAAATTGTCATTTTTAAGAAAAATAAACAATACAATACAAGCATCTCTTCATATATGGAGTGTTCATCTTTGTTATATATAAAATAGGTATGTGCGCATATATGCAATACACAATGTAAAGCAAGTATTAAATAAGAGTTCATAGTTGTTCTGAATAAATTTAAAATGTCTCAATTTTTCAAGGTCAGTATGAAATTGTATAAATTTCATTCAAAAGACAATTTTTCTACAATTTCTCTTTTCAGGAATTAATACATGAACACACACATATGGCTGTCAATTTTCAAGAGGAACTGCAAAAGTGGGCTGATTATGATTATTATGAAGAGAATGTACACAAACTTCAACTTCCATTCACTTTGGTAAGCACATTTTTAGATATGCAATTTGGAAATTATTTCTTCAAAATTCAAAGTAATGATCATTGTGACTGATTTTGTGCTATGTTTATCATGTTGATTACACAAGAATCTCTAATCAGGTCATAGAAATATTAGTTTTGTTTGACAAGTAAATGGATATCAGCTTCTTGAATGAAACTGATTTCACAGTTTATAACAATTCATAAGTATAAAATAATTTGATATATCAAACTTCAAAATGTTCATTCATTTTCTTCATTGTATTTTAACCAATATAAGTTTTAGTCTCTTCAAAAGGAATTTCCCTGTAGTCTTAATACCACTGACTATTTCTTAATGAATGTTTGCTTCCTGTACACCATTAAACACTCTAATCCTCTGTGAAGATAAGAACCAAATCTGAAAAATATCCATTGGGGAATGGTCAGTAGCTGAATTGAAAAATGGACAAAGGAATCCTACCATGAAAGACTGCACTTACCATCAATACTCAACTCATTCAAATCATTTAATGAAAAGCTTTCATAATAAGCAAGTAATTAATGAATGGCAGGAGTTTCTGTAGTACAAATCAGTCATTAATACTAATAAAGTCACCATTTTAATGTCAAATGCTGCTCCAAAATATCAGCATCATCATAAAAGGAAGAAATGGCCGGAACGGGAGGTGGTGTAATGGAGTGTAACTGGGTGTGTAGCTGTTTACTAGGGGATAAAATCAGGGACCCTAGACAAGTGTAAAACGGTGACAATGAAAAAAAAAACTACAAGACTAGGTGTGGGAGTCATTATAATCACAATAATCTATCCCACAGCCGCCCCATTTTCTCTCCATCCTTCCTTGATGTCTAGAGATAGTAGTAGTAGTAAGAGTAATAATGTATTGATTTACTGTGGTAGTAGCAGGAGCCACGACGGACAGTGATGGAGAGAAGAAGGGGGTAAAAGGCTGTGCGGCTGCTGCTGCTGCTGTCGTCGTCTTTACAGAATTTCCTTTGTCATACAACAAAATGTATCTCTCAAGAAAAAGATGATAATTAAAGGGCAAATAACACCAACAACTTAACCTGCTGTCACCACAGATGTTTTTCTGTCAACTTAGGTGTTACTATAAGACGAGTTTATTATTTATACACACTGTGTATGTGTGTACACACACACACACAATGGCTGGTGTGTATATTTGTGTATTAAATCGATCGTTGGCACAATGTATGTAAGGCACGCATCATTATTTTATCGAAAAAGGAATGTAATTCAAAACAATGGTTGGATGTTCAGGTCAAAATTATGATAATTTGGAAGATAAGGTTAATTGTAGGTCGAAAATTAACAATAATTGTAGTAGTATTAAATTATTTAAATTAAAATGTCCGAATATTTGAAGGGTCGTGTAAATAAAAAGCAGTGGTGAAATTGAAATGACTGCCATTGATGAGGAGGAAAAGAAAAAAAATTGTTTGGATTCGTGAAATATAAAATTACAATAGATCTTATATTAACATGTTATCACCAATAAAGAAAGAAATTTGTTATGCAAGTAATTCATTTCCGTTCACGATGAAAACAACTTAATTCTATCTTCTTCCCAATTCATGTTGCAATGCATCTATGTCTCTATTTGAAAAAAAAAATTTAAATAAAAAAGGAAATCGTCCTTTTGTTTCAAGTATAATTAAAATATCTGAATAAATATTTTACAGAGAATCTATAAAAAAATAAAATTGGTTGAAACTGCGTCTTGGAACTAAAAACTGAACCCCGAGTACGGTAGGCGCCATACTTGCAACCAACGATTAAGACGTCAAACCAAAAATAAATCAAAACGAGATAAATTATTTTCAGGGGGTGAATTTTTCAATAATAATGCATAAAAATAATCTAAATTTAATTTCCAAGTCGTAATTGATATTTACATTCTATTTTCAATTTATGCATTTAGTACATGAATACTTCTGATCTTCAAAATAATTTACGCCTTGAAACTTGAAAAAAAATAAAATAAAAATAAAAGGTTGATGTTAAAATCATTAATGAAAATATTCACTTCAGATGATCAATGCCAACCGGAGGACTAAAAATAAAATCGTTAAATAGTAGTATCCAAACTCATCTCATGTTTATTTTCTCACATATATACATATATATATATTATAAATAATGCTACCCCCGATCTTGACCCTGATTTCTTATATTAAATTACTCGCATTATACACGAGTCAGTAAAGTGGCTATGATTTGATATTTGTTATTATTCATATTACAATTTATTAATAATTTATATTCGTACCAGTCGAAAATGACGGGATCCGTCATGTTTGACGGGTTCTGAGCTAGTATATACATATACTATTTGAGTATATTTTCAATATTTCATTGTGATCTTTAGCTCACCAATAACTTCATATTAAAATACAAACGGCATTGAAAAATCTAGTAAGATCCTAGAAAGGTAAACTCAACAAAGAAGTCTGAGAAACTAATCAGAGAAATCAGGTGTTTCAGTCAAAGAAATACCTGTCTGTTGTTTAGACATAATAAAAGACTTTATTATTTAGTTAAAACCATAAAACGATGAAGAATTAGTGGGAAATTGTACAGGAGTCAGCCAGCTGCTATCATCATCTACTCGACAAAAAAAAGCAATTCATCTTTGTCCATTATGAGAACCAACAAATAAAATGAAAAATTTCATCAAGAATCAAGTCCATCTTATCTCCAAACAATGAAGATGAGCATTAATAAAAGAAGCAAGAATAGTTGCCATTTTTGTTTAACTTCCAAGATTTAATGCTTTTTCAGACTAAATTGTTACTTTGAAGTAATCTTTTTTCAATAGTAAACCAACCGTAAATTCGAGACTATATTTTAAGAATAACAAGGACAAAAATATCAAGAAATTTTCACATAATAAATACATACATAGACTGGCCATTTTATTTTAGAAAAGATTCTTTGCGTTTTTCATATGTGTGCCATAATGCTCGCCACGTTAAACTACTTTTAATGTTTTTGCTTCTAATTACTGAAATCCAAAACACGTTTCTAGATCTAAAATAGTAGCATTCAAATGAGAAATAGATAATGAATCCTAATGTCCAGATTTGGTGTCTGGAAAAGAAATCTTGATTACATTATGCAGAATGTATTTCCAAGATTTAGTTCAGATTTAATTTATTGTTGTTGTAATGTTGTTAGACTGACTTGGTTCGGAGATCGGACTCATAATGGTGGGTTTTTTTAATAAAATCTTTTCGGGAGATCAATTGCCTATGAAGTGGTTTTCACTTATTTTTCTTTTTATAGTAATTTTAAAACAGTGCAATATATCACGTGTGAAAATCATCCTTAAGTATTTTACTTGGTCATCTTTGTACAATAGCGGTTCCTCCTGGCTATTCCTTCTTTTTACATACAACGAGGACAATAAAAGATTTATGCATACTCCGTGACTTTTCTGATGAAATGGTTTTCTGCAACATCATTTTTATCTGATCTAATGCTTTCTCGATTGCTATGTGAACACTTACCGTAAAAATTAGATAAGAAATCAGTAGGAAAAGCCTGTTTTTTGAAGGCAGACAGAAAACTCACCAAATGTCGTTGATTTCCTCCTTAATAATGTCAGTGACTCTTTACTTCGATCGTGGCGCCGCCTCTTTCCTTTTTATAAAGTTAGCCTAAGCACGCCTACTACTAAATTGATATCGTTCCACGCACAACAAATAATCCCCTTTTCAAATTGAATCGCGGGGATAAAATAGCCTGAAATTTTCCAAATTCAACTTGGGATGTCTATTTATGCAAGATATTAATTAATTGGATCTTAAATGAAACAATATTGTCCAAAACTCTAAAATATTTTTTTCAAATATTTCTTTTACCGTTGATTGTTGATTTTATTTTTCAATCATTACCCAACTTAGTGTTATTTTATCGCTGGAAGTCTACGAGGATTTTTTCTGCAACTCTTAATTCATTCATTTTTCATTTCAATGATAAAATGAAATAAACTGAGATAAGCTGTGAACTAAGTTAACTCAGAATCTATGTTTATTATCGGGGACTTCCACCTAAATTTTCAAGCCTAATTTTCGTCTGTTCGGCGGAACAAGAAAAAGCAGACATTAACACAATTACACATGACTATAATCATTTTTCATTCACTCTTAAATTACAAATGCTTGCTTGGAAAATCTGAGAATGTTTTTCGTATGGTATCCGTAGTAAACAGTAGCAATTATTCTGTAAATAAAAACTATTTTTTAGTCCTTTTTGTCAAATTATACTGACATTTTTGTGCAAGCGATCATAAGCAGGCGTGTATCTGGAGAAAGGCAAGAATAAAACAAGAAAAGGGGTTTTGCTTTAATTTCGGGATCTTGTTTCCTCTCACACACTTATTTTTCAACTATAAGTATTTTTGAACTGTCATTGGTGGCTGGCTTTGACCCACATCAATATTACTATCTAACTAGTTAGATTTAAAAACGATTTTTTCTTGTGTAGATGCTCTCAAAATGGCATTCATCAGCCTGCAAAAAAGAAGAAAAGATAATAAATACAAAAATGCATAAAGTGCAATAAAATTGGAGACTTAGTATCTTTATTTGGTACACGTGTAAGCAAGGCTTACTTTTTTCTCGACCTTATTACAAAAAAAAACTCTCAAGAGGCGCGCTCCATCTCTATCGTTAAATAAATAACCAAATATCTAATTTATCCAAAATTAGAACAGTTTAACATTTTAAAAAACACAAATTCTTTTTGCATTATCAAAATCTACAGAATTTTGTAAACATTTTAGTATTGCTTCTGACCTTTTTATAATTAAATGTAGTGTCTTTTTTTTTACATTTTGAATCTTGACGTTTTCACAATTTTGCAAATTTTGAGCAAAATATTTTCTAATATTTTTCATGTCTTCGATTTACATTACTGTGATAATTATATTTCAATTTAAACTAGATTTCTCAACTAATCGCCATATTGTAATTATACCTATTCACTTCCGAACTAGAATTATTGACTGAGAAAAGTTTCATTTGAAAAATTGCTGCAGACCTGTTCCGATTCAGTTATTCTCGAACCGCGGTTTCTACATTCCGTACATTATTTTACGAAACCCTTAATCCGGAATAACAGATAGGAAATAAAGAACACATCGTTGAAACCCTTGCGACACAATCATTTTTTCTTTTGTAACTGATCAAGATTTAATATTTTAAACCTTCAAGGTGCATCTTTCAATATTTTATATATATTTTATTTTGTTACGAAATGTTTCTCATTTGAGTTTTTTCCTCGATTTTTAGCTCCATTTTTAACCTTCTTCACGAGAGAAAATTATAAATCGCAATCGCAAATTCTTTTATTCCGTTTCATAGTATCATATTCTTTTATTCTGTATTTATTCTGATAATCCTTAGTGTTACAAGCTGAAGGTTATCAGTAGGCTATCCGGTGTTGCCCGGCTGAAATAGTTTCATTATGAGTTTTATCTAATTTTACAAAAAGTATGTGGACTTTTTGAGTATTTCCAATTTACCATAGAAAGCGGAATTTTCATATATTTGGATGATTTAGTATGATTCAAAATGTTCATAACTATTAAATAAATCATTCTCTAACTTTTTACCTTCTAATTCTTTATTTGTAGAATAACAACTGGGCTAATGTTATTACATTTTTTTTTTCTTTCAAAAATAAAGGAATTAAATATAGTATCCAGAGCCCAAAATTAATACAAGTTTAAAGCTCAAATTTTCAGATTACTCTGTGATCCGTGATCAAAATTTAGGTTAATATGATCAAAACAAGGATGAAATGAGGAATTCAAAACCATTGAGCTATATAAGAATATTGCAAAGCAGTTATAGAAATCTTTGTTTTAATTGAATTAGATTTTGATTACAGTGTGATAAACTTATTTTCTGTGTGTATATTTCAAATTTTTTTTTAGAAATTGAGATTCATGTGAAAAAAATGAAAGTTTTGTCAATCTATTTCATTTCAAAATCGAAAACTAAACAAAGTATATACAAGTACAATTTTTTGGTGTTTAGATGTATCAAAAATATTTTGAAACATAAATTGCTTGTTTCAGGCTATTCTGTTACCAAAAAATTAATTTTAACAAAAAACAGATGTCACAATCCAGATTTAATGTGATTTGACCAAAAAAGGATGAAATGTAGAATTCAGACCCCTTCAACTTCTTAGAAAAAATATTCTGAAAAAGGGGTATCACAAAATTTAGAAAACTTTTCTCAAAACAAGGGATGTGTAATGAAATAAACCACTACCAGTGAAGATCCGAAAAGTAATCTTTTGGATGGTTCCAATCTGGGTCCTTGCATTAAGATCAAATTTGTATGGTCTTAGGACCAAATTGAATAGCTTCAGAGCCAAGATAATCAGTTACCTCAGAATCCATCATCTGACTAGTCTTGGACAAAATATGGGTTGAAATACATTTTAAATCTCTTATTCAAGTATATTTATGTAGTATCATGTATCATTCATGCATAGATGATTGTTATCTTTTTAAACATTCTTTAGTACCAAATTTGCCGAATTTTGGTTTTGAAAAGTACCAAATGGCAACCTGCCTGGTATTACATAAACATGTGGAGGTGGCTTATTTTGCTCTTCAATGACCTTGTGGGTTAGAGTCATTTTTCCTGCAATCCAGATATTGAGCCAAATCTTATCTGATTTTTATAAAGGAATTTCAAGATCAAAATTTAATCAATAATAATTCTGATTTTCAATTAATACAGTAAGAAAAAAATTTATGGCAAAAGCAGGTGAAAAAAAAATAGCATTTCTATGTTAAGTAGAATGTAGAATCTGGACCCAAGAATGGACCCAAGTCAAAAGTGCAAATTTTCAGATTACACTGTAATCAAAATTTAATTTGGTTTAATACAAGAAGATGAAATGTAAAATAAAAACCCCTTTAATTACATAGACGAATAGTTTGGAGGAATAGTTACATTTCCTCCTTGTTTTAATTGAATTTTGATTGAAATCTGAAAATTTGTGTTTTTGACTCCAAGCATTGTTGGTTTCTGCTAATTTCAACCGAACTTGCTGTTCTAATCTTTTTCTTGTTGAAATTTTGAATAATTCCTATTCTCATAAACATACCCACTATTTCTTTGATGTCACTTCTAATGCTTTGTCCACAATTTTTTAATTGTTCATTTTGAGATTTTTGAAGATTCTTATTTTTCAAAAAATTGCTGACTTGTCTGCAAATCATCATATATGTATAATAAGAGCGATGTCTGTCACACTTGGTATCAGTAGCAACATCAACCCCTCTCCCTTCGTACCCTTTTATTAAACTACCTTATATTCTTTTTTCCCTTCTCCCTTCCAACTTTTTTCTCCTCTCTCCTAACATTTTTCTTCTCTCTCTCCTTTCCTATTTCCTTAAATTACATAACTTTATTCCCCCCTTGCTCTTCCTACCACCTAACTTTCTCTTCTGCCCTCTCACTTCCTACTATCAGTCACATGGTATCTGTAGCAGCCATGAGCTGAGCTTGTCGTTGTACACTCAAGATATCTGTCAGAATTACGACAGGTCACTGACTAGTTTATATGAAAATCCCAAATAAAACTGGTCTGGTTAGTCACTCAATAGAAACAGTTATGTGACCAACAGTATGCCATGTTGGGGATAATCAATTAAAAAATTGGAAAAAGGGGTGATCAATGAATAAGTTACTTCTCTCACCTTTTGTTGGGAAGTGATCATTGAAATAAGTCATAATTTTGAAAAAACAAAACAATCATTAATACTACCACATGATGTATACATGCGTGAAGTGAAATAACAATTCAAGAAGATCATGTTTTGAACAAATTGAATTTCTTCAATTTATGTCAACGTTTCACCTGTGCACACTGGCTTTTTCAAGAAAGTATTAGAGATACAGGAGATGGTTGTGTTTGTATAGGGCCCTTGTCTTGTTGTGAGTGGTATCAATAATTAGCCAAGTGGATTTTCAGTGTATAAAGATATCAGGACTAGGCTGGGTCATGCGTGAGGTTGTCAGAAAGATATATTAGATGACATCCTGGTTCAGAACTAAGCCAGGAAATGGGTCTTCAAATGATTGATGAATATCAGAATTTAGAGGGAAAGTATCAGTTTTCATGTGATGCTGGGGGTGTTGTTGTGAATGAAAGGGATGAACTGTAAAATTTGAGAGATGATTATATGTCCCTAATTTTTTCACTGCCAGGGAGATATCAGAACTTGGAAATAGATCCTCAGATTATTGATGAATATCTGATTGTCTCTTGAGGGAAGGTGTCAGTTTCCATGTGGAGCTAGGAATGTTTTCAAGGATCATATAGGCTTAAGCTGAAAAGTTTGAGGTCAAGTAATTTCACGTCCTCAAAATGGAATAGTGTTACTGCCAGGGGAAGGTTAGAAACAGGTGTTTGTGTACTTATAAGATAGAGAGAATCTATGTCCTTGTCTAAGTAGTAGTAGTAGTAGTAGTAGTAGTAGTATGATCAAAATAATCATCATCATCATCATCATCTTCTTCTCACCAATTGTCTGGTGGTCACCTGCTGGAGATTTGAATGACAGCAAGTCTCTTCAGGTCTCCAGTCCTCCTCTTCACACTCACAGTCCACAGCAGTGCTGTGGTTTTGAGTTTCACACCAGATGCCTGGTGGTTATCGCTAAGGACTAAGTGACAGTAAGTCTCCTCAGGTTTCCAGCCTTCCTCCACCACCATTTTCCCCCTCTCTCTCCTCTTCTCCCAGTTTGACCATTACTAACAGTTTGGGGGTCATAGATCTCATATTCCTAGCACTCTCCTCAGTACTCGTGCAGTTCACGGTAGTGCTGTGGTCTGAATAGTCTCAATCCTTCCTCTTATCTGCAGTTCTTCCAATCTCACTTTCAGTGTCTTTGGTACGGTTCCAAGTACATCTACTATTACTGGTACTACCCTGACTTTCATGTTCCACACCTTCAGCTCCTTTCCCAGGTCCTGGTATTTTCCCAGCTTCCCTATTTACTCTGCAATCCACAGACATGACCACATCTATTATTTGGTAGATTCTCCTTTTCTTGTCCACAATTACGTGGTCCTGTTTTCTCGCTTTGATGAAATGGTCAGTTTGGTTGTCAAAGTCCCAGAGTAATTTGTAACTTCCATTCTCCAGGGCTGTCACTGGTTTGTGCAGGTACCACTTTTCTGCATGGTTGAATCCCATTTGTTTGCTCAGTTTCCAATGTATCACTGTTGCTACCCTATCGTGTCTGTGTTTATACTCTGTGTGGGCCAGTTGACTACATTCATTAGTTATATGGTTTACAGTCTCATCCCTTTTTCCACATAGACAGCATTTGCTGTTTGTTTGTGTTGTGTCGATTTTCACTTTGATATATTTTGTCTTGATGCGTTTGTTTTGGGCTGCCATCATGGGCATATTATTACTATTATTTGCAATTCCACACCAGTTGCCTGGTGGTTATCTCTTGAGGTTGAGTGACAGCAAGTCTCCTCAAGTCTCCAACCTTCCTCTGCACATTCATAGTCCACAGCAATACTGTGGTTTACAGTTTCAAACTAGTTGCCTGATGGTCATCGTTGAAGGCTGAGTGACAGTAAGCCTCCTCAGGTCTTCAGCCCGCATCTCATCTCTCCCTAACCTATCACACCAGTGCTGTGGTTCATACCTCTGCTACCATTTGGATGTTTTTCCTCCCTCCTCCTCTGTTAGGCCAATGCTGACAGCTGGGGTTGTAGATCTTATATTTCTAGCACTTTCCTCAGTATTCATGTACTTCCTAGCAGTGCTATGGTCTGTACAATCTCAATCCTTCCTTTTATCCTGAGTTCCTCTAATCCCACCCTTAGTGTCTTTGAGACAGATTATTGATTTGCATTACATTTGTTATGATTTTATAATTCAAGAGTTCAACACCAGTTCATAATCAGTTTTCTTTGAAAGACTGGTAGAATCAAATGTGATGGAAGCATTCAGTCTTCAGTTCTAGCCTTAAGTTATATGACACATAGAAAGAACAAGTTTAGTAGATATTTTCACTATTTTGCTTTGGTCTGAAATACTTTACTTACTCAAGTACAATGTAGTCTCGAATATAATGCGACCCATAATTTCTATAGCTAAGAATCAGTGACATATCAAATACATAAAAAAATAGATCTTCTATCTAAAATTATCTAAAAATGTCAGCACAAGATTTAAGCATTGTTGGTCCTAGAATGACCGAGGTGACCCAAAAAAGAGCACTTTTGGGGGAAAACATAAGAAAATCTATTTTTAGATAGTGCCTAGTGCAAATTTTCAAGGTGGAGGCCCTAAAAATGTGACCAGGAGCACCCAAAGTCACACACTAACATATACAGATAAGCAAAAGGAGAGAATCTGAAGCCGACTTGGTTGGTTGATCAGACCAGCCGTTTGTGGGGCTACAGTGATTCGATAGAAACATTTCAGCCATCAGTTCTTGCCTTGAGCTATACAAAATATACAAAAAGATCAAGTTAAGTAGATATTTTTACCATTTTGCTCTGGTCTGAAGCAGGGCTCAAGAAAGTTTTTGATGAGTGCAAATTTTCCCTGATCATGTGCATAGACCATGGAGAAAAATTAGTTAGGCAGATGGAAAATTTATGTGTGCTTACATACGCAGGCCTCCAGGTGGTAATTTTTATCAATCCTATTTGTTTTTACTGTTAATATTTTGGGGAGTGGGACAGAAGGATACCTTCATGGTAAGACCACACTCCACTTCAGTGCATATGTTTTTTTTATGTTTTTTTTTTTTCCTTAAAGACAATTTTCTTCTTCTTCAATTTTTCACAAAAGTGGCACTGGGGCAAAATAAAAGGAAATCTAAGACATGTATGTAACTTGACACATAAGGAAATGGGGACAGAAGGATTAACAGGGTTGCCATTTTTGGCTATATCTGGCTCATTTTTTTCTCAATTATACTGCTAAAATTTACGTTCAATTTTTAACTTGTTTTTCAAGATGGTGGCATCTCAATTGAACTAATGGTTGAATTTTTTTCCTCGGATAAGAAGTTCATCCAACTAGTTTATTTTTGCAGCATTTTAAAATAACTTGACAGGTTAACAAGGTAGATAATCAGCTGTATACAAGATTCATACGTAAATAATCCAAGTCATCAAGGCTAGATCTGGTTATTTTGATACCTTTCTATTTTTGTTTTTTTTAAATCTAAAATTTAATGGAATCTAGGTTAGCCATACATAACAGAATCTCTTTTTTTTAATTACTTTAACCCATAGAGTAGCAAACATCTGTGTTTCATTAAATTCATTGATCACATTATGAAATAAACAACCTGTGATCAATTTTGTCTTTTGATCTTTTAGCATGGGTGTCCTACACTTCCCTTCCTTCATGAAATTACAGGTAAACAACAAATCATGATTTAAAAAGAAATCTTTTGATTTAAACCAAACAGAAATATTAATGTTTTTTTCTTGCCGTTTTTTTTTCTTTTTTTTTTCAAACTTTTCTGGAATTTTCCTTTTTTTCCCTATCCTTCCTGTCTCACCCACCTTTCCCTTTCTACAGAATTAACTCTCATTCTGATGAGAGGTGCTTGCTGCTTGGTCACATTTTTAAGCCCTGGTCCAAAATACCGTATTTACTGAAGTACAATGTGGTTTCAAATATAAAGGGACCCCCACACTTCAGAATTAAAAATCAGTTACACATATATATAATCATTTTTTTTTTTACGACTTGATTATGATGCTACCCCAATTTTGACCCGGATCTTTTATATTAATTTTCTCACATTATACATGAGTGAATACAGTAGTTTTTTTTTTGTTTTTGTTTTTTTTGATAATCTAAAAGCAGCATATGGTTACTGATATCACCAACCCAGTGTATGATGTGGAATTTCAGACATTTAGTCATTATTATTATTATTCATCTACTGTTCATCTATATTGTGGGTAAATTATTTTGACTATAAATGCTCAGTTTTCATTTGTTCTTATCAGGCCGCTGAAAACCAAGTGACGCTTGAACAACAGAAGGAAAGACGTGAACAACATATTCAGAGGCTCAAAGAAATCAATGCCAAAAGGAGGCTGGAGAAAGTAAGTTATTTGATTTTTTTTTTTTTTTTTCAAGTAGGGTCTTCTTTGTTACTTCTTTGACACACTAAATATAGGCATCCCCTAATATGACACAGTTTGTTATAGTGCGGTTTACAATACGAGGCAAAAGGTTAGTGGACCCTAAAATTTTTACCTATGTTATTGCCCAACATGATTAAAAACGGAATTCCTCTTTGAGTAATATTTCAGGCCGAGCACTAATTCACTATACCCAAAGCCCATTTGATGGCAAAGGTGATACGATTCCCAACCCACTCCCACCCACTACGAAATATGTTTCACTTACACAGACTAACCAACTGTAAAAATGAAATAAATTAGACAAAAACATTTCAGTAGTCAATAAACAAAAAAAATTTTAATTCATTTTTTTTCCTTTTTCGCCTCCCCTCATGAGCTTATATACAGTGTGTATGAAGGCATATCAGCTTACAGGTTAAAATAATTGAGTCAATAATGTAAATATTTTGTTTTTAAATATTGAAATTTAATATAAACATTAAAGAATGCTTCTATTTATCTGTTTAAATCTCAGTTTTCATATAATATACAATGTTCACTGTATTTCATCTATCACCCATGCTCAAATATTGCCTGTACCCATCCTGTAGTCAAGACGGCTTCGTTATAATGCAGTTGGCTTTCTTGGATCCCAACATCCTTGTTATAACAGGGGATGCCTGTTATTATAGCTATTATATCTCACCAAGGTTTGGTTTGCTAAATAAATGTAAAAAAAAAGAAAAAATTCCTTTAAATTGTTCTTGATATATCTTGTGCACATTTATATACTCCTACACAATTTACCAATCACATCTTTCTGCCTTCATCTCATTAGATATTTGCAAAAATATAGCGAGCAAAAAGAACTTGTGAAAGTGATCCCTCAGATCCTGCAAGGTCATTAATTGATGCACCAATCAAAAAATGTATAGAGCAATAACCATAATGCTGCTCACTATGATATATTTCATGCAAGTTTTAATCTGCTAAATCAGGGTTTTTCAAGCTTTTTCAATTGTGACCCAGTTTAATTTAATACAGTAACCTCATGACCCACTGACAAATATCATGTACGAATGCATAGTACTAACACTCCATCTTGCATAAACAGAAACATAATATGATGTATAACTTTCGTACCAGTATGAGACATACATATATACTTATATGCATACATAAAATGTTAACAAGCGCATTTTGGTGGAGTCTGGCATAGCAAGACTAATATTACTGTGATGATTTAATAGTTCAACAAATGAATTATTGATGACAAAAGGTAATAATAAGATTATTAGAAATATTCATTTTTCAAATCTTGATTATTTCATTGTCAATATTTTTCTCACTTAATTTATTCATTTATTTATTGTGTGTCTGCAACCCAGTCAACAGGACCTTTAAACCATATTTTTTGAAGAACCTTTTTGTGAATATCCATGCAGTCAGGGTCATTATTTTTTACCTTATACTTACTTCAAATCCTCTCAAGTTAATTTACTTGGCATTTGCTTTTGTGTTTAATTCATTCACTGCCACAGACAAGATAAATCACCTCAGCAAGTCATAAGTCCTCTGCCGTCAACAAGATAACTTGTCTTATAATTGTGTGCTATTCTTTTACAAGATGGGAAAACACTACTAGAAAGTGTAAAGTGTGTTTACAAAATACGAAATGGTCAGAGAGTAGATATAAATGTTCCAACCAACCAGGCTACAGAGTCTTCTCTCTTTGCTCGTCTGAATGTCTGTCTGTCTGTGAGTGGCTATAGATGCACCTGACCAAATTTCCGTGGCTACAACCTTGAAAATCTGCATGAGTACACTACTAGGCACCATCTAAAAACACTTTTGCTGTTTTTTCAAAGGAGTGCTTTTTTAGATTGCTATGGTCATTTTAAACCAACAATCCCCAAATATTGCACTGGTATTTTTCCTTAGATGATTTTAGATGAAAGATCTAATTTTTTAGATAGTATTTTAGATAAATACCTTTAGCTACGGGCTATCATGATTCATTCATGTGTAGTAAGGATATCTCATACTCGTTTAAATTTATCTAATTTTATTCTAATAGATTTTGCATAAATCTCACGTATTAGATATTCAGTTGTACCTATTGGTTGACTTGTAAGAGAATAAACCTGTTTTCAACATGCAATGAAGATTTTCTATTTTCATCAATTTTTCACTGGAAAAACCCAGCACAGGAGTTAGGGCATTAAAAATACACTTGAACATGAACAGATTTACATATGTTTGTATTGGAAGAGTAAAACATATCATTGTGTGTTTTTGAATTGTTTGTTTTGTTTTCCAGTTGCAGGAAAATGAAGAGCAGCTTCAACAATTGATGAGTGTGCAACTCCTGTTGGAAGAGGAAGATGATGATGCTTTGAAAAAATACAGCGTGAGGAAGACTAGAACATATCTTATTATTTAGATTCTGCCTTGATAAATGTTTCTAAGCATTTTTTGTATCATAAAAACAACAGATTCAAAACATTTTTTCTGATCATTTGTTTGCAAATTCATTCTGTGGTGTTTTTATTTTTATTTAATAAATGAAAATTAAATACATTACGAAGGACATGGGATGCATGTGGGAGTTGTTGTTGTTGGCTTGTTCTTTGGTTATAGGGATCGGGATCAGGGTTGGCAGATCAGGCCAGGAGGGGGGATAATCGGAGCTTTATCTCAGGTATTGGAATAGTGATGAATTTGGAAATCGAGCTAGTCTGGAGGCAGGTCCACCAACCTCTTGAGGCGGGTCCACCTCGAAAAGATAATATTGGATCTCTAACTCTGTGTTGGGTGAGTCTTCCCCCCTGGACAAATGTAGATCAAATTATCTGTTCAACTTCTATGGGATTGAAGGTGGTTGTTGAGCCCAGTCTGCGCAGTACAGACCTTTCTGCACTTGAGACGAGGGGAGGCCCTGACCTGACAGTGTCTAAAAGACAGCCAGCTCCCTCAGTCTTTTCCTCTTCTCTTTAACAACTGCTTAAACCATCAGCCACGAACTTTAGGATGACTGTGTTGATACTGCAGCACTAATCTTTTCTGTGATTTGCCTCCTGGTGCCCAAATTGATGATGGATTCCAGCCAGTAAAAAGCTGTTTCTTGAGAGGGGTCACCCATTAGTGTTTTCCTTGAAGTTCATTGATTTCACTCATGCCGCCTGTACCGAATGTTAAAATGGAGATCAGTTCATATACAATGGGTCCACTCTTAAGGCTTGGTGCCCTTTCTCAGTTGGTCAGGATACCAAGGCAGCTGCCCAGCTGTAGGCATGTTTGTCAGAGTAGCCTTATCTTAGATGGGATGTCATATATATATATATATATATATATATATATATATATATATATATATATATATATATATGTCATTCCATATATATGTTCGTCAGAGTAGCCTTATCTTAGATGGGATGTCATATACAAACACACACACACACACACACACACATATATATGACATCCTATCTAAGATAAGGCTACTCTAACAAACATGCTTTCAGCTAGGCAGCTGCCTTGGTATCCTGACCTACTGAGAAAGGGCACCAAGCCTCAATATGTGTAAATATATATATATATATATATATATATATATATATATATATGACAAACAAATAGTGAATAAATAATGATAAATGAATAATAATTACATTATGATTACGTCTATTAAAAACCATTATTCTCTGAAAGCAACATGGGAGTGCACCTGAATAAATATATAAAGTATTACCAGTCCAGTCTTTTCTTACTTATATTTCTCTCTCACCGTTTATTAGAAACTGTCAAAATGTTTCTTCAGTTTTCAAGTGATTCTACCTGGCTATCTAACTATGTATGTGTCATGCATGCAGGCTGCATCAATGCAACTAGAGGGCTGAAAGTTTAAACATTTGATCCTCATTATGTCTGGAAAAAGGAAATTGTTTTTCTATGATTTCCCCCCAAATGAGGTTTTTTGGGGGGAGGGGGTCAATTTACAATGTAAATACTCGATCAATCCCTTTGGGTTTGGCTGGGTTCAAACTTGGTTTTTCAAAAATTTTAACTCTTTAGTGATCACTGCCCAAGATTCAATCAACCCCAATACAGCATGCTGCCAAAAGTTGTCATATAATTGTTTCTATTGCGTGACTAATCACACTTTTTTTTTTCTCCTTCCAGAGAGCTCTTAAAAATATGGGTTTTCGTTCTAGTGAAGATCTCCAGGTTGCAATTAACAAACTCACCATAAATATTCAACGAACCAAAGCAAAAATTCTTGGAAAAGAACTTCCCGAGGAACCTGAGGTAAGAATCCTGATTTCTGTATTGATTGACACGAATGGACGCAGTTTGTCAATCAAATAATTTTTTTTTTCTCTTCTTTTTTTAAAATTAGAAACTGTCAACCAAAGCTGTCATCATAGGTTTCTTTACTTTTTGACTGGCTGGCCGCGTGTAAAAGCCTTACTAATAGATGTAGTGGGCTAGAAATTCAAATATTCACTCCTTAATATGTCGAGAAAAAATGTTTTTTCTGTTTTTAAAAATTCCCCTAGCACTAAATAGGTTTGTAGTCGGGGCTTCAGTTTGCAATGTATGTTTATCCTAAATTGGTCCCGTAGTTTGTGTACAGCATCATTCATGCTTGTTTTTTGACAGCTTAGACTTTTTTTAATGACCACTGCCTATCAAAAGGCAAAAGAAGTAACTCATTCATTGATCACCCTTTTTTTTTTGCAATTTTTTTAATTCATCACCCCCAACACAACAGGCTGCCAAAAAACGTTGGGCAAGTGATGGTTTCTATTGAGTGACCAACCAGACCTGTTTAATTTCTGTTTCAGTTCGGAGGTAATACATGAAGTTATTTCAAGTTTAAAATTCTAAGATTAGCTGTTCATATCTTTTATCATGTAATCCACATCTTGGTTGTTGCTATCAATAGAATTTGGATGGTGAATTTCCAGACATCTTCAAGTGTTTGTGACATTCAGTTAATAATCTAAAATCATTAAGACTATACACCTGAAAATCACATTGTCACAGAAAACACTAATACTCTCAGATGCCTAATAAATGACACCCTACCCACCATTTATTGATTTTCAAAAGGATTTCGAACCCCTGCCATTGTTATTAGGATCCCCCATCGTCTTGATTGATTTTATAGAGTCCAACGTTACTCTCTTCTCCTTAATAGTTGGTGGGGGGACTACAATTACAGATTTTGTCAAAATTTCCCCATCATAAGACAACTATTAGCCCCCACCCTATCCCATCTATCATTTTCCAATAAGCCTACTCAATTCTAAGAAAATTTTCCTTTGTATTAAAGATGACAGGGTTTAAATTACAATATAACTATAATGGTAAACTGATCACTGACTTTTGTTCATTAATTCAAGACACCAATGCTATTTTTAGAGTGGTCGTAACAGAGAAGATGATCAAAGTGACAAGTATAAAGAAAAAAAAGGCAAGATCAAAGGTTTACCATTAGGGCCTACTTCAATACGCAGAAGGAAAAGAGAAAGAGAGAAATTTAACTTACACCTCTCCCCCTCACCCCCGCTTATCAAATTGTGACAGATTTTCCAACCTCACCCCTTATTTTGACCCCTTCCCCAGGTTTATTAGATTGTGACAGATTTTCCAAATCCCTGCTTTTTTCTGCTCCCCCCCATTAAAGTGTGCCAGAATTTACAATCTTCCTGCTTATTGCTCCCTTCCCCCCAGCAATTAAGCACCCAAAAGTATGAGGGCCATTGTCTAAAAATTTCATTGAATGAAGTTGTTTTGAATCATAACTGCTGTTCTAAACAGTTTTTATCAGAGAAATCTGTATGTTTCTGATATCTCACTTAAATGACAACTAATTTG
Organism: Thysanoteuthis rhombus; assembly: GCA_963457665.1. NCBI lineage: Eukaryota > Metazoa > Mollusca > Cephalopoda > Oegopsida > Thysanoteuthidae > Thysanoteuthis > Thysanoteuthis major. The sequence continues at coordinate 7,604,579 of OY735220.1, read as the reverse complement.
GATTTTCCGTAAAATTACACGTTACTTTCGAAATGCAGAGAAACAAAGTTTATCAAATAGTTCACACATGTTGAAAATATTTTCCCTGATTTGCCGATTAATCAAAGTAGCATATATCTCTGATTCATCATTTTCCTTCAATATGAGAAATATTTACATTGTGTATTTGTGCACTTAATCATGCACTTTTTGTTCTTTTTCTTTCATCTTCATTTCAGCTACATTGCCTGACAACGTTTTGAAATAAACCAAAGGGAGATAACTCTTTCACCGATTCTATTGTTTCATCTTTCTTTTACCATTACAACCAATTTTAGTTCAATGTTTACCAAAGACCACACAAATATGATCCAAATGTTATTTGTATGATTCATCGTATTTGATGATAAAATCATATAAAGACAAATCTTTTTTCATTGTTTAGTCCAAAGCAGAATCGCAGTTCGATCTTCTTCACATTCCTGATGAGATGCTGAGTGCTGAACAACAAGCAGCCAAAAAGAAGCAACATATTCTGAAAAGTGCTCACGAGGGAAGAGCCCGAGCTCATGCATTACAAAGAGCTAAAAGACAAAAGGTGATTATTTTGTTTTCCTTTCCCTTTCCAAAACATGTTTCATATTCTTCAGAAATTCTTGATTTTGTCTTGATGTCTTTTATCAAATGAATGCATGATCCCTGCTTCACACTTGTTTTTTGTGTCACATTTGCAACACGAATATACGTAACAAAATCTCCAGTTAAATTCCCTGCCCAGAAAAAACTCTTTTCTTCCACTGTGCCTCATTCATTCGACTGATTCGTTTCTAATTTTTTCCACCAAGAATTAGGGGGTATCTAATTGAGACATTCAAAATAATTGATGGAATTTCTAAATATGGTAGACTATTCTTCAAAATCTCTCCTTGTACCGAAAAACTATTGACAGGACGGATTTCCAAAACTAAATCTACTAGACAATTACATCTTTGTTCTAATTGAATTATATAATTTCGGAAAAGGCTGCCCAGCTACATTAAAAATAGCACTAGTGTAGAGAGTTTTTGAAATGATTTAGATAATGAGTTTAGACATTATGGAAAGATAATGAGATTACAGAGACATTTTTGGGATCTGCCTGATGAAATTTTCAAGAGAATCTGATCTGTTTTTTTGTGGTAAATAGTAAATATTTTTTATATCTATGTATATTTAAAAGTGTTTTTATGAATTTCATACTTAATTGATGTGTAAATATTGTATATAATTGGAGATGCCCAAAGAGACAATGAAATGATAAGTAAACAAGTTTATACTTCATCTTCCTTCAAAAGTTCCTCTATTTGATCAGTTTTCAAGTTTTTGTAAACCATCCTCAACACATGATTGCACCTACTGCATCATTACCATAGGATTCAGTGACCAAATGTTTGGTTTCTGCTGTATTTTTTCCAGAATGAACATGATGAGTAATCCATATCAAATGTGTATTTTATATTCAGTTGTGAGATTTGCCAAAATAGAAAACATCTTCAGCAAATAATTCTTGAAGAGCATATACACACAAGCAATGAAGAGTTGAGTAAACTTCAAAGACACTTTCAAGATTTCCTTAAATATTATTTAAAGATGGTGCTGGACACTTTTCCATCAATCTCTGATAGCTTTGAAATTCTTTAGATTATTAAGTGCAAAGTGTGTGGTAACAAAACTTGAGTTTATTCTTGTTCATCCTTATAGTGGGGTTCAAATGATTTCTATCTGTGTGTGTGTGTGCACAGGGCATAGATTTTGACCAATTTCCACCAAATTTAGATTGGATATATATTTTTGATATAACTCTTTTGGGGATTTTACAAAAAAAAAGTTCTAAATATTTTTCTTTTTTCTCAATATCCAAAACATCACTTATTGAGGTTTAGAAGATCGTGCTAATTTCTACCTTGTATGTCCAGATACTATAAGACACAATTTTTGATTTACTGAAAAAGGGGGCAAGCTTTGTTGTGACCCATGTACATGTTATATTTTGTTTTGAAAAAAAATTGTCATTTTATGCCTAGGTACACAACTGTTCACTTACATGTCTACTTGATTTATTGAACACAAAAGATTTTATTATTAATTTTAGTTTTTACTTTCATGTTAATTTTTAGTTACTTCTTATCACAAATTTGATCTGGACTGTAATCCCACGGCAAAGATTAAACAGCCTAATTGGAAATAAAGAGTCAAAATTGTGATAAAAAGCAATTGAAAAAAAAAAGATGCTAAAAACTAATTAATAATAATGTTTTGATACTTCATCCAATAATAAAAATAAATTGAAATTGAAAATAAATTAAATATCATTGTAATAAAGATGTTATATGATTCCTTTTGAAGGAAATGGCCGAAGAAATGGTTATGGAGGAAAAACGCTTGACAGACTTTGAGAGTTGGTTGCATGAAGTAAGACAGAAGAGAAAGGTTAGTAGATTTTTTTTTTTTTTCCTTTGCATTTTTGGAAGAAAATTTTTTTTTTTACATGGCCTTTTGTTTTCGATAAGTCATTCAAAGTACTTTCATAAAATTATCCTTGAATATTTGCTGTGCACATTTCAGGAACTTCTAGAATCCCGTGCTATCCGCCGGCAACGTCGAGCTGACATGGCCAAACGAAGAACTCTAGCTTCACAACAAAGGATGAGAATCATTTCCCAACTGGCACAAAGTGAGTTGATTTTACTTGGGTTTTTTTCTTCTTTCTTAAAGAATCCTTGAGGAGCACAGGGCTGAAACGATACCATGATGGGTTATGTTATTTCAGTAGCGAGTAGGTTTTTGCTGGATGGAGTTTCTAATCCAATCCAAAAACCTCCTGCTTTACCCAGTCTTAGGACTGGTAGGATGGCCTTTGCTATTTGCCCACAGCTGGCAGGAAAAGTGGATTCATGCCTTTCCCGAGGGTATTAATTCTCAGTGAATGCAAGCAGCCTCTATCGAAACTCAAATTCAGTTCACAGATTCCATTTACCATACCAGTAAGCTTTATCCGGTTTGTACCTCCTAGATTTTACAAGCATTTTTAGAATTTAAAATTAATGATTTCATTTGAATTTTTTGAGACATGGTGTTATTTACCAATATACATTGATTCTTTTGGACAAGTTTACTTGTCTTTGTTGTAGTATTGCCATATCTCAGTTACTGTACCCTCATCTTTCCTTTGTTGTATTTGATAACTTTCCACAGAACTAAAACTGAACGTGTCATTTGAACCACCAGAGTATGTTTTTCTCATTGCTATATCTATCATATTCTGTTTGCTGCATTAATATCAATATTATAAATATTGGGATGAAGGGTGGCCAGATTTGGAGATAATCTGAGCTTTATCTGCAAGACATACCCAACACAGGCATTAGAATAGCTGGTACTGAACCTCTGCCTCCAGATTTGCCTGATTTTATGTTATCCTGATACTTGTGTTGGGTGAGTCTGCGATAAAGCTTGGATTATCTCCCCATCTGGCCAACCCTGGATTGTGGCATTAAAGATTTTACTCAAAACTATCATAAAACATATAACTGGCATAAACTCACTGTAGTAGCAATGGTCTGCAAGACAAACTTACTAACCATTGCTCCACAGCAAGATACGTCTGTTCTTATTTTGTTAAATCTGCTTGTGTAGTTAAGCAGCCAGTGCCTGAAACTCCCAAAACCGAAATGTCCAAAAATCCAAAACTTTTTACCAGCAAACATGTTGTCAAGAGTGGAAAATTCCACACCTAACCTCACTGTAATATGATTCAAAGATGAAAGACAAGGCTGATTTCCAAGGCATTTAATTCATTCTGACTCCAATAAAAGCTTGGTTATCTTTGTTTAAATCTTTAATCAAACAAGTCCCAATCAGAACTAATTATTGCCACTGTCAAACTTATATGGATTAACCACTGTATTCTTTGCTTATTGTCATTTGTACAAATACATAGTTGTAAATGTCAAAAAAAGCTCCAGATACCCAAAGAGTTATTGTGATAAGAAAAAGAGAAAGAATTTATGTTTATCAAACTATGTGCATGGAAATATTCCAAAATCCAAAATCCCAAACTATTCTTGTCCCAGACATTTCAGATAAAGAGTAGTCAAACTATCTATGTGTAAGCAGTGGGAGATAATTAAAAACTACATCATTTTTCCCTCTATGTCCCAGTGCCTAGTCGTAAGGGCACCACAGATGATTTCATCATCAGTGAGTGAGTCAAGGGTGAGATAGCTTGATACCATTCGTCCGTCTTTAAGTGCTATAATGTCTACAATTTACAAAAAATAATGAGAAAAACACTACTATTTGTTGGCTTTAGAAATGCTATTCTTTTTGTTATATCTTATTTTTCCCTTATATTTTAGATACGAAGAAGCATAAAGACGACAACTTTGGACAGAATGATGCCGACTGGGATGTTTATAAGGCCATTGTAAGTTTCATTTATGGAATTTATTTGACAATCTGATGATGAAATTGGAAACCATCAACCAAAACTGTTTTATAACATGGATTTCCTCAGTTTTTAAGTCAATCTGCCTGGCTGACTAGGCATGTATATAGGCCATATCAATGGAGCTAGTTTTGTTTTTTGACCCCCCCCCAAATAGGTTTTTAGTGAGGAGTTGAATTTGCACAGTAAGTTTATGCTAAATTGATCCCTTACTTTGTGTCCTACAGCATCCACACTTGTTTTATGAAAATTCAGACTTTTTAGTGATCACTGCCAAACAATAGGTGAGAGAATAAACTTTTCAAGTGATCACTCCTTTCTCTAATTTTTTTAATTGATCACCCCAAACACAGCATAATACAAAAAGCCATTGGTCATATGACAGTTTCTATTTAGTGACTAACCAGCCCTGTTTATATATTACCAATAAAAAAAAACCACTTTTTTATGATGTAGATATTTATATCCCTTGGTGAAGAGCAGCCAACTATTTTGAATCATGATATCAATCCTCAAAAATAAGAATTAAGTTTTGTGTGCTTATAGTTAAAAAATTATGCAACATCACATACTTTTTTTTTGAGAATCTGTCAACATAGGATTCTACGGTTTTTAAGTGATTCTGGCTGGCTATGTGTGTATGTATGTATGTATGTATGTACAGGCTGCACCAATGGAACGAGAGGTCTGAAAATTTTGAGAGGAGGGTGGGAGAAGGGTGGTAGGCAAGACGCACTTTATACATGTGCAAAATTAGGGTGCTAGTACAGGTTGATTTAATCCGGCATTTTATGGTCCCACAACCACCATGCTCCAGCATGCTCTGAATGTTCAATCATTAGTTTGTGAATCTGCCATTATTAGTTTGTTTATCCGCCACCAGGGTGGCACTGTTGGCCTTTCGTGTTTTCATAACACACTCCCAATAATTTCATATATTTAGCTATATTCACACCCTTCAGGATGTCATCCAAGAAACCAAGAAGTACAGAAGATGATGCTAGTACAGTAAAGCATGAGCATAAAACATTATCTATGCTTGAAAAGGTAGAGTTAATGGAAAAATTAGATGAAGGAACTTATGTGTGAGTACTATGGGGTCTGATCGTCTACTGTATTGAAGAATGAATTGAAGAAATAAAAGGTCAATTTCTGTGATCCAGCATTTTCTATAGTCTTGCTATGGTAGGCCCCAAGCTTGCTGAATTGAAGAGGTTCAATCTATACAATACAATTGTGCATGATATATATCAGTGGGTTGTAAGGTTATTGCATAAAATTCAATAGAGTTGCAATTGAAAAAGTTTGAAGAACCCTGTCTTGGATATTAAAGCAAGTGTGATATCGATGACTATGTCCAAAATTTGAACTCTTTTTGCCTCCAACTCTATTAATTTATGTTCTGACTTTATGTTGAAATCATAGATTTCACTAGTAAACTATCACATAAATTCAAACTAACTTGTTAGTTATTGCTTTATGGCAGGCATCTAAACAATGATTTTGAGGGTGCTGGATAGGATTTGCAAATCAGTATTCAAATACAGGTAAATACCGGTTTTGAAAATTGGCAGCAATACCATTACTGGGACACCAATACCATGTTTCTGAGTTTTCCTCATTGACTCTTGAGCCTTAAACTAGAAATGTCCCCAGAAGGAGATCCTCTGGGATATAGATTTTTGAAAACATCTCAAATATTTAAAAAAGATATCAAATATAAGATTTAATTAAAAAAAAAATAAAAAAAGTAAGGGATATGTGTTGTATTCAATTTCTTCTTAACCTGACTTTGGTCCCAAATAAAATCATGAAATGAGAAATATGAAATGGCAACAACCCGTTTATTTCAAAAGAAGGATTTATTTTTCTCTGAAAAATGTAAAGAATACTTATTTTTGTTGCATGGACAAATAAGTGTTATTCGTATTTCAAAGAATGAGTCATTAGAGAAAAAGAAAGAGAGTGAAAGAGAGAGAGTGCAATTAAACATTTTTAGTGCTTTTTAATGCTTCTTTGTTATTTGCTTTTTTCATTACGAATGTTCTACATCAATCAAGAAGCAAGTGGCTGTGAGACCTAATACTGAATATTTGTCAATTTTTCTTCATCCGCTGTCTATGTGTGTGGGGGATGCTACTTGCTTCTCCCACACTTTGGTCTTGTTCTCTTTTGCCTTTATATTTCCACCCACTCCTTCTTTGGCCCCAACCTTCAAATCCATATCTGTATCTTCTCTCCACTCTATCATTTGTCCTCCTTAGTGATTTTCGTACCCAACCCAACCTGACGCGACAACTCCCCGTAACTGAAACAACCCCCATTCATACATTTCATTCGTCGTCCTCAGTTGAGTGTTGACAATTTTTTCTCGCTGACCCCATGTTAGATCACTACTGGATAATCTAAACCCTCCTTATTTGGGTAATCCTGGTGAGATCCCTGATTACATGCAATGTCTCTGATGATTTTATAAGGTTTTGTCTGGAAGCGTGTAGAGAAAGGATAATACTAAATAATATGTTGAATGTTGTCAAGTAGGCGACAAGAAATTTTTAAAAAGCGTACATGTAATGGCAATCAGTGTTCACTAAAGGTCTTGTCAATGCCGCTTAGTAAAGAAAAACAGTAGAACTAAAAACTGATACTTGAGAAAGTCCATTGGTAAATTAACGGTATTGGTAATGACAGTAATCTTACCAACCCTAGTGCTAGAACAATTCATTGCCAGTGAATTAGTGAATTTATTGTCAGGTAAATAGATCAATAGGATAATTCATTTCCTGTGTCTGTTATGATTTGTTTTCATTTTTTGGTTTGAATAATACTTGTAGGAAAAATGATATTATACCAATTTAACATATTTGAATTATAATAAGCATTTATTTTATAACCTAAATCATAATTGTATAAAAGTATTTTAAAGTACCCAAGGCAGGAGGTATCAATTAGTATTCTTTTTTCCTTGCTACCCCTCACTACCCTTTGTCTTCTGATGTCCCCTACTGCCCCCTTGCTTTCCAACACTTCCTTTGAGTCTTCCTGCACCTCGGGGGGGGGGGAGAAGACACCCACTTTGGGAATCACTAGTGTAAAAATATTATCACCTCTCATGTGGAAGACCAGGCTTCAATTCCCTGGGAGGGGGGATCTAATCAATTTCAGACTTTTACCTCTGATGTGTATGCATATAAAGAAAAATCAATAAATGTACAGGGTTGCTAGATTTGGCCCGAAAGGGAGATAATCTGAGCTTCATTTTGGAGACTTACCAAAAACACAAGCATTGCAATTGTGTTGAGTTTGGAAATCAAGTGAGTCTGGAGGTAGAGGTTCAATACCAGCCTCTTTATTTCGAGTAATATGATGGAAGATTATGCAAGCGACTTTTTGAAAATTTTGTGTAGAGGTTCGATACCAGCCTCTTCATATGGGCCTGAGTCAAAAGGCTGGTATTGAAGCTCTCCCTCTAGACTCACTCAATTTTCACTAATATAGTAACACTTTTGTAATGCCTGTGTTGGGTAAGATAAAGTTGGTGTTATCTCCCCTCATAAACCAATCTGCTGACCCTGGTCTCAACCAGTTGTGAATGAAACAGCTGCTAATTTAGTCCATTGGCAATTGGTGAGAGAATTTCATGATGCTACAAAAACAAATGATATTTATCCTTTCTAAGTTGAAGCAACAAAAAACCTGCTGATGTATTCAGTTGTAACGAAAGTTCTGTCCAATATTTTGTACTTGCAATAGGATTGGTCCATATATTTTCAAATTGATTACTTTATTCTATTTGTAGAATACAGAAGGCGGAGACACTGACTCAGAAGCTGAAGAGGAACAGTTAGAAGAGCTGGAAACCATGTTGAGAGATTATGACCCAGAGTTTCAAAAGTATGTTATTTAGATTCTAATCTTGCCTCTGTACTCTTCTCTTTCAAAAATTTTCTTATGTTTGAAAGTATATCTTCCTTAGTTTTTACTTTCATCTTACTTTTTAGTTGCTTTTTATCACAACTGTGAGTCTGGCCATCATTCTATGAACAGCATGAATGGAAATAAAGAGTAAACCTAAGGTGAGAAATGGACTCTCACCCTCTAGCTAGAGGCAGTTCAGTATATGCCTGGCTGCCCTAACCTCTCACTTTGAGCTTACTTCTTATCTTTGATCATGCTGTTTACTTATAACAGTAGAATGACGTTAGACAATGTGATAAAAAAACAGGTAAAAACTAGTTAAAATTGATACTAAAAATATTGCGTTTTGATACTTCATTAAATAATAAGAATAGATTATTGATCTTCTCAGTTTGATTGAATTGTCTGATAAAAAATATGCAAGAAATTGAGATCATCTATATACCAGGCATTGCAATGTAATACAGGTTGAATTATCGCAATATTGGATTTCTGATTTTCCAAATCACAAGTGGTTAGATTTAGTTGTAAATCAGTATGTATTCGATAATAAAGGAAAAAGAAATATTAAAAACAAGTGAAATTTTATCTTGTTGTTACATATAAAATGTCATTTTTTGAATATGTAGATGTGAGAAGATATAAACAACAAAAAGTGGTAAATATTCAAAAATATGATCCTTTTGGAACAACAACCTTTCCCTAATGATCCTCTTTAGATAATATGCAATGTCTACAAAAAATTGTTTTACTTGAATGATCACAAATTCAGTAAAAGCACAAATTATGACTTCCCTATTATTGAACCTTTTATTATAGATATGATGTTCGAAGTTCTCCAAAGGATAACACTGCAATGTTTGAATTGTTTTCTGAAATAATTAGAATTCATTATCATTATTATTCTGATAATTCAGAATAAAAATTTGTTTCTAAATTTAACATTCTTTAAAAATGAAAAAATAAAACAGCCTAAATTCTGAGTGTGCTGTGAATATTCTTTCAATAATTAATTTTCAATATGTGTGAAATATAAAATTCATGTAAAATTTGTTCAACAGGGAACTTGAAGAAAATGCCGGAATTGGTGAATTTGACATTGCTGAATATTATCGTTTACATCTTGGAGTGGAAAGGATTCGGTAAGGGGAACATTTTCTGTTTTATTATTTATCTCCTCATTAAACCTTTTGAGACACACCAGCCAGATCTGGCTAATTGGTATAGAGGGGCTAACATATGTAGATAGCTCACAAATTCAATCAGAATCTATATATTTTTACTAGCTAGAAACCAGTCCATTAATTCCAGAGGCATAAAATTGTAGGATCATTTAACCAACAAATTCTTAATAGGTATTTTGAGCTGCTACCTGGTTGATAAATTCCTTTCCTTGGAAGTGGTCGAAAAATTTGAAAAAAAGATAGTTAGTCTTAGAGAGGTCTGTTGAGTAAACTGCATGGGGTAGAGTTTCATAGCCCAGCTCATTCAATTTCTACAGGGTTATTTGCAGGATACGTCAAGCTATTTTGCTTTTCCAAATTGGTACAAATATCAAACAATTGTTTTCGAAAAATTTGAAAAAGAGATAGTCAGTCTTTGAGTGGTCTTTTGAGTAAACTGCATGGGGTAGAGTTTCATAGCCCAGTTCATTCAATTTTTACAGGGTTATTTGCAGGATACATCAAGCTTTTTCGCTTTTCCAAATTGGTACAAATATCGAACAATTGTTGAATGGTCAATGTTTAATTCCTCTGCAACATCTCAAGTTGTTTTGTGTGGGTCAGCCTCAATAATAGCCCTCAATTTGATGTCATCAATTACAGAAGGAAGGCCATGTCTTCAAAGCTCTTGTCTCCATTCTGAAATTTTTGGAGCCAATGTTTAGCTGCGCTTTTGTTGACTGTCCCCCGGCCAAATACTTAATTGATATAGCAAGCAGTTTCTACTGTTTTACATCCACTTTTGAAGTCATGAAACAAAATTGTTTGAATTTGCTTTCTTTCTATCTTTAATTTGACAGCCTAAAAAAAACAGAATATAGAGTGAAAAGAAAAGATTCAGCTCAATTAAATAGAGTGGAATCCACACTTTTAAAATGGTATATTTCATGAATATAGCTAAATAATAGTTTCTTCTAAAATAATCATCAAAGTTTAAAATAACAAAAAATGCAATTATTTCTACACCAATCTAATAAAATCTTTTCAAATCAGTAATATCCTCTACACTCTGATTTACTATATTTGACTGCGTATAAGACTCCACCATCTCCTTTTTTCCAAACAAATGGCTCAAAATATAAATGTAACCTTCATTGTCCAATCTCACTTTGGCTAGAATTTGAGGAGGGAATTAAAAAAACTGGGTGATAAATGAAAAGAATTCAGAGAAATGGGTTTTTCTTCCCTTTAATATTCCCTGGTGAAAACAGGTAGGATCAGGGAGTCTTACATGTCATCAAATAGGGTAATCTAATATTCTTGCCTGTATGAAAAGCTAGTTGTATCAAATTGATGCATTTTGTGAAATATACTTTTCATATATGGAATTTCATTAAATAATAATTGGAATTTTTTGTTTTTGGATTACATTAAAGATTTATTTTGTTCATTTGTTATTTATCTTGGCAATGCAAAATTTCATAGTTTAAAAACCATCAACCAAAACTATCAACATGGGTTTCTTCAGTTTTTAAGTGATTCTCTCTGGCAGGCTATGTATGTATATATCATGTATATAAGCTGCACAAATGGAACTAGAGAGCTGAAAATTTAAACATATACTCTCGGTATGTCTAGATAAAACACTTTTTTAAAATCCCCCGTTAGATTTCAAGTACGAGGTTACAATGTAAGCTTATGCTAAATTGGTCCCTTAGTTTGTGCTACGCTTGTTTTTTTAAAGTTTAGACTTTTCACTATCGACAAAAGGTGTGAGGAGTAACTTATTCATTAATCACCCCTTTTTCCTATTTCCCAATTGATCACCCCCAACACAGTATGCTGCTAGAAAATATTGGTCGTGTGACTGTTTCTATTGAGTGATTAACCAGACGTTTATATTTTTTTTGTTTTTTTTTCTTGAAATTGTACTCAACTGTGATGAGAAATTTTAAGCTGTTCAAGGAAACATTAAACATTCATGATCTTTTCGTAGAGTCCCTGAGTTGCTGTTTCAACCATCAATGATTGGTAATGAACAAGCTGGCCTGGCTGAGACAGTTGATTATGTGCTCAAGAAATGTTCCCCTGAGGGCCAGAATGCTTTGGTTCAGGTGAGTTCAACTCTTAAATTCATACCAGATAATTTAACTATTAAATCAAGGTGAGTGAATTTGGCACGCAACTTCAGTGGCCTAGTTTAAAATAATGCTTAAAAATCATCAGAATCTCAATACTTTTATTCATCATTAAAGCATCTGAAATGAAAGGTACAGCTGATTAGTATTGATATTGATATTACAAACATGATGAATAAGGAAAATTTGTAATAAATAATTGAGTAAGATCATTTGATTGGTGAAAAACAACCCCAATGGTTGAATCATTATTAATGCTATTCATGTATTTATGAATATATCCTTGTTGATTGTATGATGTCAGTAGAAATGCAGTTGGTGAACTATTTTTTAAAAATCATTGTATAAAAAAAATTACAATGTCTCAATTGTAAACCTGAACAAGCATGGAATATCGGTTATAAGGAGTCAGGTTGTGAAATCAGCTTCTGATTGATTGTAAAGTCCCCATGGCTGAATGATTAAAAGTGGCCAGGCATATACCAGAGCCCCTCTGGCTGAGGAAGGGGGAGTTTGATTCTCATCGTGGGCTTGCTCTTTATTTAGTGATTGTGCTGTTTGATCCTAGCTGCAGAATTACGATCCATTTCAAAGTTGTGATAAAAAGCAACTGAAAGTTTGGATGAATGTAAAAACTAGTCAAAATTAATAATGTGAACTACTATTTGTAAAACTTTAGGAGGGGATTTCTGACAACCCCCCACAGCTATGTCTTTGCTGATAGAATTGCATATACAATACTTTGACCTTATGTTGACTATTAGTCTTATTAATTTTTTTTTTTTCTTTTTTTTTTCCAGTGTGTATTTCTAACGGGATCAAATGCAATGTTTCCTAATTTCAATAAACGAATGGAACGTGAGCTTTTGGAAATCCGACCATTCCAGACTAATTTTTCTGTTTACAGAGCTGGTAAGTAACACCAAACAAATGTGTTTAGAATGAAATTTAACTAGATAGCCACCAAGGTTGTCTCCCCATGAGACTTGTAGCTTCAGTAACAAAATAATCAAATAACTTGAGATCCATCATCAGACTAAGCTTGTAGGGAAAATGGATCAAAATATTTTTTTAAAACTTCTTGCACAGCTCAGGTTTCTGGACCATTCAAGACCAGATTGACTCAGATGTGGAGGCATGGTACTACTCTGTGTAGTCAAGTCCAAGGGGCTGAGGATTCGTCCTAAGACCTAAAGACCAATGCTCTTACGTTCTTGTGGCAATAGAGAAGAGAATTTTTGATGTTTTCTGCCCACACATTCACGTGTGGTATCCCCGCATCAAACCAACCTTGTGTCACACTTTGTTTTTCGGAGGACAAATAGGAAAATATCTTCATATCACTGTTTCATCTTTACATATTATGATGATTTGCTTAAACCAGGGCCAGATTAAGACTGCAATGGGCCCTATGAGATCTGAACAATGGGTTTATATTGGGATGTAAACATAGTAAGAATAGTCTATTCATAGGGAAATTCATTTTGAAATATAAGCATAATGATGAGATTTTTACAAATATTTGAAATTAAGGCTTTTGTTGGGACTTATTGTGACCAAACTGTTCAATGATGGTTTCACACGTCATCATTTTCAATTGACATTAAAAGTAAAGTATTCAATCATTTCGGAGCCAACGTTGAACAGAATCGTTCTCTGATCAATGATAGTTCTGGAAATAGGCATTCATCTTTACAGACTGTTGCAACATTGAGGCTTATTTCAAGATTTATTTATGCAGTTGGCAACTGATAACAAAAAAATCTTAGACTGGAGGAAAATGAATTTAAAAAATACTTAATTTGCTTATGTTTTTAACAATTCTTGTAAATAAATTTTAATTATGAAATAAACACCTTTAAAAAATGGGAAGTTAATATAGAGAGGATGAGCAGATAGTAAAAAGTTTCACACCCTCACTCACTTTATGTTAAAAATGGTGTAGAAATAAAGAGAGACGAGAGAATCTATGAAAAAAAAACAAGTAAATATATAAAATTGTTATTATTTCTTGGAATAAATTGTTCAATTGTTTTTATTTGTGCTCCATTTCTAACATTGAATGAGCAAGTGTGTGTAACTTTACGATCAGGACCACCCTCCCTATATTGTCCCCGCCCCAAATGTTACAAATATCGTTGTGTTAAATTGTAAAAAGTACCTGCTTTTGATTAAAGTAATTTTTTCCACTTTTTATGCCAGAATTGATTTAGTCGTGTTCTGTCTTCCAAAAAGCAATGAATTAACTGAAGGCAATGATATTTGAGCAGGGTTGCAAAGTCTATTTCAAGTTTACATCTAAAATTGACTAAAAAAACATCTAAAACACCCTGAAACATTTAGGTTCACCAGGTATACATCTAAAACCTAGAAAAGATATAAACTTGAAAGCATGAAGAGAGTGCATATACCTCTGACTGGACCATTGTCAGTGGAAGATGGATTGGCCCCCAAATTAAATCTTCCTTCATTGCTTAACCTTCCATAAAATTTCATTGAAATTCATTCAAAATTTCTTGAGAATTTGTGTGGACAAACATGAACTTTTGGCAATATCATGTGGGGTGTACATATGAATACAAAGTGGGGGTAATTGTTTATGGATCCACTCCAAAATTTAATCACTACTTTCATAACTTATTGCCCACATTTCCATGTAATTTAATTGAAATTCTTTCAGAACTTTTAAATCTATCGTTTTGATGGTCATAAGTGTATACATAAATGTATGAGAAAAAAATGGAAAAATATTCCTGGATCCACCCTAAAATTTTACCAATTCTTCCTTTCTCCCTTGTCCACACTTCCACAAATTTTCATACAAAATTTGTCAAGAACTCTTGTTGGTATCGTGTGGACTGACAAAAAGACAGACAGACGGAAAGATGCAATCAAATGCATATTCTTCTCCAACTTTTTTGGCAGAAGTAATTAAAAGTGACTTGAATTGTCAACATTTACTTAATCAAAATATTATTTCATTTAAAATAGAAATATTACTTATTTCATTTGAAATTATTTATAGCAATATTTGATATCCAGACCAGTGGTTCTGAAACTTTTCATTTCCAAGAACCCATTTTATTTAAATGAATTTTCCCCATAGACCCAAGGCTTTTGAAAGGTCTTCATTAGAAAAAACAAGATATAATACAAAGTTTGAATATAAATTTTTTTGTTTTTTTTCTAATTAATGAGTATTTAAATTTAAATAAGAATTTTGCTGACATAAATAATGTATAGATAGGTATAAACACCTTTTAAAAATGACATGTTTGTTTCACTACCAAAAGTGTTCTCCTCATTTCAGTAAATCAAAATATTGCAACTCTATGAACTAAATATACAAAAAAATGAAGGAAGTCAATTTAAAATTATCTTTTCAAATAAAACTCAGTTAAAAAAATTACTTTTTAAAATTTACTCTCATATTTCAGTTTGTTTGGGACAAATTTAACAGTAAACTGAAGTGAATATTCTGTACAAAGTACCTATTATTTACTTAAAAACTACTTATTTATCCCCTTTTGCATTAACACTAGCTGAAAGTATCTGCTCTTTAGGTGGTTATTCCCAGCTATATTGAGCCTGTTGAAGTAAAACCATGAGTCAAGTAATGATTTAATGTTTTACAGCAGAAGGCTTCACATAGTTTGGGATAGCCGTCCAGAGGGTGAGTATTCTCAGTTAGTTGTGTTAAAGATTCATTCTTTATTCATTTATTTATTCTCCATTAAAAAAAAAGAAGTGCATTCAGGTCACTTGCTATAGAGTGATGGTTCACATGTTAGTACCACAGGCCCTGCCTAAAGCATTACATTTATAATATGTGACTCGATATTGTGGCTTTATTTCAGATAAGTTGGCTTAGTGAATAACTGCATTAAATTACATTATCATTAAATATGAGAAGTCATTTTTTCATGTGCATTTGACAATAAAGTCAAAATATTATCAATCATTTCCAGCTTGAATGAATCAGTTATAACACTTGTGGAATGTTATTATGAGTTTTTATCCAAACTTGGTGTCACAAAACAAGTTCTTGGGAGGAAAATTATTCAAGTCTTAAAATGATTGATTATAGAATGAATATCTTGAATTATTAACATACCCTTCCCTATATATGAATTTGCTCGGTGACAGTGAATGCTATCATCTATGTAGCTATGTCACTAAAGTAAATTTTCCCTTATGTTATTACCGAAAACACAGGTAGGAAGACGTAGAATAATATCATAGACAAGACTGTCTGCTTCTGGGTCAAGCTCCACCCTGAATCCACTGATGCAGCCTGTAGAAAAATGCTACTATTTCAAGCATTAGTGTGAATGTTTAAACAACAAAAACTGGTTTTCACTACTCATCTAGGGGAATATGCCAAATGTGTCAAATTTCTGCTATGAACAGTTAATTATACATGTTGATAGAAAAATGCAACTCTTTCAGCTGCTAAGCCAAGTCTAAAAAAAGTTTTCCCCACTCATTGAGGGGGAGTGTGTGTGCAAAATTTCAAGTTTCTAATGTGAATGGTTTCGTCTAAGTAAGGAGAACGAAAAAGAAAAAATTTATAATAAAGATAAATAGGCACAAAAAGAAGCTGAAGTAATGAATTCTATCTATAGTTTTGAGAAGAGTCATTAACATTCAAGGAGTTGAACTCTTTGATGTTTGTGTTGTTAACATGACTTTTTGACAATTCATTCTACGGCCTTCTTCAGGTATACAATCCAAATGTAATGGTGGTAAGTAGAATTTTTCTCCAGTAGTAACGACACTTATAACATTGGATTCAAATGATATCTTTTTCATTCCTTGTTAGGGGTGGATTTCCATACCTTGTCCCTGTTAAGTAATGGAAGCCACAACGAGTTCAGCTCTACGCTTTTTTAGCTGATACATTCAGTCGACTTGTTGATATGTGCAGCTTATCTGATTTCTCTCAGTTTCCCTGTCTATAATCCAGACTTCTTCCCAGAGACCATAAACCTCTCAAAGTCCAACTCGAGGAGCATGAAAAAAACCATAGTCAAAGATGAAATAGAAAGGTCTGGGATGGCTGACCATATCTGGAGAGAGAAAGGCAAGCACAATCCTCTCTGGTGAAAAGTCTGGATTATAGACAAGAAACATTATTGGAAACTGTTATAGCTTTGTCACCAATATATGTTATGCTTTGAAAAAGTAAGGAACTCGAGTTTAGAATGAATATTATTAAGAAAACAAATCTACCCGTTTATCTTATGGGTAAACACCTGTAGGTTTTTGAGTTCTTTTCCATTGTCTATTCCTTGTTGTAATTTTTATTAATTTAGTAACTTTGGTACGTTTAGTTAATGAGAAGACACAAGAGAAATAGAATAGAAAAGAAGGTTTTTAGTTGTAATTGTAAATAGTAGACTGTCTCTCTAGACATATCAGTAGTTAGGACTCTCTACAGCCACGACCTGCTTGGTCAAGAAGAATTCAAATTCTGGATTTGTCCCAAAATGCGGCAAATCCTAGATGCTGACCTTGGCTAAAACTTCCAGACAAAGATGTCTGAAAGTCAACTGGTCTAGACAAGTAAGGGCATAAATCTAAAAATAGATGACTATAGCGTTATTACAGAAACTGAGAAAAACATAATGAAATTTGGGAATCTCATTGATCTAATACTATTTCTATATCTATCAAGTATTTCCTATCTTTATCATTTTCTTGAGTTTTTTCGTTATATTTTTTCCAGCTGATCCAGTCTTAGACTCCTGGTATGGAGCTCGACAATGGGCCCTGTCCCCCCTTGTACACACTAGCAGCGTTACCCGAGCCATGTATGAAGAAATGGGAGGAGAGTACTTGAAGGAGCACGTTGCATCAAACAGATATTTTCCTACACCCAAATAGGAGCTTTATAACTTCTACCTACACATTCATGATGTTGTATCTTTAGTTCAACAAATATTCTCAAGTCCTTTTCTTTTTCTCTCGTATCACTGTAAACCTTTTCCATTTTCACCCTTTTATATTTAGTTAGAGAGAACATTGTCTATAACTCTGAGAAGAGTCATTAACATACCAACTTTTGTTCGGACAATCTAACCTCTTCTTCTCATCTTGGAAGTTAACACAATATTTTGGATGATTTAATCTGTGTCCATCAGATGTAATTTGTAATATCTGGAAGAAAAGAATCGCTTTCAAAGGTCTCTCTCTCTCTCTCTCTCTCTCTCTCTCTCTCTCTCTCCACACCTTTCTTTGACCCACTGGGAAAAGAAACCTATAAAAGAGACTCTCTTTCCCTTTGGATATTATATATTTACACCTGAAGAAAAAAAGTGAACAAAAATAATACAGGTACACCACCAATTTTCAAGCAATTGATGGTCTTGACACCTCTTTTAGTCCGGACCTAAATCGTTTTACAGTTCCAGTAAAATTCTGAAATATGCCACTTTGGGAAGCAGTAATGCAGTAGCATTTTTTGTCTGTTCAGTAATCAATAAATTTACTTTGAATCGGAAAATGTCAACCAAAACTGTCAACATAGTTTTTTTTCTGGTTATGAATCTGTGCAAGAGTGTATTGATTGTGTATCTGAATTTCTTTGATGAAGCATTGTCATATTTGTTCATTTTTGACTAGTTTTCATTTTCATCTTATTTTTGTTACTTTTCATCACAACACTCAGATTATTTCAACATTTGCTTCTTATCGCAATGCTCAGGCTTTTACATTCTTTGACCGTTAAGCAAGCAGCTTGGATCTGAAAATCAAGAAAAAGCTTGTTGCAATAGAAAGCAATGAAATAAGATGAAAGAAAACTTATCTTTAAAAAAAATAATTAATATTCCACTATTCCAATACAGTCTTGAGTTCTTTTTTTTCCATTTTTCTAAAGCTGTAAAGATATTTTAATTCTCCAATTCATGAACTGCTGAATACGCCTCTAAATACAGTGGAACTTTCCAATGAATAGAATTTTTTCGAATCAAATTCTTTCTTTTGTGAATTGAAAAAAATTGAAAAATTTACCTTGAAGTGGAGGGGGGGTAACTTTGATCAGAAATTAATTGAATTTTTTAAAATGAATTCAAGAGTTAAATTCTAGTTGAAATTCTATAGAATTAATTGAAATGCAAATCATATCGTTAATCCATTATCAACGGTGTAGTTTTTTTTCTCAAATTTCTGTATAACAAGGATCGTTTTTCATTACATTTGCTTCCTTTCCTAATATTTTGTGGATTGTCCTCATCAGAAATAAAGAGCAGTACAATTTTTCTTCCAAATGCAATTAAATGTGTTTCTTTCATTTCCTTCTGTTTTTCAGTTGTCATTTATTTATTTACATGTAATGCCTCCAGTATAATAGGTATCTCAATATGTATGGTAATCATCAACATTTAAAAAATACATGAAATTATAAAAATTACTTTTAGCCAAGTAGAAAAATTTGTAAAAAAAAATCAATATAATAAAATTAACTCTTGGGTTTATTTGGCTCATAACAATTTGTTTTAGATTTCACCCAACCACCAGAATGAAGGCTCTGGTTGAGTTTAAATCTTTGAGGATAGATCCCAGTCTTTCTGAAACAAGTTAACAATTCACTTTAAATTATTTCAGCCTCGTACCCGGCCAGGATAAAAGCTCCAGTCAGGTTCAAATCTTTTTAGAAATTAGTAATTTGTTTTTTACAAAATTACAAAGCAAAAGCATTGTTTTATTACTGAGTAAGATTTTCAAGATAACAGTGAAGTTTTCTGTGATTTATATTCAAGAGAAATAAAATTAATATAACCTATATTACTCTAAAAAGAGGCAGTGCACGGGACCTGTAGACACTGCCTCTGAGGAACCCTAAAAAAATTCTGAAATAATCTTTAAAAAATTGCAAGGGGAGGGGTTGCACAGTCAGACTAAGCTTTACCGCTACTCTAATGCAGCCTTTCTCAACTGGGGTCTGTTGAATCTTGAGGTTCTGCGAGGGTTCTACAAAAAATTTATACACCCATAAAAAAAGCAGGAGAACAGGGGTCATTTTTTGAGGAACTTGCTTAATTTGATATTTTTTTTAATAATAAGTAGTGGCCTTTGTCTTGATGGCACTAGAGGCACAGAAAAAAAAATCAGCGACTCATTTTTTTCATCAAAATGAACAGATATTTAGAAAACTATCTTCCTGTATGCTGTAGAATACTGATAATTACTTTTAGATTATAATACATAGAATTGTTTTTAACACATTGATGTGTCATTAGCTGTATACATAATATTTTTATACAGAGATTCCTTGAGATATAAAAGTTATTTCAAGGGCTTCTCTTGTCTAAAAAAATTGGGAAAGGCTGCTCTGCTTAAAATTATTTATTGTATTATCCTATTATACAAATTTTGTGAACTTAAGATTGAGTGGAAGTCTTCTTTTTCAAAACTGAAATAAAGCATGTAATGTGTGTACCAAAAGAACTATTTCAGTGGGACTCTATTATAATCTGTTGGATAAATTTACACGATCATAACTTTCAAACTAATGACAAAAATGGGATGAATTATACCAAATTGTACCCCAAATGACACGAAATATACATTTGGCACCCCGAAATTGACCGATTTGAGACACAAATATTTTCCATTTACACCAGATGATATTGAAATGTCAGCAGTCTTTCAAACATAAACAAATCATATGTGGTGTTTTCTGCCAAATCTTAATTATCATGTTATTTTACTGAAAACAAGTAATTCTTTGATTAGAATAAGAAGTCATTTTTCATGCTTTCAATCCAACTACATGAAAAAAATTGAATAATTGATAAAGAAAATTGAAAAAATAGGTTGGGTTTTTTCAAGTTTTAAAAGGTGATTTTTTTAAATCAAACTTAATCCAACTCCCTCAGACTGCTAAAAGACCTTTAAGAATTAGTTTTTCTCAAAACTGTCAGATTGCTTACAAAAAATGCTTTTTTCTGTTTTTCATTGAATATTCGATTTAATGAAGTCTTAACCAAAACTTATACAGCTATAAAGGGTGTGTATTCTTTGTTCTAACAATACTAAGTTCATGGATGAAGACTGAAGATAAGGTACTTTTCTTTCAAGTTGAAATATGCATACAAGTTATTGTTGAATTGGGTATTTTGTGAGGTGGTTATACCTCTTCATCAACCTTGTCCCTATCTTCATGAAAGTAGTTTATTATTTTCTCTTTAAGAAGAAGAGTTAATTTTAGAGATACCACCATTGTTTGTAGTGTCAGTTTTTAGCCTTCAGACCTTACTATGTACATGCTAATTAAGTATTGAAAATCAAGATAACTTGAACATCCTGCTACAGTGACCAATAAAGCATCTCCTGTTTTATCAATTCAACATCCTCCCCGAGTATCAGGGTATAATAATTAATTGTAAACCATCAAAGTTGAGGAAACAAAAACAGGAATTATTCTACTTCATCAATAAAGTTGAAGAATATATTGTTCACACATGAATGTATACATATTTTGGTGTGTTATTTCATTTACAAAGTTAAAGAAGATATTATTTACTCATATGAAGGCCTCACTTTTTGACTGCCTAATTTTATTGGCACAGTTAAAGATTTTATTAATACTCGTTCATTTGTGTACGACATGACTAAATCGTCCCTGTATCTACGACATTTTAATGTCCCTTTGTTGTAGCTCTCTTCTAAAGAAGTCCTGAAATTGCGTAGATATGAATTATCTCCCCTTCAGATAGTTCTGTTTCCGCTGAAGTCCCAAACATGGAGAAATCCACACGTGGGGATACGGAGTCATCAGATGAATTCGAATTCGATGAAAGTGTTATAGACAATTTAGTTTCCATAAGCTACAATTCTATTATGACTGAGTTAAAGGAAGACGAGACCACTTCAACGTCCCCCACAACCAAACAGTCTACAATTTCATGCCGTCAATCGACAGCTCGCAACGATGATGACGGTGTGAATCAAACCTTTCTTCACCAAGAAGACGAAGATCTCCAAGTTTCTGATGACATGGATGATGTTTCTTCAGAACCGTTATTTATGCTTGATTGTGTCGGTGATAAGAATCTAAAATCTAGATATCAAGAGGAGGACGATCCGGAAAGCGAATCAAAAGTAGAAAGCCACACTAGTGGCGATGAGAGTAGAACGAGTACTGTAGCTTTGCCGAGTTGGAGTAATGATGGAGATGATGAGAAATCACAAGAAACAACACAATTGAAGAAAGTAAACAAGGAAAAAAGGTGAATAAATTATTTTTTTGTGCTTCTTTTTAAATTCATAATCAGTGACCTTCGGTCTATGTCAGTGAAGTAAAAAGGTAAGAACTGATCTTAGTAATGTATTTCAATATAAATGTTCCAACAGTAACAACACGGAGCATCGAGTAGTGGAAGTATCCAGAGATATTTATGTTACATTTATTTGATTTTTGATTATTTGTATTTATTTAAACGATGGGTGACTGGAAATTCTGACTGGAATTCTTCTCTTATTTACGATAAAAATCCATTTTGTGTAAGGGTGAACATTTTGATTAATTTGTCCGATGATGTTGTAAAATTCTTGGTTTATATCATTGCTTTTCTTCATCGTAACTATTTCAATCTTGAACAAGTGAAGAAATCTAATTTCTTGTTATTCGTTGAGTTAATAAAAATGTTTAAAAAAGTAAATATCTGCAGTAGACAACCGTTAGGTTGCTTGCGCTTGATTTTTTGCGTTGGAGCATTGTCAGACATTAAATCGAATTTTGTAAAAATAAATGTTTTCTCATGTTTTTCAAGCTTTTACTATGGACGATTGGGATTAAGAAGTGTAGAAAAGAAAGAAAAAGATTCATAGTAACGAATGGAAGGAAGAAAGAAGTGATAAATTCTAGTTAAGATAATCTGATTAGCGACACCAGATAATTCAATCTAGCGCCCATAGCTTCCCTCTTTATTTTTCTCTCTTTTTGTTGGTTGATGATGTAAGAATAGATTCTCTCTCTTTTCTCTTCTCTCTCTTTATCCATCATTTAAACTTAACGTTTTCACTAAGTCCTAGCTGGGAGTCCGTAGTTATCTCTGCTGAGTTAAGGAAATTAAGTCAAATCCAACTATGGCAGGAGTTTGACAACAAGGATCAGTTATCTTCTTCCTTTTTTTTTTCACTAACATAAAATGAAAGATTGCTTAAAAGTCTTTGTTTGTGATAATCAGTATTGTTTACTTCATGAGTTCTTAAAAGGGAAAGTTGATAATAGTGATTTTGAGCTAGTTAAATAGGAGTTAATCTTAAATATACACAGTTGACTGGTTATAACACAGAATAGCTTATAACACAATTTAAGCATGGGCCCCAATTTTTGAAACCTTAAATTTGGCTCTCAAAATAATTGCTGATTGCAAAAATAGAAAGACCCTCACTGAATCAAGATACACCAATTGTAAAAAGGAAATGAATTAATCAAAAACATTTCAATAGTCAATAAACGAAACTCATAGTCCTATTCCCTTTCATCTGTTGCTAAAAAGATTACTTATGTATTGTCAAACTCCTGCTTTAGACACTGTCATCAAAATTTAATTTTCTGGTGTGGTGAAACGATCTTTGAAAAAATTTATGTTAATTCCTGTCTTCCTGCAGGACTAGCCTCATCCTCAACCCCAACGGTTTTCTCTTCATTTCTGAGCAAATTATGGGGGTTTATCTTGAAGAATGGGCAAGGGGCTTTGATCAAGATTTGTAAAAATGGATGATTTGTTATAATGCAGTGGAAAATCATGGACCCCGACTTGCACGTTCTAACTGGTCTAGCTAGAGTGAATACTTGAATTGATTTTGTTTTCATGAGATCAAAATTTGTGTGTGACTAACCACAGAAATGGCGTATTATTCTATATTGATTTTATGTTATTCTTTATTTCTAAAGGTTTCCTCCTTTTTCTCTTTTCCAGAAATTCCAAGTACAGTTTCTCTACAAGCATTGATCCTCACTTAGATAGGCTTTTGCCAAAAGCAAAATCTAGTGTTGACAAGGTAAGTAATCAGATGATCTTTCAAAAGAATTCACCATTGTTTTGGTATGTAGTCATTGGTGTCCTGCTAAAAAAAGGAATTTAGGGCATGCAGGATTGATACGTGAGCATAGCAACGTGGTAAGTGAAGCAAACCTCTTCAGTTGAGTGCTTTGATGGAAAGAGGTTCATTTTATGGGTGATTTAATATATATATATATATATATATATATATATATATATATATATATATATATATATATATATATATTTGTATTAATGTTAGGGGAATTAGGTAACCAAAAAAGATGGATCCAGTCTTTGTCAGTGTGAAAAATGATTGTATTGACTGGAACCAGGGAAAAGTGAAAACATTTAGCTCTGGTGCATTTCAGTGTGTACACTATGCATTAATTTTTGGATAGTTTGTGAATAATTTTTAGTTAGTTTTTTTTTCGTTTTTGTTTTTTTATCGAGTCCTTCAGAAATTTGTTGAGACTCAAAAATTTACAATCTGATGTTGAATTGATATTAAAGTATATTTAAACTATCTCTGAATTTTTGATGATACCTGATGAAGGCCGTAGAGTGCAAACGGCCAAAACGTTGTATGAAAAGCTACCAAGATGAGGATGGTCTGAATATTAATAGAAATATATTTAAACTGTTCATTTATTGTCATGTTTTGAAGTGAATTTTAAATTTCATTTGTAGGTACTTGAGACGACAAAACCTGCTGATCCAACTTCTGAAACCATAAGTGAAAGAAGAAAAAAGAAAATGAACAAGGTATTTATCCACTGCTTAAGCTGATTCTGTTTGAATTACTAGACAACTCTGTGACTAGAATGAACATTAAATTTAAAGGCTCAACTGAACACTGTATTTGATGCATTTACAAATGAATAATAAAAACTGCTCAATAATTAGCATTTAGTTGTTATCTCGCTTTAAAATCGTTTGAGTTGGGGGCATGGATGAGAACCACTTTATTATTATCAAATTGTATTTTATGCATTCTTTAAGTCAGCATGTTTTAGGGGTATACTAATTCGAAATATAGAGTTGCAATGCACTGTTTTTGCTGATTAGAGCATCTCTCAGCAAAAACAAAAACTGGTATTTCATTCAATGAGATGTCCTCTATTGCCAATGTATAATTTATTAGGAAGGTGATGAAATATTCCAAGACCTCATGGGCCAGAAAACTTGACCAAAGAGAACGTGTACTCCAACACTGCTCGGCTCACCCCACCAGTTGTATCTCAGTATAAACTATTGCGTTATTATGAATTATTTTTCTTTTGAAATAATAAATAAAACGTATCCCTAAGAGATCTACAGTAGATAGTCCACCATAGAAGTCTAGGCTGACAATTTTAGATTAAACAAGAAATTGTGCCTAAAAGTGAATCTGGCATCTCTAAAACAGAACAAAAGGCAAAGATTACAGTATGGTAATGAGCACCATTCCCTCGATTCAAAAGAAGACGTCCTTAAAAAAAAAATCAAAGTAACGTGTTTATTTGTATCAGTACATTATTTATAAAGTAATTAGTACATTACACATTATGTATTAGGTAATCATTAGTGTTTTAGGGGTCTTACATTTTTATTTGGAACACGTTATTGAAATCCCCTTGGATGAATTTTCATCTAATGAGACATTTTGTGAAACTGGTTCTTGATAAATGAGGTATTACTGTACAGTAAACCCTTGATTTAACAGACTAATAAATGGTTGTCCATTAAATGCAAATGTTACCAGAGAAGGCATTTTTCACTCTTTTCATATTCAAATATTTTAATGCAAGTATAATTTCTATAGAATATATATTTATTGACATCAAATGAAGAATAAACAAATTTCTTTGAGCTCCAAACAGCTATCTGCTGCTGAGATATGCAGAAAAATTGAGGAAAAATAGATAAAATATGCAAATATTTGATAATATATGTAAATGTTTCTCTGCATTGGTATACTTGTTTTGTTTTTTTTCAAGTCCCATGCATTTTTGTTGCTTAGATTGATGTATATCTTGATATTGAATACTTATTTCTAATGTAGATTGTTTACAGAGAAGCCTGAGAGGTATTTTTATTAATGAAATTTTCATCTGACACCGGTTGTCATCATTCTTATTGAAAGTCCATGCGAAATTTACCTTTTGATTTTATCTTTTTTTTTTTTCAACTTAAGCAATACTAGGAATATTTACATCAAAACTTTTTTTTCTTTACAAAACAATGGAAACACAAAGAAAGGAAGTCAAATATTCAATAACAAAAGAGAAAAATCTTTCACAAGTGATTTTTTTGTACTTTCAATCCTTAAGGCTTATTTACCACCAGGAATTTCTCATTTTTGAGAAAAACTAATTTGGTTAGTTTCATTTTGAATTGAAATTAGTTTATCAACATTTTATCTAATTGATAAAACTTATGTGTTTAAAGAGGTTGTTTGGGAGAGAAATTGATAAAACACTTATTTTAAAAGTTTTTCTGGTACACATTTGTGAGTAAATGCCAGATGGATTATAAGTACAAAGACATTATGAATCAGTTGTATATATAATTGATATGAACAATAGGGAATAAGACAAACTCAGGAATAAAAGTATATGGAGACTTTATTCGTTAAATGATTAATTCATAAATGAATTGATTAGTATGCTATACTTGTTTTGGGAGGGTTTCCCATCTTCAGTAGCATGTGTGTACCTTTCAGTTGTTGAAAGGTTTTCATAGAAAACAAACTTAGCATCAGATGTTTTGCTTTAGAAGCAAACATGGCAATCAAGAAAGAGGATTCCTTTTGGGTCATGATGATGAGTCTGGACTATATTCTGTCTGGAGAAATCTGTGGTAGTATGGGAAGATTTTCTATTGGAAGCAGTAACAGGCATTATGGGTATTCTATTGGTTGTGCTGCTTAGATGGTATGGGCATTCTTGAGTATTAGTTATCATGGATACTGGGGAGCTGGATAGTAATTTAGTATCAGACTGTTTGGTAAGTTGGGGATGTGGCTATCTCTGGTATTAGTCCAAATGGTGGAGTAAGGGGGGCCTTTGTTATGTATGATCGAATATCTCTTGGGAAATGTATGTTCTGTATCCTTAATGGTCTTTGGGGATGTTTTGTAAAGTCTGATGGCTTTGAGTTGTACAAATGAAATTCCAAAAACAGGTTTTTATAGGTAGGGGTCTGTGTGACTGTGTGAAGTTCTCCATGTTGGATATATATGGAGGGGGATAAGGTGTGGTTGTGGAGAATGAGAGTTATTGAATATTAAGGGGTGCGTTTGGGCCTGGGTAGGAACTCTAGCCTAAAGAATAGTGAGTATAGAGTAAGTATGAGTGAGAGGATTTTGGTATAATAGGTCAGTGTGGTTAGGGTTGTTAAGTTTGTTAATCCATGTATCTTCATGTCATTCTAGAATTTTTGTTGTGTCAAAGTCATGTATATCCAACACTGGAAACTTCACACAGTTACACAAACCCCTACCTAAAGAAATCTATGTATGGTATTTCATTTGCACAGCTCAAATATATATATAAAGGCATTCACTTGGAAAAAATGGTGCGTTGATTACAGAAATTTTAGACGAAAAGAGAAAGTGAGTCTAGTGTTACCAACTTGATTTTTTTTCTACTAAAGTAGTTTAAAAAATGTCTGAAATCAGCTAAATCTTTCCCATTTTTGGTTAACTTCATGGTTAAAAATGTTATCAATTATCAAATGAAATTACTATATACTATGACTCCTGAACAAATAATAAAAAATAAACATTTGTTTTACTAATAGCGTTTTGTGGTGGATTTGCTTAAAAAAAAATTTGTATTGACTCCAAATACATTCTCAGTGAAAGTTTTTGTAAAAATCCAGTTTATTGATCTTGAGTGAAAAAAATTATGAAAAAGTATTTTTCTTACATAGTTTGATTTGCTTTGATTGATCTTCAGAAAATGGCTAAAATTGGCTTAAGTTTCCCCACTTTCAGCTAATTATTATATTAGAAAATATCAATATGTATGTTTTCAGTTGGCTATGAAATTGAATAGGCTAATTTTTTCTCAAGTGACCTGATTTTCAGCTACCTACTATTGCTGATTTTTATTCACTAAATGGGAAAAATTGGCTAGATCTAATTGAAAAATAGCTGATTTGGCATCCCTGATGGTACACATAGCATTCGCAGTCAGTTGAAGGGTCTGCTAAATCCCTAAATTGTTGAATCAGTCTGTTGAACAGAGTTTACTGTTTATAGATTTCTCTTCTGTCTGGTTCTTCAATTTGTTCTTGCTGAATGATACGACTCCGTTTTTTATAAATTCATAAATCAAACAATTTTCCTTATAATGAGCCATATTTTTTCTTATTGACTGCTCTGAATAAATACTTTCTTGAAATTGCCTGTTAATTTTTTCATATTCAGTAAACTATTTGCTTTTTACTTATACTAAAATTTATAACATGAAAATTCTGATCCACTTTCAACATAATTGAAAGATTAGGAAGTATTAAAAAACTGTTATTGAGTTGATATGAAACATCAAAATTCAACTTCTAAATTTTATACATGAATATAAAACAAAACCTTGAAAAGTGCAGTTGATTTGTTTTAAATTTTGTCCTGTATAAACTGGCATTGCTGAAGTTCTTATAATTTGAAATGCTTTGTTTTTGTTCAGCACATATCTAATTTCATTTGTTTGTGTAGTTCTACATTAACTGTGCTACATCAAAACCCCAACATTTTCGCTATTGCTTTATGAATACTTACGTATGTATGTATATTAAAAAGAAAGTAACAATATGAAATATCTTTAAAATGATATTCTAGATGAAACTTTTCCTGGATTTGTGTTTAATTTTCAAATGTTGAATGTCACTTCTCTTTCTTTTGAAATTGTAACACTATATTGAAATTGATTATAATTCTGTATCATATTTACGTTATCATAGTAAATGTGTAATAAATGCATGTGTTTATTTGTTTTCAGGAAAGGCGGAATAAAGTGTGCAGTGACAAGTGGTTCAATATGAAAGCACCTGAAATGACGAAGGATGTTAAAAACCAGTTGTCAATTCTTCAGTTGAGAGAAATTTTGGACCGCAAGAATTTCTACAAGAATAATGACCGGAAAAAATTCCCTAAATTCTTCCAGGTGTGTACCATTTTTGTTCTATTGAAGTATTCGATTGTATCTAGTTGGATTTTTTTTTTTTTTTTTCTCCTTTATTCTGCTAGGCCTATTGAGATGCAGGCAAAAATGTCTGTCTTGATAACAGATTTTTAATAGTTGATAGAGGATGATTACACTATAGCTATTGATGTGCAACAAAATCTTACTCAAATTCTTTCTATCTAAAAAAAACAATTTATCTTCCAAAAGATTTAAAAATAAATAATAAAGGATACTAGGTTGCATTGTGGTTCAGTATTTTTTTCAGTTTGAAACCATCCCTAGATCCATTAAGTATACATTCCAAATTTGGTTGGGCAATTCTATTTTCTATGATAGTAATTGTTACACCACTCTGACCTCAACAAATACTTAACATAATAGGTAATAATAAACAAAAGAATTTTTACTTTCATGCAGTTTAAATGATGAGTATGATGTAGTAATTATTAATGGAAATACTGTATTTATGCAGTTGGATTAATTTATGAAATTTTTTGATGACTCTTTTTCTCTTATGAATCTTCTTTTTTTTTTTGTTTTCTTATTGTTTGGGGCTTCCTATTTTCATTCTGTATTGAAATGTAAAATCAAAAATTTTCCCTGAAAGAACATTTATTAAATACTTATTCAATTAAGATTGTTCCAGATTTGAAGGTTTTCCATTTTCTTTGCAGATGGGTAAGGTTGTTGAAAGTGCAGCTGATTTCTACCATGCTCGTATTCCTAAAAAACAAAGGAAGGCAACTCTACTGGACGAGGTGATGGCTGATGCTGACATGAAGAAGTAAGTTCCCTAATTTCCTTTTTTTTTTTTATGCGTCAGTTACTGAAAATGTCAGTACAAAACAAGATTCTGGGTCAAGGGACATAATCCTCCTCCCCTACCTTTTTTGTGGGTTCAGCTTTCAACATTATAGTCCATTGAAAACGTGATTGACATGGGCTTTTAATCCATGCCTACCACAGCAATGATGACATCATCTATTCCTCAAGGAAGAATAGTGAGCCTGCATTCAATAAGACCAGGTGTTGTGCAGTGTCTCTGTAGAGAGCTGGATCAATTGGATCAGCTTTAAGAACTGCAGCTTAAATGTATAAAGTTGACTGGTTTAATGTTGGGTAACAAACATTCTGATTTGTCAGTGTCAAATGAATGAATTCTCAAGAATTAACCTTCAGCATTTTGTATTCTTTTTCAATTGCACCAAGATTTTGTGCTCTAAGTAAATTGTTTGATTGTTCATGTATGACTGAAATAGATATAATACAACCTGAAATTGAAACACTATCATTTGGCATTTGGAGTCGTCTGCAGTGGCAGGACAAACCTTTTTGCTCAACAAACAAAGTGGCCCACAGAGTGCTAAAGGTTGAAATCTCTTTGAGTGTATTCGTTGGTGGGAAGTTCTGAAACTATTCATTAAGAATCCCAAGATTCTGTATTTGGTGGTCCAAAACTCCTTTCAGTTTATCAAAAAGAAATAAAAGGATTTTTTTTTTCTCATCTTCATCATCAACTTTATTGAACAATTTATTTACCATTTTGTTCTGCCATCTTCCTGGCTACTTCATAATTCCATCTTTCCAGAACATTATATTTTTTCTCAGCAAAGAATAGCTCCAGGTACCTTTTGCAGTATTCCAGGGAATTGGAACTTTTTTCATTTAGAGAATTCTGTAAAGAATAGAATAGATGATATTATGAAAGATGCAGTATCTTGTGACTATGATGGATGTGTGATGGATTTTCCAGCCAAGTTCGAAACAAATTTTTGCTTTGTCACCAAAGGAACATTTTGTTTTAAGTTTTCCTGATGGAATATTACATCCTTTTTATTGACCAGTTTAGGACTCTTTTTGTCAATTGCTGTCCTCTGTTAATCTAATTGAAAGCAGTATTTGTTCAAATCTATCAGTCCTCAAGAAAGAGTTCATAGTAAAGGACCCCTTTCTAATCTTACTATATACGTAGCGTCACCTTCTTTGGAAGAAGATTGTCTTTAGGTATGATTACTGGTGGTTTGTTTGGCCTTTGATCACTTGTGTACCGCATTGTTATAAAGTATCCACTTTTCATCACCCATCATAATTTGTTGAAAAAAGAACATTTTCAAGATAATTTATTGTTTGTTCACTTGAACATTATCAGTTTTATGGAGGAAAAAGAAACTTACAGTTGAAACAAAATTCTTGACTTCATTAAATTGTCCTCCATTAAAATTAATCTTGTTACTTTCTTTCCAGGTACCAGAAGAGAAAATATGCCGAAATATTTGGAGATGCCAAAAAGACAAAAAACAAAAAGAAACGAAAACTTGTTTCCAAATAATGAATGTAATAAAGGAGATTTTTATTTTATTAATAATTATTTAGTTTGTTTTCATGAAATTTCTTGTCAAATTTTTTGGAAAGTTGAAAAATTATTACCTTAGTATCCGTGCATCTTATATTTGGTATCTGATTTTTATACGACTGAAATGACAGCAGTAAGCATTGAACCTGAATAATTTGCTTAGGATAATCAACTCTATTTACTCATGTATAATGTGAAACAATCAGTACAAAAAATGAGGGTCAAAATTAGGAGGAAATATTATGCTTGAGCAGGAGTCTTCAAACTTTGACTACTCTGGGGAACTCTCTTCATTTATTAAATCTTCTTAGGAACCTTTTCAAATAACAACTTTACTTTTTACACACATATATATATATATGTATATATATATGTGTACACAATTTTCATATGTTTGTAAATATTGGATTTTGACTTTGTTTATGGAATTATCCAAGTGTTCATAAACTCAAATAAAAAATGCACACTCAAAAAGAAAAGAGAGAATAAAGCTTAGACAATAGATCTTTGAACAACTACTAACTGAACGGCGGCCATACCATGTAAATAACCAAGTTGTTTTTAATTTTTTTCAATGTAACTGTCAAGAATAAGTATTTGGAATTTTGTCAAGTCATAACGTGTTAAGAAGGTAATAAACAATTGATTATGACATAAAATAAGTAAAATACGAAAACATGTAAAAGCAGTGAAGGAATTGTGTATGTGATGAAGAACTATAATGTATATATTGCTATGTTTTATTTGGTCAAATTTTGATTATAACCTTCATGTATGTCGGCTAAAATTACTTGGTAAAAGGTTTGAGATGAATCATTTATCACAAAAGTAACTTCAACTCTTGAAAATGAGTTACAATGGTTCCTTATCTTAATTTGTCATATCTATGAATCGTGTTAAGTTTTCCAAAATAGTCAGCTTCAGCTATAATGGTCATAAAAGTAAGAAAATGTATATTTCAGCAAATGAGATGACACTTGGAGCATCCAAGAAATATCCCCCAAAATGGGGTCATTTTACAGGCCAGATACAATAGACAATGTGCTGAAATTTGGGTGTAGTCTCAACTGCCAGAATATAGGTTAAGTAGTGTCTGTATGCTGGTTATGAGTCCAGTTGTTCTTGCTCAGACTTCACATATCACATTGTGCATACTTGTCCTCTTGTATGAAATAGACATAGAGATAACAAGCACCCAAAATGTATCACCCTTTTCACCCTGTGTTATCTTAGTCGTAGTTAGGGAGGGATTTAGATCCTTGCCTCTCCCTAGGGCATTAGTGCAACACAAACACAAATTGTCTCACCTGGAGCTTGAAATTTTCTCCTCTGTGCCATTATCTGCTCAGGTTATACACACTCCTAATGACCATTAGGTTGCTGAATTAATGCATATACTTGTATGCAGTGTGAGAAATTCAATATAAAAAATCAGGTTGAAAATTAGAGAGGAATAAAAAAAAAGATAACATGTATGTATACAGGTATACCTTGGTTAGAGTGATAAATTTGTTCCAAAATTAAACATTCTGTCCACAGTAGCACTGTTTAGGGTCTTTTTATAATTCAATGTGTTTTTCAGCTTATAAATACATCGATTTGTACAGCAATACCTTTCTCCATTATCCATGGTATTCCCTTATTAGTGTTGTAGTTTGTTTTTTGGGTTTTTTTTAACTCTAACAAGTAGGGGTAGTATTATATTCGAGATCGCTTTATACTTGAGTAGATTTGGTAGTTCTGAAAGCGATGGTAAAAACAAGGGAAATAAAAATGTTGGAAAACAAATTGGGTGGCGTCCCCTGAATATTGGAAGTTTTTTTTGTTGTTCAATGAAAGGATAGGTTAAAGATAAAATGGGAGGAGACAATTTTGTATGACGTCATAGAATGTGCAAGTGGCCTACGTCATTGTTGCCATGGACACCAGAACAGGAGAGATTCTTCTAGGGAGCCGACCACTGATACGTGCCACTGCTGGCTCCAATGGCTTCACTTGTAAATATTGTGACCAGAACGGTTGCCATGCAGACGGCAGGACAGAGATTTATGTTTTCAAAGATTGATTATTGAATAAACGTAAAGAAGAGTGTGTGGATCCTCCATGTTTGGTCTTGGAATATGAGAATCCCCCCTCCCTTGTATTGGCCTTTCATATATACTTTTTTTCTTTTCTTTCTTTCATTCCTTTTTAAATCTAGTCTAAACACTAGTCACTCATGAAATTCATTCACTTTTCCTTCTATACCATTCGCTTTTTCCTTATCTCAGTTATTTTAATGTCTTTCTTTTTTTTTTTCCACTCATGGTAGTTCACTCTCTTGAACATGCTTTTACTATAGAAATAATCTATGTGTCTGCCTATTTCTTATTTACTTATTATTCATTTATTTACTATCTTGTTAATCCCTGTGAAAAGATCATGGATGAATTTGAACTTCTATGAAAGAGTTGTGGGGGGGGGGGTTGTTTTGTTTTTTAGTGAAGAAATTACTGAACTCAAGTGGAAGAGTCCATTGTTTCAATTTGTGGGTGGGAGATATTTTCATCTGCAAATTGGTTACTTTTAAGTTGAAGAGTCCATTGATACAGACAGGAATGAAAAAATGACACTGTTCATTATATAGATAGATGTAATCAAGATCACAGTGCTTCCTTTTTTTTTCTAATTTGCTACTGTTAGCATTACAATGATCTCCATTTTCTACAATTAATGCCAAGTTTTTCTCAACTGTTTTACTCTTCTTCTTCTAAATAGACATTTTTTCATCAATTTTATTACATCTACAACGTAGTATTGGGTGATTTATTGAGCTTTATATAATGGATAATCATTGAAAAAATGTTGACAGTATTAATAGTCTTTGAAGGTTGTTGAAAATAAATTGTATTTTTTTCACCACAAAAGCAAGAAACAACTTTGAAAGTCACTTGTACGTTACATTTCTTTTTTTTCCTTATGGTTAATAGCAACAGCATTGCATTGTTATCAAATATATATCCTTTGCAGAAAATACCGAAGACAATCTCACTTGTTACTTTTACTAATGAGTTTCATTGTATTTTTGGTGACCCCAAAAAAGTCACAACTTGGGTTTCTGGCTAGTCTCAAAAATCTTTATAATTGAATAAATAGACTTATAGGAGTATTTTATATTATTACTCTAAATTTGAATATTATTTATTTTAATAAAAAATATTACTTATCTTATTGCTTATTTTTTTTCTACGACTTCTTTCCTAGCTATAAATCAGTGTTATAACTTTTTCCCTATTTTCTAATCTTGTTATAAAAACTTGTCTTTGAGATTTCATATCATTTGTTTTCTATGATCTGAAAAGATAAACCTATTTATTGCAGCAACTATGACGAAGGGTAATAGTTATCCTTTGCATGATAAAAGGCCTTGTCCATTGCAAAATAAAAGCCCTGACTCCATTCATCACTCACTTTAAAAAATTTTATAGAACTGGAATGACTGAAATTCTGGGCATCTGTAGTGAATGGATTAATGCTGTTAAAAGTTTTATGTATGACTCGTTTACAATGTGAGGTAAGATAAAATACAACCTGTTTTCAACTTCTTTTATTCTACTTTACAAGCAGAGGACTGACCACTTTTTGTCCCCTGTGGAAAAAAAGTCTTGGGTCTCTCATTCACTATTGATGACTGTCATCATCGTCGTCATCATTTCTCAGTTGGGTAACTTCATTATCCCCTATTTTTCAATTAAATTTTGTATGTAAGTTTGTTGATAGATTTTATCCAGGGGATGGTAAATTATGGCCAATCCAATTGTTTGTTTACATTTGATAAACAAAAATGTTTTTTGTTAAGAAAAGGGAAAATTTCTCAAATCTTGACTGATTTTACTGAAATTTGGCTATGATATTGACAAAACCCCAAGGATTGAAAATGGTGAATTATGATTGATCCTATTTTTTGTTAAAATCTTATACATAAATAACCATAGATCAACATGCAAAAAATATTGTGATTTAGAATTGATTGACTGATTAGGTTGAAAATTATTTTACAGGTTCTTGGGCAGCTAATTACTGAAAATATATAATGTTTTTATGAATTTTATTGTTAGAATGAAAAAAAATTTTTAAATCAGTTAATGGTCCTATTAAATAACCAATTTCCACTCTCTCTCTCAACCATTTTCTGCTGGGGACCTTTAAACTCTCAAGATTTTTACAGCTGATTTTCAACTAGATAAGATATTATGGCCAATGCATCTCTACTGCTTGATACTGGCAGTTGAACCCTATATATAGGCTCCTCACTTATGTTGTCAAACCAGTCAGCTATTACCAAGATCACATTTCTCCTTCCACCTGACAATTAAAACCTTTCCATACTATCTTCTCCTCTTACAGTCACTATTCCCTTGTATTGACTTTACCCCCACCAACAAACTGCGTATTTTGCTGACTGTCATCTCTCTTCAGTCTTTATTAGAGACTGTCAACCAGAACTGTAAACGTAGGTTTTGTAAGTGACTCTTTCTGTCTGCCTGCTTGGCTATCCATCCATCTGTCCGTCCATCCATCTGGGCGATTTAAACATTTATTCCTTATTACGTCTAGAAAAAAACTTTTCTTGTTGTTTAAAATCCCCTTAAAATGAGTTGGGGGTGGGGGACAATTTACAGAGTGAGTTAATCCTTTTTTTCTCCTTAGTTTTAGTGAAAATTTGGACTTTTTAGTGATCACTGCCCAATAAAAGGCAAGAGAAATAACTTATACAATGATCACCCCTTTTTTCCAATTTTTAATTGATCACCCCTAACAAGGCATCATGCCCCCAAAAAACATTGGTCACATGACAGTTTCTATTCCATGACTAACTAGACCTCTCCAAAAGAAAAGATTAAATTTCCGCTTTTCTCTCTCTCTCTCTCTCTCTCTCTCTCCTTTTCTTTCTCTTTCTCTCCTTTTCTTTCTCTTTTCAAATAATATTCTCAATAACACCAGAAAATGAATTCTGGGATTCATTCTGTTGACCAGAATTTCTAAGGGATTTTGCATTTGATCACCATGGATCAATTTTTCCACTCATTTCCAGTGATCCACCAAAAGTCAAGTTCATCCCATTGATTCCTCTCTGATCCCTTTGAAACCTTATTATCTGAATGCAAATGATCAGATGTGAGGTTCTATATGTTACGGGCTAGAATAAGAGACAGAAAGCATGTGGGTATTTTTATATATGCAGTACCAGACCATTTATCTGGCTTCCAGAAAACCAGAATTACCAAAAAAATTAACTCCTAGAAACTGTCAACCTCGGTTTCTTCAGCTTTCAAGTTTAGCTGGCTATCTATGTATTTATCGCACATACAGACCACATCAGTAGCTACAGGGCTAACAATTTCAGCATTTAATCCTGGGGGGGGGGTAATTTGCAATGTAAATTTTTGCTGAATTGTTCTCAACTCACTTCCTGCTTGTTTTTTGAAAATTCAGACTTATAAAAGATCCAACAGAAAACGAGAAGAGTAACTTGTTCATAAATCACCCATTTTTCCAATTTCTCTATTGATCACCCGCCAACAAGGCATACTGCCCAAAGATGGTGACGAGACCATCTCTATTGAGTGACTAACCAGATCTATTTTTGAAACTGTCCAGTTTTGAACCTGGCAACTTTGTAGTAGTTTGCCGCTTTACCACTTCGTAAGACTAACCACAGACTTCCAGCAAAATTCTCTTCCTGTGCCGGTTGGAATTTTTTTCAAAAGAAGATTAGTCGATCAATATTGATTAAACAGATCCTGTTTTTGAAGTTTTTGAATTTGTATATTTTTAAAACAGTTCTTCGTGTACTCTTAATTGTATATTTTTGTTTTCATTTTCGGGGAAAAGAAAAACAAATATATATTATTACTGTGCTACTAGAGATGACACTGAAGCAATCGTATATTTTATCTTCTATATTTTAAGTGGATTAATATGTATCAAACAGACATTGCTATAGAAGTGTATTAATTTGTATCTGTTAATTACAGTTTTCTTTTCTTTTTGTTATTCATTCTATATTTAAAGTTCATATTGAGCCTGGATCCAGAAAACTGGACAATCCGGAAATCCAAGTTGGTTCCTGTCCCAAGCTTGCTGGATAAATGGTCGGGGACCTGTAATATGATCATGATGTTAAATACTATTTGAAATAGCGAAGAGGATGTACTGGAATATAAGAAGTGGCCCTGTTTCAGTTCGAAAAGTACCAACAAATTTCATTCTTCTATGGTCAAGGTCACAGCCTCAGAAGAATGATAAAAAGTCGTGCAAAGCTGTTTTCCGAAAACGTAAACAAAACCTCCATCTTTTAGCCATCCTGATTTCATCTTCTATAACCTTTTTAGTACACTGTACTTTATTCATGTGCTGCATAATGATAGTCACCTATTCTATCAATGTCCATATCGTATTGACACAGCCCTACACAAAAATCTCCAGGGCTCCGGTGCGATACACCTGCCGCCCACACCCCTCAGAGGCCCTGGTCAAGCTAAATACTGACTACTGCATTTAGGATGCAATATGATTTTGTTATCAATTTTTTCCACTAATATGCACCTTTATATACCATCAAATTTTAGTAAATACTATATTTCTTGGTGGATATATTACCAACTGTCTTCCTTGTTGTCCATATTATATCAAGCTAATCCTAGTTGGCCAATTGATGTAGTTCTCTGGTTGAACAAGGTAACAAAGAACTTCTGGTTACTTGAACCATAACTCCAGTTTATTGTCACTCATGAACAACTTCCCTCTCACTTCTGTTCACCAGGACTACAATCTCTGCTTTCAATAAAATGACCTAGCACAAAAGCAAGACTTGAAGCTCAAGGCAAAATTTCAAATCAAGGTTTGTCAACTACTTGATGAGGGAGTTAGCCAAGAATTTGATTTCCTGCCAATTTTACAGGAATGGGATGTTTCCCAAGGTCCACATTTTTGTTTTTGTATTC
This sequence comes from Thysanoteuthis rhombus, assembly GCA_963457665.1. Taxonomy (NCBI): domain Eukaryota; kingdom Metazoa; phylum Mollusca; class Cephalopoda; order Oegopsida; family Thysanoteuthidae; genus Thysanoteuthis; species Thysanoteuthis major. Next base: position 7,566,371 of record OY735220.1, on the reverse strand, counting down.
ATCTTGTATTTAAAAAAGACCTAATGGCCTAAAACTGACAAAATGCAAAAAAATGGTCAAAAATATGTTCAGCTTAATTGGGAAATTAGAATTGGGTTTTTATTGGGAATTGGCCATTCAACAGCTAATGAGAATGCTGGCTAACACCCTGTTGACTGTACTCTACCATACATCTGGTACACCCTGAATAAGAAGTGGTAGGAGGTGACGACACGGTAGTAGTGAGAGTACCCAACAGGATATTTACTAAATTTAGCTTAGTGCAAGGTAGGAAGATGCACCAGTCTTGCCCCTGAAAGGAAAGTGCTTACCTGCCTCGAAAATCAGCATCCAAAGTCCTTGCTCTGAACACTGACTTCCAGACCAGTAGTAAAATCCCAACCATCTAACCCACTGAGCAGATCATCCTACCATATACGTAAGTATATAAGATGGATATTCGGTTGGAAAAAAAAGAACGATACAAATATTACACTGCATCCGATGTGCTGTTATTATGAACATGAGAGTGTCTGCTGAAGCTCGATATGGACAGTTATGAGGCTTGGATAAGTTACAGCAAGCGGTTGTCCTCCAAATACAATCGTAAACTATGTCTTATTTTGCCATAGGATGACAAAACCAAGTGAGGCTATCTTTGATGAAAATTGAGTTTGGACCAAAAATGTTTATTACTTAGAGGGCTGTATTGATCAATGCATTGTCTTTTGTCAAATGTCTTGTATGGTTGTATGTTCTATTAAGGATTTACCATTTTTCTTTTTTAAAATTTTCATGTCAGTTTAACTGAAAGACAGTTGTGGTGCTATTGTTGACCCCCCTCCCCTGCAACATAATTTGTCATCACTTGCTTAATAAAAGTATATATAGTTATTGGAAGCTTGGAGAAGTATAGTTTTGCCATTTTTTATTGGATGACAGTATAGTCAGGCATATATGGTATATTTCCTTGTGTAATATGATGCAATCTCATAGAGTGAAAATTCAAGTCATTCTGCTGACTTTCCAGGTCAGCAGGTGTTATAATTGTGTATGGCTGCAAGGAAAATAGATTGGCATAACAGCAATAACAACTCGAAGTCGGACAACCTGTTTATACAAGTGTATTTATTTTTCAAGTGACAAAAAACATCCAAAACTTACATTTCCTGGTCCATCCAAAATTTCGGGAGTCTCTAAACCCATGGGATACATAAAGGGGGAGTAGGAAGCAGTACCCATAGCCGCCGGTTGGGGTGACAGAGGAGGCAGCACGGCTATCTCTTCAGGACTCATAATGTTGAGGTGAGAGGCAGTGACCATAGTTACCCACTGGGGCAGTGGCATAGCAAGAGTTCTCAAAGATGAATTGGGTGCTCTACCCTTAAAACAAATAATATTGTTATTGATTTGAATAAATCAAATTGTTTTTATTTGTTCACTATTCTCAAAATCAAGTGAGTAAAACTTTACACTCAGAACAACTTTCCCTTCATTGTGTCAAAGTATGTAGGTAAAAAAAAAAAAATCACACAATTTTTATTCATTCAATTTTTTTGAAAATCAATTAATATGAATTAAATTGGAATATTACGTCATAACTAGAAAAATTAAAATGTTATGTATTTCATTAAAAGAAATTTCTATGGCCTTTATTCCTACCTAGAAAAAGTTGTGATCCATTTCATTTTTAGGTGGCTCAAGATAATGCTATCAATACATTGTGACTTTTGTTCTTCCTGCGGTTTTTATTCCAGTATTCTTTTCTAAATATATTGTAGACTATGCAGTTGTGCTGAAAAATGAAATATTTGCTCAAAAATCAATTTTTAAAATATCTTTTCAAAAAAATTAATCTGAATGTTTTTAAAATCTTTATTCTTCTGAAATGTTGCTATCAAATAAAATTGAGTTTTAATAATCAAGAAATGTAAACTTTTACAAAATCTAACATCTGGGAGATTTTTAATAGAATCATTCCAATTTTTTATTAGATACATGCTTTAATTTTAAATGTACAGAAGACTGGAATGCAATAACTTGTTAACCCCTTGTATTTTGTATTATTAATTTTTTAAAATTTGCAAAAGTAATTTCTTTACGACTAACTTGATGCTATTCATGCAGTTGAAAAAAATTAAAACTCCAAAGAAACTATTAATATTATGGCAATACATTTTAGAATGTTTGTATGAAGTGTATAAAGGCACTTATTTTATAGTAAGCTCATAAATCTATAATGTATTAAAAACATAAAAAGAATTGTGATATCTAATTATTTTACATTTTAAACATAGAACGAAACCAAAACAAAGCAATATGAAAAATGTATGAAGCAGCTACAACAGCCTCTTTTGTGTAGGCTTTATTCTTGCAAAGTTATCCATTGCTTAATCATAATCCATCTCAACAGCCAACTGTTTTTCAATGGAGAGCAAAGTTAACCCTGACAATGTATCCTTGCTCATTATAGAACAAAGGTACAACTTCATGTGCTTGAGCTGGTTTAAGGAATGTTCTGCAATAGTGTTAGTCATTGGTAGAGTCAGAAAAATGTGAAACAATGTGGACAGCTTGGGATAAACAGAACATGTGATTGGCAATCTTGAATTTGAGTAGATTGCTTATGGTCACTTTCTTGACACATGAATTTGCCATATTGCTAGAGCTCATTATTTCTTTGTACATATCTTAGAATAGAAGAATTTCTTGTATTTTAGTTTGGCTTTGGATGACATCTGAGTACGTGTCTGCTAAAAATTCTAATTTGTTTCAATTATCTGCATTGTTGAAATGCTTTGGATCTAAAGCATTAGATGTGGAAGCCATGTTTTTGAAATGCCAAGATATATTACCTGTGCAATTTATTATAGAACAATAACAAAAATGTTGACAAAAATAAAAAATCTATTTCTCAATTTTCAATAGAATCTAAGGATATCAAAAAGGATTCAAAGTTGAATTTTGAGGAAAATCAGTAGATTTAATTGATTATTTGACTAGATTTGGAGAAAATATCAGTTACTTTTTACTGAAAATGAAATTCTTTACAGGTGTGTGCTTAGTATTTTCACAGTTCAAAAGACAAGTAGAATAAATAAGTGTAGAAGATTTTATCGAATTCCGATGACTGAATAATTTTTGGTAGAATTTCAAAAACTGGGTGTGTTTTCACATTGAAATTTTTTTATGCAAATAATTATGTTTCACTATTTTGCTCAGTATAAACAACTATTCATGCACAAATATCTCTAGATTTATATGGTGGAAAAAAAACAAACAATTTTCAAATTGGAATTCATAATAATCTTTTCTTACTAATGACACAAAGATCATTACAAAAAAATAGGCTATCATTTAGTTCAGTACCCTAAACACAAGGATGCCCCTAATGTTGACCATTTCATATTATGGAAGCATATACTGAATATTTACTTTGAGTTTACATAATTCGTATTGATTTTTAAGCATTTGTGCTTCTTGAAAATGTTTATATCTTATAATGGGAGGGGAGTTGGAAAATACACCAAGTCATTTTCTCAAAAATTTTTTTTTACAGATGAATAAATTAAAGAAAAATTGTTTTTAAATGGGAATTTTTCCAGTTTGTTACCTGAAAAGTATCTGACAGTGACAGAATTTACAAACTATTTCAAAGCAATTAATATGGTAAACCAATTCCATGATATGTGAGTCAAAACAAGATATATGTGTATATCATCAATGTTCAAAGCTTGAACTTGGAACTCATCAATTGTGATGAAAGTGTTCTCAATTTCTGAAAATGATTTATATCAATAGAGTTAAGTGATTTTATTTTATCAAATTATGAAAATTTTCTGTATTTTCCATTTTATGATAACTCATCTATATCTACTTTTGATATTTACTTCCTCAAGCAAAAGCATTTTTAAACTGAGAAAAGTCTTACGAAATGCATAATAACGATTCATTTTCATGTGCTCTGTATACTTGAAGTAAATGTCCTGTATTTGCTTCCATAATGCAAAATGGACAATATTTGGTGCACTTTTGTGTTTAGGATACTTAACTCAACGATACTCTAAGAATTAACATATAACACCCTCATCATAGAACTATGAACATGCGTTTTTGCCACCAAAGGAAAATTGATGTGTGCACAAAAGATTTTGAATTCCGCTCATAGCTTACTGATTTTTTATTGAGGAAATATTGGTTCTCTATGTCAAATATGAAAGTGTGCACATAATTTTGTCGTTGGAAAATCTTTCTACAACCTGAGATTTTTACTTACACTGACTTCTAAAAATTAGAGGGAACATTGATTGTGAATAAAGAGACCATTTACTTTTTCTTGGAACCTAACCAAGAGACAGACTCACAAACTGAGAAGCAGGCAATGTGCACATGAAAGAATCATGTTCAACCTCACATCGAGAGATCACAGTCCATTATATAAGGAAGAAATGGGAGACAGTACAGTATATAAGGAAGAAAATGGGAGTCAGAGACATCACAGAATCTATTAGAAAACTTAAATGGCGATGGGCAGGTCATGTTGCAAGAATGACAAACAACCAATGGACATCACGATTCACAACATGGATCCCCAGAGATCACATGTGAAACTGAAGCCGACAGAATGCAAGATAGAGAGATGAACTAGACAATTTCAGGAAGTATTGACTCCGCGACGCCCACAATAGAGAAGTGTGGCAAATCCTGGGGAAGGTCTATGTCCAAAAAAGGATCTTAAAAGAGTGATGAGGATGATGATGACTTTTTCTAGCGTTTCTGCTTGTGTCTTTAGTCTTTCCTATAGGAGCAGTCATTTTTGGGGAGGTTGGGGATATTAACAAGCTGACACTACAGTCTATTTTTTTCAAAATTTTGGATGAAAACTTCTCCAATGTTCCAAAAGTAGAGACAAAATGCACCACTTTTTTCATCATTGTTTCTTTGGTCACTTCTTTGGTGGCGGTCAGGTCAAGTAAATGCCACGAATCATTTATCACAAATATGATCTGGCAACTAAATCAGAGAAATTTTTTATAAATTTTATGGAAAGATAGAGGAGAAATACTGAATTACAACAGGAAAGATGCAAAGAAGGCAGAGAGAAGGAAAGAGAAGCAGGATAGCTGAACTGACTATGCATATTGTAAAATTGACGGCAAACATTACCCAGAAATGTTACCTACCCACAGTCACTTTCCCTACTAGGCCCAGCTATTGTGAGCACCAAGACTTTACATCCAGGAATTTTCTTATTTTGAAAGTTTTACATTTCTTCCATTTTTTATCATTTTCTCAATTCAACTGGAAAATCGTCTCCAACAACTGACAGGCGCCCTTTATGACTTGGCGCCCTGGATGACTGCCCATGTTGCCAATATTTTAGACCAAAAGAATTTTCGTGCCACTGAGTGATGGTAAGAGGAGGCAGTAATACATAATAGTATCAAAAATGAATCATAAATAGATTTGGTTCTACAACAAAGGTCTCACCTACTTTGAAAATTGGCTCCAACATTATGTTTCCATTTCACCACTATTTGGTCTTTTGCCATACTAGCTGAGCTTAGTAGATATCTATAAATCAGATTGAGCACAGGGAAATTAATGTTCATCCCGTGTCTAAGGGCATTAGCATAAGATAGCATGTGCAATCAGCAAACCAATTTTAAACTATTCATTGTTTCTCTTTTCTAATGTTGTATCTATTTGGCGAGTTCTTCTGCACAATCCTTTCCGGTATCCTTTGTTGGATATTAGAATGTGGGAAGTGGCCCAACTGTTCACAGCTCAGAAAATGGCATCGGCTAAATGAATTCAAATTCTGGACAAAATAGTTCATGATTGCTCTGCTTTAATGCACTTGGGAAAGGAAAGGATCCACCTCCTGCCCCTCAGCCCTACCTTTTTTCCAGGGGTGGGGGCAAAAAGATATATTGCGAATGGACATATCTTTAACTCTCAAATTCATTCTAGCAAAAAAAAAAAACGGTAATTCAATGGGGGGGGGGTGAATTCTAATCGAAATTATCTCCCTTGCAATTTTTAAAATATTTTTTCATTTTTCTTTAATTTAGTTCACAGAAGAGTTCCATTTTTAGTAATCTTTTCATTGAAGAGTTCCACAGTGGTTACAAGCAATCTATGAATTTAAGAATTAATAATCCTTGGATAGCAAGAAATATAAGTGGAATATTCAAAGAATTTTTTATATGATTCTATAACTCCTTGTTGTTTGTGTTGTTAATATGACATTTCAGCCAATCCATTCTATGGCTTTCTTTAGGTGTATTATCTAAATGTGATGGTTGTAAGTAGAATTTTTTCTCTGATGGTAGCAATGTTTGTAACATATTTTCTGGGTATTTTCCTTTCCTTTCCTTATCAGGCCTGGTTTTCCATATCTTGTCCCTGTTGAGTAGTGGAAACCATACTAGGCTGAACTCTGCACTTGTCTGACTTATACACTTAGTCGACATGTTGATAAATGCTGCTTCTTTGATTTTTCTCAGATTCCAATGGCACTCCCTGTCTATAGCCTGAACTTCTTCCTCGAGAATTTTCTTATTGAATTTTCCAATGGATCCCTACCTTCTGAAAGGTCTGCCTACTCAACAAGCTCATGGACTCCCAAAAATACCTTTGTGGATATCCAATTAATAAATTAAGTAACTGATTTAAGGCATCATTTGACACTTATCCCAACACAAAACTCCTTCTTAATTCCCTCCTGTATATTGTATTAACTCAGGAAAAAATTTAGAATCAGAATTAATTAGTCTGATTGCACATGTGCAAGCACACTATCGCTCTTCTATGTGTTTTTATTTATTTATTCATTTATTCTTTTTCCACTCGTTTTTTTTACACCACTTCTACAGTTTCCAAGATATCAACGCTATTCAAATGCTAATTGGTCCATCTCAATGCTGTGTATTATACAGTTTTAAAAAAAGTTAATTCTTTCAAGGTTTTGGACTGGGGGTTGTATTTACAATGGTTCTATAATGCTAAACCAGACCCTTACTTTCTATACAGTTTCAAAGTATTCAGTTACTTCCCTTGTAAAGGTTGTAAAGAAATTTTTCACGAGTAATTTTTCAAGCTTTTCCTTAAGGTTGTCATTTGGTTGGGTGGGAGATTACACTGCAGCAAAATCACTCTTGCAGTTCTTTCAGAAAATGCAGGCTCTAGTTTTAAAATGATACTTCCATTTACTAATCCCTCTCTGGTGAATACTGCGGACAAGGAAGATCTGTCAGTAGTGGCAGTGGATGGTGTTTTGGTCACCTGATCCAATGCCTTTATGAATGAGAATAGCTCTGTTCCAGAGTTTAATCTGAGTAAATAATGAAGTGGTCACAGTAATGCAATGGCTATTGTGATGGTCTTGCAAACCATTTAACAATGGTTTGAACCTCACTGTATAGTACACAAATATGGACCTTCTCCAGTCTTAGGTCAAATAAATCAATATGCATCTCCAATAAATAAGAAAACACTATCAAGTACACTTGGAGATGCCCTTTCTAATTATATATATATATATATATATATATATATATATATATATATATATATATATATATATATATATATATATATATATATATATACTAGTATTCCTCAAGATGGGTCCAATAAATGTAAGAGAAAAATAAAGAAAAAAAATTGCATTTTTCTATTGATAATTTCATTGAGACTGGTCAGAGAACTCTTTTCTGTGAGCTGAGAAATACAACTATTAACACAAACCCCTTTTAGAAAATATCCAAGTTATTGAATATAAAATAACTTCCCATTGGAATGGCTTTTCCATACTTTTCACTTATCTCATGAACATATGTATGTATATATATATATATATATATATAGAGAGAGAGAGAGAGAGAGAGAGAGAGACATATTTCATCTGGCAGAATGAATTATAAATTGCGTTATATTATATAGAAACTTATTTGAAATGATTTCCCGTCATTACACAGTTAATATATCATTCAATTTAGACAACGCCAATAGAATGAAGAATGAGAGAAAATGGGGCTGCAGCAGGAATCAAACACAGATAGGGTAGCTGCTTCTACATAGTAATACATTTACCATTGTGCTAAGCAGTCCACTGGTAATGCAAAGGCCAAATAACTGCTTTCAACCAAAATTCTCATCCATTTCTTAAATACATACAGTTGCATTGAAAGAAACAAAGAAGACCGAGAATAAGTTGGATGAAAATTAGGGTTGAAAGCAATTATCTGGCCGTTGCATTACTGGTGGGCTGTTTAGCACAATGGTAAGTGCATAGCTATGTTTAAGCAGTTACCCTATCGGTGGCAGGTTAAATTATAGATGATAATATGATACATATATATATATATATATACACACACACACAAATATATATATGAGCAAATGTGTTGAATTTACATGATTTCAGGAAACTAAAAATCATATCCAGCTTAGTCATTTTCAGTTTGACCAAACTACTGTATTTGATGTAACTCAGTCCCAATTTGGCCAAAACTTGGAAAGGAATGAATAAAAACTGGATGATTTCGAGAAAATATGGTTTTTTTTCAAATTCTCTGCTGAAATAAAGGGTTTTCTGTATGCCATTAGATATGTTCCATCTTTTAAATTATTATAAAATGTTCGAATTTTTTTTTGAACCATGTCTTTCTTAAACTTTTGACACTATCCTAAAATTACCTAAAATGATTCATTTGGCTTAAAATAATCTGTATATGTGTTGAATATTCACTCAAGGTTACCGCCAATCAGGGGTATAAGAAATTGTGTAGTTTGATTGTAAATAGATGTATATTTTTAGATTATAGTTAAAATCATTTTCAGAAGAATTCAGATTTTTTTTATTATTTTGCCTCAATTCTGGATTTTAAAAAATTGATACAGGTTAGTAACCATGGACCTGTCCAGCATACCTTAAAACAGACAATGAACATTTAGAATTTATTAGTAATTTTCATTTGATTTAATGTTACATTTTTAATGAAATGGAGAGAGGCGTCAGCTCACGGAAAAAAGTGAGAATTTCTAATTATTTTGGTAACTTTCTCTAAACAAGTGTTTGTATAATATCATGAACAATATAGTATATAATAGTTTTTTCGTCTCCAAAGATTCACACATTTCAAATTATTCATTTGGTTGAAGATGTGAGAGGCACATAGAGGTAAGGTCCATCTACTGGGGGGGGGGGGTCATATTCAAATGGTTAAGAACCATTGCAGTAAGGTGTAAAGATGCTTCACTTCCACCCCAGGCAAATCACAACTAACCTTCACACTTCGTTGTTGTATTCAGGATTCGGTATATACTTCAAGAGAGATTGACTCCTGCAACCGTGTCTGTGCGAGTACTCAGCTGAATTATTCATGTTATATCACCTTTGTGTTGTACTTGTTTGTATTTTCATCTCTGGCAAATGTTATCACACGTCTCTCATAGGAATCCTTTGAAGTGTTGTCATTTCAGTCATGACAGGATGAAGGATGTTCAATCATAGATAACCATAGAGAACAACTGGTCGTCAGATAAAAAGGGAAAAAAGAAATCATAAAATACAACACGTTTACTCCAGAATTCCATCGATTCATGAATGGATTTCTATTTTCAAGGGCATTTCAAATGTAAAGAACTTTTAGATATAAGAAAAAGATTTCAAAGATAAAAATTTGTTTTATTAAACAGCATTTCTCCATGTTTGATGCAAAATTATTTCCTTTTTCTCAGAAATCAAATCCTTCCTCGCACCAAGGTTTCCATATGTCTTTTGCCATATGAAACCGAAGTATTATGGTCTTAGGACCAAATTAAAAAGCTTCAGTACCTAAATAATCAAACAACTTTAAAGTCCTTCATCAGACTAAGCTTGCAGGAAAAATCTTTTAAAACAAATATTTTTTTATCTATTGTTCACATAAATAATAGTGTATTACATCATTCATGAGTAATATCAAATTTTTGCTTCTGCTCTAAATTTTTAGAACCAAACAGTTTTATTCAGTGCTAAATTTGACCAATTTTGGTCTTGAAAAGTACCAAATTACAATCATGCTCATCCTTCCCTCTCTTCCTCGTTTTCTATCTATGAGACGGTGCCACCAAAAAACCCAGAATTTAAATGAGGAATGTGAACTGGACATAGTTGCACATTGTGATGCTAGGTGTCATGAATCAACACTATTCTGAGCTAGTCCGTCATGTGGCATGGTTTTGGATTGTCTGCTTTGTTTTTTGGTCACTTTTTTTTCTGGTGTTTGCAAGCAAATTTTGTGAATTTTTCCTTTGCTGATAAAAAAGAACAGAGAGTGTGTATAAAGTTGTGTTTTCTTTGGAAGGAAAACTGCTGTTGACACTGCTTTGAAAAAGTCTCAAGGAAAAGGCTTATGGTTAAACACAGGTATAGTATTTGCATTTCATATGTGATGAAGTATTGAAGACCAACCATTATATGGTCAACAAGCTGTCATGAAAATCTTTTGAAAAAGTTTGCCACACAATTAATGAAGATTGTCACCAGCACTGATAAGATGTCTGAGGTGACTGGTTCTCCTTGCAGTTCATTCCAACAAATGTTAACAGAAGATGAAAACACATATCTTGTTTGCTCATAGAGAATTAAAAAAAAAACAATCGTTTTAACATGTAAGCCACAGAATCTTTCAAAGATTTGAAAAAAATAGTAGTTCCTGTTATTTTTAGGTACCTTTTGGTATTCCTCCCTTTATCATTCTGATCACTCCCCTCCCTACCACTTTGTTGAATTTAGAGCCAAGCATCTACCTATCAATCTATTTATCTTATATTTTCTAGACATAATAAGGAGTAAATGTTGAAATTTCCAGCCTTCTAGCTCCATTGGTGCACTTTATGTGCATAATATGTACATATTGAATACAGAGCTAGGCAGCCAGCTAGACCAACTTAAAAACTGAAGGAAATTATGATGACTGTTTTGGTGACAGTTTTGGTTGATTGTTTCTAACATTATTGAATTAAACGAATACAATTTGGCCTTGTTTAAATACTCATGAGCAGTACTTTTTATATACATGACGGTTTGTGTTTCATGCCTCCAATTGCGATCTTTTGAAAATTTATATTGGTCTTAGATAAAGTCGATTAGCAACTGTCAACAAAAACTGTCACCAAAATAATCACCACGGGTCTCTTCAGTTTTTAAGTTGGTTTAGCTGGCTGGCTATGCATGTATGTATGTATCATGCATACAGGCTGCACGAATGAAGCTAGAAGGCTGAAAATTCGAACATTTATTTTTTATGTTAAGAAAAAAAGATTTTTTTTTTAATTCTCCCATTTAGTCAATTTACAGTGTAAGTTTATACTAAATCAGTCCCTTAGTTTTTATCTGGCAGCATTCACGCTATTGATTAGGCAATCTTGTTTGAGTGACAAACCAAATCTGTTTTCTTTAATGAGTTTCTTTTTACACATGACATATTTCGTTTAATTACATTTTTTTCAGAAAGGTGAACATCAAACTTTTTGAGCTGTCAGGGTAGGAGCAAAAAAAAAAGGTTGAGAAACGCTGTTTTAGTGCAGTTTGCATTATTGCAAAATTCCAACAATTCAACAGACACAAATGTCTGCAATACATTGACTCTGTTTAAAATCTTTCTCTCTTTGGCAAACCAACGTCTGGTTTGTTGATAAAAAAAAGTCACCTTTGCAAAGGGCAACATCTTCAGCTGACTAATGTCTGTGTTTAGCATTAAGTTGAGGTCAAGCTTCATTGCACAATTACTTGATACAGAACTTCTTTGTTGTAAACCTCTTGATGAATCAAAATTGTTCATTTTTTTTTCTATATGTATACATGAGTGTTTGTTTTCATTTCTGTTGTCATGGCGCGTGTCAATTTTCATTGTTCAGTGGCGTAAAAACAATTCTGTTTCAGTGTGCGCAGAAATACGACCTAATCAAGTATCTACCAATGAGATTTGAACCCACAGCCATCTTTAATACAGATGGTGACATTTTGAGATGTCAATCCATGTATAAATGCCAATAAAGTAGCCACTTGTACAGCACAAATCCTCAGCTTGTCTACTGGCATAGAGTTCTCCAAATATTCAACATTGCCTTTCAACAAGTGCCAAAAGGGTTGGCCCTAGGGTTCATAGTGCCCTGGACAAACTGAATTTTGCACCCGCCAAATGTAATATTATCTTACTTATTTATATTTCACAGTAAGAAAAAATATGCAAATATGCATAGGGATGAAGAGTTTTTTGTCTCACTGCACTTACCTTCTTTCCCAGGCCCCAACTATTGTGAGCGCTCTATCTCACCATATCAGACAAGCCTGAGTTGGCTTGTTGTTAGACATGAGGATTTCTTCTGTTAATTGATTCTCCTAGTTTCATCATAACTGAAAATAATTAACCATCAGATATTCCTGAAAAATCTGACTTCGTACTGGGGAAGTTTTTTGTTTTAGATGTTGAACAACTGTAGCCACCAAAGGTGACGAAAGTTTCCTTCTCTTTACATGTGCATGTATTTGTGTGTTCCAGTACTCTTGGCCATACCATTTTGTGTACAAACTTGAAAATTGAAATCAAAACTTCACTGGATCCCTTCCAGAAATTTTTTTTCAAAAAAAAAGATTTTTTACCTTTTTTTGGGACATCATTTTGGGCTTCATCTTGCCACTCAAGGATCTAAATGTTTTTCTACTTTGTATCAGATGTTTCCCCATGCAAAGCACCAGTGATGTCATAAATAGAATTTATTCTGACCATATTTATTCTTTGATGGAATTTTTTTTACATGACTTCAAATATTGACACTACAGCTGTCCGATTCATGACTGTGATGGTGAGTTTTTATTCTGTTTTATTTATTCATTTTCCCATTTTTCCATCTGTTTTTGGACAATCCAATTGCTTCAGATACATGAAAGGCTCTCCCCAGTCCTTGGCCAGAACTTGAAGACGAGTTTTTAAAAAAAATGGGTGATAAATCAGAAAAATCCAGGGAGATGCATTTTTTTTCTTGATATCCCTTACTGAAATAAAGGAGGAGAGGGTGGGGAGGTCTTACATGCCATCAAATTCTATTGAACAGTTTCTCAAGACTTATGAAAGTGTTTCACAGCCATGAACATTATCCACTCTGGTTCAGATAAAATCTACAATACTTTAGAATATGAATATTGACAAGATGTCGCCTTTTCATGAAACTGAACTGTTCTTCTCCCGTGTTCCAGTTGTTTCCTTACTGCAATCAATAGAACTACTCATAATTTTGCAACCACAAAATATTAACCAACTCCTTCACATCCATAACTCAACGAGCCAAACATTTTCCTTAATATCTGATTTTCAATACTTCTAGTTGGTGTGTTGATTTTAGTTTTTGAAACCACCAACCAAGACTGTCAACATCAACAGAAGTTTCTTCAGTTTTCAAGTTGGTCTAGCTGACTGTATGTATCCCTTGTACAGGCTGCACCAATTGAGCTAGAGGCCTGAAAATTTAAGCATTTAACCCTCGTTATATCTACAATAAATGCTTCTTTTGTTTTTTGAAAATCCCCCCCCCCCCCCGAATAGGTTTATAGTCGGAGGTTTGATTTGCAATTTGAATTAATGCTAAATTGGCCCCTTAGTTTGTTTCGGGAGAGAATGCATGCTTGTTTTTTTTTTTAAATTCAGAATTTCTTAGTGACCACTACCCGACAAAAGATAAGCAGTAACTTATTCATTGCTAACCCATATTTCAATTTTTCAATTGATCACACCCGACATGGTACATTGCCAAAAGATCTCAGTCACATGATGGTTTTTATTGAGTGACTAACCAGACCTGTTTTTATTTCACATTCTTATCAAAAAAGTTCATTCGGGTACTTCTGCACATTTTCATTTTGAATTTCCGAGATGAGGAATTATTAGAAACTGTAAACCAATGCTGTTAACATAGGTTTCTCCAGTCTCTCCAATGATTTTGCCAATGCACCGATGGAATTAGAAGATTGAAAATTTAAACATTTACCCATTATTCCATCCAGAAAATAAGTTTTTTGTGTCTTTTTGAAATTAACCCCCACCAAAAAAAAGTTTGGGTGTGGAGGTCAATTTACATTATAAATTTGTGCTAAATTGATCCTTTAGTTTATGTTCTAGTCATGTTCACTCTTGTTTTTTGAAAATTCAGACTTTTTAGTGATTTCTAAAGTTTGGAATTATCATTATCATTTATTGATTAAGTGGGATTAGTGTCTTTATCTTGGCTCTTGAAGTCATAACATTATGGCTGCTGAACTCTTTGGCCTTCTTCCAGTGTCTGCATATTTATAATTGATCTTGTTTTAGAACTGCTTTGTCTGTTTGGCCAATCACCCAAGAGAACAGAGTGTGACACAAGGTCAGTTTAATGTAGGGATAACAAATACACACATGAATGTGTAAGTAGGCTATCAGCAAAAATTCTCTTTAGTCCTCACAACTAATGTCGCAAAGACATAAGAGCATTGGTCTTCAACTCTCAGAATGAATCCTGAGCCCTTTGGACTTGACAACACAGAGCAGTACCATGCCTCATGAGGTAAAACCCCAATTGGCCATGGCACCACATCTGCGTCCATCTGACCTTAAATGGTCATGTCCACAATGCAATCAACTGCTTCATTACAACTGTTTAGCAGTACTTTGGTAGAGGTTTTTAATTTATCAAAGCATTTGGGTTACTATACAACAACAAGCCTGGGTACTGCAAAATAAAACTCGATTCCTACTTCTATTCTAAATGAAGATTATAACAACAACTTTTTTTATTGTATACATGATAAATAAATTCATAGGGATATAAGACTTGCCCTTGGACGTCCGGGCGGTGTTTGGGCCGAGAGGACATTTGCTCCCCCTCTGTATCAGGCCCTCTTATTTAGGGAGAGGAGTTTTTAGATTTAGAACCTTATAATTGATAAAGGATAATGGTGCTGTACTTTTGTTTTATATAACCCCAACTTAATGTACCCATGAAAAAAGATGGTGTTATTCTCTGCTGATAACAAGGTTGCTGCTAAGTTAGGTTCCAAATATATCCCTTTGCCCAATCACCCTGGAAATATATCCTTTTGCACCTTCCTTGGAAAAGTGACAACAGACACCCATGGACTTGTCAGTTCAGTTGGTAAGAGAGCCACCCTCCAATCGCATGGCTGTTAATTCAAATCACAGTAGGGAAATATTAATTTCATGCATAGGTTTGGTTTAACATGATGTGATAGACAAACGGTGAATTCCCCTGAATTTGGTGAGGATTGTTCTTATTGTTCTTGTTACAGAGGGAAAAAAAGTCAATTCCAATTTAGATTGGAGTCTGACAATATAATCATTTGTGATAAGAGCCTTGTCTATCAATTTGTCGTATCAGTAGCAACCATTGGCCCTTCTTCTTTTCCCGCTCTCTCATTAAACTACCTTTCTATTCTCCTTTCCTACTGCATCTGTCACACTTTTAGTATCATTAGCAGCCATCAGCTAAGCCTGTTGTTGCACTTTTATGACAGTAATCAGCAAAACGGAAAGCTGGCTACTCTATGAATCATGAAATGTTGATTTCACTTGTCTGAAAATTATGTATATAACATGAGATACTGTTTATGAGAATCCACAAAAGTTGATACTACTTTAGACCCCCCCCCCCGCCTCACAAATGATGTATAAAGAATGAGGAAAGATCTGATGTTATGTTTATGTGAAATATCATTATTATTATTACTATTATTATTATTATCATTATTATTATATTGCAATCTCACACCAGTTGCCTGGTGGTAACCGCTGGAGTTTGAGTGACAGCAAGTCTCTTCAAGTCTCCAGCCCTTCTCTCCTAGTTCTCATAGGTTGCAGTAATACTGCGGTTTACAGTTTCACACCGGTTGCCCAGTGGTCATTGCTGAAGGCTGAGTGACAATAAGTCTCCTCAGGTCTTCAGCCAACATCTTTTCTCTCCTTCGCCTATCATGCCAGTCCTGTGGTTCACATTCTTGCTTTCATTTCCCTTCCTTTGTTTGGTCACTTATTATTATTATTATTATTATTATTATTTGGAATCTCACACCAGTTGCCTGGTGGTAACCGCTGGAGTTTGAGTGACAGCAAGTCTCCTCAAGTCTCCAGCCCTCCTCTCCTAGTACTCATAGGTCGCAGTAATTCTGCGATTTACAGTTTCACACCGGTTGCCCAGTGGTTATCGCTGAAGGCTGAGTGACAATAAGTCTCCTCAGGTCTTCAGCTAACGTCTCCTCTCTCTTTCGCATATCATGACAGAGCTACGATTCGTTGCAGTACTTATATCTCTAGCACCTTCCTCAGTACCCGTGCAGTTCCCAGTAGTGCTGTGGTCTGTACGGTCTCTATCCTCCCCCTAATCCCGATCTCCTCCAGTCTCTCCCTCAGCGTTTTGGGGACAGTTCCTAGTGCTCCCACTATGACCGGTACTACCCTGGTTTTCATGTTCCACATTTTCCTTAACTCCCTTGCTAGGTCCTGGTATTTTTCCCTTTTTTCACCCTCCTTCTTTTTTACTCTATGGTCTGCAGGCACAGCAACGTCTATTATTTGGCAGGCCTTCCTTTTTTTGTCTACTATTACTAAGTCCGGCCTTCTTGCCTGGATGAGGTGGTCAGTTTGGATGTCAAAGTCCCACAGTAGTTTGTGGTTGTCATTCTCCAAAACTGCCTCTGGCTTGTGCTGATACCACTTTTCCCCATGGTTGAATCCCATTTGTTTACTTAGTTCCCAGTGTATCATCGTTGCTACTCTATCGTGTCTATGCTTATACTCCTTCTGGGCGAGTTGACTACATTCACTAGTTATGTGGTTTACTGTCTCATCTCTTTCACCGCACATGCGGCATTTGCTGTTTGTCTGAGTTCTGTCGATTTTTGCTTTTATGTAGTTTGTCCTTATGCTTTTGTTTTGGGCTGCCATGATGAGCGATTCTGTTTCTCTCTTAAGGTTTCCCTTTCGTAACCACGTCCATGATTTCTCGTCTGCTATATCTTTTATCTGTCTTTTAAACTCGCCGTACAATTTTTTCCCTTCCCACTTTTCTTTTCTAGTTTGCTGTACCGTTCCATTGCTTTCTACTTTGTTTGTTGCACTATCCCTCGCGCTCTTTATGATTTCTTCACTATTTGTTTGCACATATCTATCTAGGACTACTTTAGCTCTCTGGACACAATCTTCTATGCTGATGAGCCCCCTACCACCTTCTTTTCTCTTAACGTATAGTCTATCTGTATCATCCCTAGGGTGTAATGCTTTATGCATCGTCATAAGTTTCCTTGTTCGCCTATCCATTGATTGGAGCTCTTCCTTTGTCCATCCTAGGAATGGTCCTGTATACCTAACTACTGACACAGCCCAGGTGTTCATTCCTTTTATTAGATTTCTGCTATTTAATTTGGTTTCTAATATTTTCCTTATCCTTCTAAGGTATTCCCTCTTAATCTTCTCTTTCATCTCTTCCCGTTTTATCGTGTCACATTCAAGGACACCTAGGTACTTGTATCGGTCTTGTGCAGTCAATGCCCTAATCTTGTTGTTGTCCGGAAGTTCAATTCCCTCAGTCATTGAAAGCCTTCCTTTGTGCATCACCATGATTGCGCATTTTTCTATCCCAAACTCCATTCCTATGTCCTCACTATATTCCCTTACTTCGTTGAACAGAGTCTCAAGCTCTCCCCTGTTTTTCGCAAACAATTTAATATCGTCCATGTACATTAAGTGGTTGACCTTTCCTTTTGTTTTAGAGAAGTGGTATCCTTTGCTGTTTTTCAGGATTCTGTTAAGCGGTATCATTGTTAGAACAAATAATAGTGGGGACAACGAGTCTCCTTGGAAGATCCCCCTTTTTATCCCTACCTCGGCTAGTTTGTCCCCTGCGGCTGTCAAATCTACTTTCCAGTCTTTCATTGAATTACCAATGAATTTAACCACCGGTTCGCTAATTTTGAACATTCTAAGGCATTCGAGTATCCAACTATGTGGAATCATATCGTATGCCTTTTTGTAATCTATCCATCCCATTGCGATATTCTTTCTCCTTTTCCTTACTTCTTTTAAGATCATCTGGTCTATGTAGAGTAAATCGTTTGCCCCTTTGGTTCCTATCCTACACCCTTTCTGTTCTTCTGGTAGTAGCCCCCTTCTATCCATTGACATGTATATTCTCTCTGCTATTTGCCCGGTCAGGATTTTCCACATAAGTGGCAGGCAAGTGATTGGTCTATAGTTGCTTGCTATGTTCCCCTTTCCCGGGTCTTTTTGGATGAGGGTGGTCCTGCCTTTAGTCATCCATTCTGGTGCTTTGCCTTCATTCAGACAATTTTGGAGTAGGTGAGTGAGTCTGCCGTGTAACGTGGTAAATTTTTTGAACCAATACCCATGGATCCCGTCGGGACCCGGTGCTTTCCAGTTGGCTACTTTCCTAAGAGTATGTTTCAATGTGGTTTCATTCAGTACTATTGGTTCTCCCTTGTCTATTTCTCCTAGTTCTTCTCTCATGTTTCCTAACCATTGCGGTGTTACGTTATGTCTTTTTGGGTGCCCCCATATGCTATTCCAATAGTTCTTGGCCTCTGTGGCATCTGGTTTCATGTCCTGCCTTCTTTCCCCATTTAAATCTCGGTAAAACTTTTTCTCATTGTTTTGGAATGTGCGGTTTTGTGTGTATTGGGCCGTTCTTAGTCTGTATCTTTTTAGTCTTGCCTCTTTGGCTAGTCTTTTTTGGTGTAACTCTTCGACTACAGTTGCGATGCCTTTTTGCGTTACCTTGTATTTGTAGCAGCAATTTCACTCCAGTTGCCTGGCGGTTACTGATAGAGGTTGAGTGACAGCAAGTCTCCTAAAGTCTCCAGCCCTCCTCTCCACACTCTCATAGTCCACAGCAATACACCAGTTGCCCTGTAGTCATCGCTGAGGGCTGAGTGACAGTAAGTCTCCTCAGGTCTTCAGCCCACATCTCATCTCTCCTTCATCTATCACACTAGTGCTGTGGTTCGTACCTCCACTACTATTTGGGTGTTTTTTCTCTCTCCTCCTCTGTCAGGCCACTGCAAACAGTTGGGGGTCGTTGTTTTCTTCTTCTTCTTCTTCTTCTTCTTCTTCTTCTGATGATGATGATGATGATGATGATGATGATGATGGTGATAATGATAATGATGATGATGATGATGAAGAAGAAGAAGAAGAAGAAGAAGAAGAAGAAGAAGAAGAAGAAGAAGAAGAAGAAGAAGAAGAGAGAACAAGAACTAGTATAAATCATATCTTAATAAAATATTATTAATCCTGTTGGTAAATCTTAGAGCAAGTCAACCACATCAGATGGTATTTATTCCTGGGTAAGGACTCGATATATTTCATATTTGGATAGCTCCAAACCAAGTCACCTGTTCCACAAAGGAAATACCCACAGATCAATAACAGAAGTTGAGGAGATCTCCAAACCAAGTCACTTATTAATAATATTGATAGCACAACTATTAGAAACTGACACCAAATATGTCAAAATAGGTTTCTTCAGCTTTTAAGTTGGTCTGGTCTGGTCTGGTTGGATGGTTGGTTGGCTTGGTATCAATAGAGCTAGGGGCCTGAAAATTCCAACATTTACTCCTTATTAAGTCCAGAAAAAAACTTTTTGTTTTTTCACCAACCCCCAGGTTTTTAGTGGCGTTCCATTTGAACTGAAAGTTAATATTAAATTGGTTCCTTATATTATGTCTGGTCGCATTCATGTTTGTTTTGTTGAAAAATCAGACATTTTCCAGTGAAAACTGCCCAATAGAAAGTAAGAGAAGTTGCTCATTTATTGATCCCCCATTTTTTCCAATTTTTTAATTGATCACCTCCGACATGGCATACCGTCAAAAGATGTTGATCACTTTGCAGTTACTATTGAATGACTAGCCAGCGCTGTCTGTTTTTTTTTGTTTTTTTTTTTAAACTATTCTTTTTGACTGATGATATATATGATTAAATCACTTTTTTTAGTATGGGGAACATAGAATTTTTCCAGCTGTGAAGGATTTTTGAAAATTCAGAATTTTTTGATTGATCACCTTGTATACAGCATGCTGCCAAAAGATGTTGGTCAAATGATGGTTTCTAAGGTGACTAACCAGACCTGTTCATCATCTTTTTTCTCATTGAAGATATCAATCTTTAACAGAATATGGAAATCATCTGAATGAGCCGGTGGTCTGCATTTTCATGAAATCTTCAGTTTCTCAATCAGTGTAGTAATGGTTAACAAGCTCATGATACTGACCGTTACTACTGTCATTGGTTCGATCCTTGTCAAACTAAGCTAAACTTCATGAATATCAAGTATATTCTACTTCAATATTTACAATGTAAATTCTTCTCAGTTTGACACGAGGACACATGTTAGGCACCCATTGAGGATCCCACGCAATACTTCATATGCCAATTCTCTAAGCTTAAACACAGTGAGCTGACTGGTGTGGGATCTTGTACTGTCATGGGGTATTTTATTCAGTTCATCTGGGAATTTTTTTTAACCCTCCTTATTGCCTTGAAACATCTTGAACCAGTGTTGGCCACTGTTGTTGATAAATCTTCATTAAGAACAGGTTTATTATTGCTCTCCATATTCCCAGACCTGAACAAATGGAACCAATGCTGAATAGTTTGCACTGTAGTAGTATTGACTCCAAATGCTTTGTTGACATTATCAGCAGCTTGAGCAGAATTATATCATGATTTGAAATTTTATTTGAAAATAAGTCCAACTAATATTTCTATTATTATTCAGACCATCCTCATCTTGATTGTTTTTCATACAAGCAAGATGAGGATAGTCTGAATAATAGTAGAAATAATAATAATACTTCATCTCAAAAATTCAGAGAAACACTAAGTCCAACTACTTGAGTACACTATTGCTTTAAAGGGCCAAAAAGCTCCAATAATACTGATTTCTATCTCTATTCAAATTGAATTTGGGAAAAGATGCAATTATATAAGTAAATCTTTGACTTCCAGCATTATTCAATAAGATGTAAAACAAACTATTTAATGTGTAACAACTTGATAAGTAGTTATTGAGAAAACAGATTAAAGATAGAGTCAGTGTCTTTTCTTCATCAAGACAAGATTATGTAATGATAACTAACATGGATCAGGGAGGATCAGATGCCTATCACAAAGCTATTGCTGTCAATATAGGTTTCTTCAGTTTTTAAGTGGATCTGGCTGGCTGTTTATCTATGTATGTATGGTATGTACAGACCACACCAATGGAGCCGACATCAGTCACACTTGTTATTTTGAAAATTCAGATTTTTTTGTGATCACTGCCCAACAAAAGGTGAGAGAAGTAACTTATTCATTGATCACCTTTTTTCCTAATTTTTTAATTGATGACCCCCAACAAGACATGAAGGCAATAGACATTGGATATGTGATGATTTCTATTGAGTGACTAACCAGACCTATTTAATGATTTTTGCCTTTTGTTATTTTTTTACAATATACTGGGCGAATGAAGTAAAATTGTTTACTGTAGTTGATTGTATGGATGGATGTTCAGATCAATTTTGGATCTTTATGTTCTACTGCTGCGAGTCGAGTTTTATGGGCCTTCTTTTCCTGCCCTGCTGAATAGTAACAAGCAAGATCATTCTCATTCTGAGCAGCAACTTGGTGTTCAGTGCTTAGCCATTGATTTGAGTTACATGTTTATATCAGTGATAGAAATGGGGGCACATACCTACTTCTCAATTTCCAGGTTTTTGTATGTTCAGTGTCTACGAATAGATATATTACCATATACCTAATTCCCAAAACCCATTTCTATCACTGGTTCATATAACAATTTTTTATCGATTTGGAATTTTAAAAGGTTTCTCTTGGTGCTATTTTTAGAGCCAGGATATTCCCGTTGTGCTTGTTATGGAGCATCAGGAAGCATAAATTGGCAGCAACTCACAGAATTATATCAATAAGCCGACTTTAAATTCCAGTTGCATCCACTGGTCTTTCTGACAGCTCGAATTGGATTCATGCCTCTGAAGAGGAAAAGAATGTTAGGAAGTCTCCGATGTGAAAATCCAATAAACCCACAAATCTCATTCCTCGTAAAATAATCAATCCCTGAATCAGTTGAGGCAGACACAGATCCAGGGGAAGGGTAGGTCCAGGGTATCTGGACCCCCCCCCCCACTCAGGAAAAAGCAAAATTAGGACATTTTTTTTCCAATGTCTAGATAGAGAAATTTTATTATTAAAAATACTCAATTAATCCCAAGCAATCAAAGTTATCCTAAAAACAAAAATTGATTATTTTGTTTTTCATCTGGTATAAGTAAGATGTCTTCTGTCTTTTTCTCCATGATTTTTTTTATCGGTTCCGTGGTAAATTTGATTAATTTTTTGGAGGCGTCCTCGCCTCTCTAAGGGGTCTGTCGACATATTGTTTTTCAGTTGTCTCAAGTTGGATTCACCTGAAACTTTGTAGAGATCTTCACATGATCTGGTAATAATGGCGCTTGAACATTGTTTCAAATCCAATTTTCTCAGCTGTTTCAAGTCAGATTTTTCTTGAAAATTGATAGAAAGGTGTTTCTTGATAAGATGCTTCTTACCTGAAATTATTTTCTCCTCAGGGTCATGAGATCAAGCAATAATGGAACTTTCGGTTCTTGTTCCTTTTACTCTTTTGTCAATTCTAGAGCTAAAAAGCTACAACTTGAATATATGAGAGAGAGAGAGAGAGAGAGAGAGAGAGAGAGAGGAAAAGAAAAGAAAAGAAAAGGTTATGAGAAGACAAAGAAAAGGAGTGATACAAGGAGGAGATAAAACGATAAATTGCGGCTGAAGAGGAAAAAGGTTTGAGATGAAATAATGGTGAAAGCGGAAGCTATTACATAGAAGGGAGGAACTGAAAAGGAAGACAATGAAAAAAAGAGAAAGATTGTTTGAGTGAGAGAGAAGAAGATGGAAGAAAAGAAAGATGTATGGAAAGTAAACAGGAGAGGTCAGGAGAAAATAGAGAAAATCAGAGAAAAAATAAAAAAAAGGAGAGGAAGAAAGATTGAAAGAGGGAGGTAATCGGAAGAATAAAGTTTATGAGAATGGAAAAGACAAGGAAGAAATAAAAGACTAGTAAGAGAAAAAAAGAGTGAGAGAAAGAGAGAGAATGAAAGGTAGAGAGAATGTGTTTATATGTGTGTGAGAAAGAGAGAAATAAGGGAGAGATAGTAACAAGAGTGAGAGTGAAAGGGGGAGAACAGCCCAATAGAGTTTAGTGACCTTTATATTATTCCTAGAGGTAATCTTACTGTTTCATTGTTTTTAATATTTGCCTATTGTATGAACTGTTACTCATGCACATTATATGTTCAATTCTGCTAATGGTAAGTGTCAGCTTCATTATTTGATAATAGTCAAACAACCTTGTGGGGCATTTGAGCTAATGGTGAATATTTGACATATTCTAGACTTCTTATACTTACTGAATCAATTGGGCTCAAAAACAAATTATCTTCTCATTTTCATCTCCAATAATCATTCCACTGAGATCAACAATAAAATATGCAACAGACCAAGACCGAGGCTGGAGTTGACTTAATTTTTCCACCATAACAATCCTCACCTAATTTAGGGTAGTTTAATCACTGTTTGTCCCGTCATGTTGAACCCAACCAATATGTAGAATTAACATATTCCCAACCATGATTTGAAATCACAACCAAGGGATCAGTAAATGAAGTTCTTACCAACTGAGCCAAACTGACGAGTCTTAAACGTCTACGAAAATTTATGTTACAAATATGCAAGCTTCATTTCATTCTATTAAATAAATGTACCAGTATTAATTATCTGAAATATTATCTGAAAAAATGATCTTTTAACTAATATTATCTAAAAAATATCAGCACAAGATTTGGCCATTGTTAGTCCAAAATGACTGTAGAGAACCTAAAAAACACCTTTTTTGAAAATGGCAAAAATAACATACCATCAGTCTGATTACAGATATAATTTGCTGCTTTTCATTTTTGTAATGTAAGCGATTGGCTGATTGGAAATAAAGCTAATATGAATCACCGTAGCCCATGCGTGTACTAAAACTAATTATGTAAAAAAATTATCAAAAATCATCAAAAAAATTATCTTAGAAAGTAGATTCCTCATCTAAACTATCTAAAAATTACTAGCCCAAGATTTGAACATTGTTGGTCCAAAATGACCATAGAGACAAAAAAAAGACTTTTTGAAAAATCAAAAAGACTGTTTTTAGGTGGAGCCTAGTGGTGAACCCATACAAATTTTCAAGGTTGTAACCTGAAAAAATGTGACCAAGAGTGGCCAGAGACACACACATGCACCAAGCAAAGGAGGGAAAATCTGTAGCCCATTTGGCTGGTTGGTCGGGTCATTTTATGGGCTATGGGGATTCAAAAACATTCATATGGCGGTGGGCTGACCATGTTGCAAGAATGGCAGACAATCGATGGACATCGCGACTCACAACATGGATCCCCCGAGACCACATGTGCAACCGAGGCCGGCAAAATATTAGATGGAGAGACAAGCTAGACAGGTTCTGGAAGTACTGGCTCCGCGACGCCCATGATAGGGAAGTGTGGCAAATCCTGGGGAAGGTCTATGTCCAACGACAGACGCTAAAAGACTGATGATGATGATGATGATGATACTAAAAATACATATTTCTATCTTTTTTGATTTATTATAAATACAGTGGAAAAGCTGCAGAAATCATCTTCAGTCAGAATAAAAGTTGGAACGAAGTTTGACCCTGCAGCAGTCAGGCTTGTCTTTCTCTCTCTCGTTCTCTCCAACCATATTTCATCCTCTTTATAGACCTGTCTTACCATGTTAACAAAATAGCTGCCTATTATACATTTTATAGGATCTGTAACGAGAGTGAATCATAAGTAAGAAATGTGGATTTCTTTTTATTCATTTATTGTGGTCTTAGTAGAAATAGTAATGAATGGAAATATTTATGAATGGAATGAATGGAACATTTCATCTATTCTTTACTTTGTGACTCACTCTTTTTTTTCTTTTTTTTTTTTTACTTATTAATTTTTTATTTATTCGGACTAAACCAAGTTCAGCATAGAACCACGCTTGAAAAAATGGCATCCTGAATCAACCAATGAGGGTCAATCATAATGTCAATAGCTCCTGAAAGCTTTCTTTTTCTCTTTCCTTTCTCTTACATCCTTGGAAGCCGATCTTGCTGCCTACCACAACTTGCTAACAACATTCAACTGTTATATGATAACATGTTTCTCCTGCTATCTGAGAGAAGAGCATTGTTAACATAGGTTTCTTCAGTTTTTGAGTGATTCTGCCTGGCTATACGTATATCACATGCACAGGCCTCACCAATAGAGTGAGAGAGCTGAAAATTCAAACATTTATTCATTGATATGTCTAGAATTAAAAAAAAACTTTTTTTTTGCTTTCTTTTTTTCTTGGCAATTGTGACCTTTCTAGTTTCAAAATGACTGCCTCTCCAGCTGTAAAGTGGCAAGTGCTGATGAAGCAGACGACAATAAAGCTAACTCTAAAAATACCTACTGTTACACTAACCCTAAAAATACTAACTCTCAAAAACACTAACCCTGCAGCTGGAGTAGTGGCAATTTTGAGACTAGAAAGGTAACAACGGTCACTTTTTTTTTGCTTTTGAAAATTTACCTCAAACACAAGTGGCAGTTTGTTGGGGGGGGGGGCTTACCGTGTAAGTCTATGTTAAATTGGTCCCTTTCATTGTATCCGACAGTGTTGATACGTTTTTAGGGATTACTGCCCAACAAAAAGCAAGGGAAGTAACTTATTCATTGATTACCCCTTTTTCCAATTTTTTAATTGATCACCCCCACAGCATGCTGGTTACATGATGGTTTCTATTGAATGACTAACTGGACATGTTTCTATAAAAACTTTCTGTAAGACAAAATTACCATTAACCGATTACGATTAATTTTCTTCACAAAAAATTTTGAGCATCCCCAGACCCCCAAAATGGCAATGATAGTGATAATGGCAGAGGTTGGGGTGGTGGGAGTTACAGAAGACTGGGGTGAATGAGCGAGAAGAAGAAGGTACATGCTGCCTCTTGAATGGCTCACTATGAAACTAATAGTGAATGCTATATCCACCTTCCCCCTCCTTTTGTAAAAACCAACAAGTAGCAAAAAGTGAACTTTCAAAAAGCAAGGCAAACATCTTCTATTGACTCTTCTTGATTGATTGTTCTTTGTTTTGGAAGATCACATAACCTTTGGAAAAGGAACGATACTTGGCAAGAGTATTAGTATTTACTATCTGTGTCATTTCTAAACTGGATGTGGGAGGTAACATAATGGTCATCAGCACAGAAAACAGAGTTCAAATTTGAGCTGAGGCTGCTTGGGTTCATTTACCACCAATTCCCTTGTGAAAGTCATGAATCCACATCTCATTTGGCTGCTGTAATTAAGAACAGAAAATTAATGCTAAATTAGAAACAATTAGATTCATTAGGGTCTCAGATTATTCCAGATGTAAATGATCTCTTTGAAGCAGATGTGAAAAGGGGTTGGAAATGATTTCAACACAATTATTATAAGGGTGTATCAAAAGTATATTCATTTTTTTACAGACCTTTACTCCGAAACTTACTTAACGCACACATCTAAAGACTATCTATGTCTCCATTGTATTATTCATATTATATATATCATGTCATTATCCATACTAATTAGGTGCACAGACCTGCCAAGGTCAGTGAAGTAAAATGTTGGAGATATCATCTGCGTATAAGAAGTACACAAGTAAATTAGCTTCTGATTTTGATTTTGGACCCTTATAAACACTTGGAAATGGAATTTTCAGCACCAAACTTCCATACAAAACATACACTACACAACATCATACAAAGTACACGAGCAAATCAGCTTCTGATTTTTTATTTTGGACCCTTGTAAAAACTTGGAAATAGAATTTTTATACAAAACATGCATAGCACAGCACCAATTATTGCAATTTTTCTTTGAACCAAGTCAGCATATCAAAGAGTTAATAAAAACATCAGAACCTCCCGCTCTTCATTGATTCAGAGAGCACTCGGGCCAAGTGGGAACATTTCAAAAAGTTTGCAACATTGAAATAAGGGGAGATGACAACAAACTATCATGATATTTTTCTCATGAAAAATGTGGGAGAAAACGGGTTTCAACAATAATCATGAGGGCGTGTGAGAGGCAAAGAATATTGCCGCAGAACTACACAAAATGCTGGAGACTTGGCAGTTCTGGGTGGGTATTATAGTGGCAGATATCTGGCAATTTTGAGGTATTATTTTAAAATGGGCCTCAAAGATGTTGAAGCTGCTCATATAATCAGGATAATGAAAGGAAATGAAACAATGTCTGGCCATACTGGCCAAAATTTGTCTAAGTGTTTTAAAGGTGGTGACTTTTCCCTTGGAATAAAGCCAAGAAGAGGACAACCAACAGTTGCCGATTATGATGATTTGAAAAACAAGGTCGAAGAATCATCATCATTAAAATAATTTCTAAGGACCTAAGATCACTGAAAGACAAGTTAGGTTTGTCATGTGTGATACATACATACATAGCCAGCCAGACCAGCTTAAAAATTGAAGAAACCTGTTTTGACAGTATGTAGAGCATTACACAAGTTCAAAAAATATACAGGAGCTTTCTAATGATTTTTCAGATGATCGAATTCCTTGTTGATGTTTATGTTATGAGCACAATGTTTTGGCTGATCCATTCTATGGCCTTCTTCAGGTGTAAAATCCAAATAAATCCAACAGAATATTCCAATTGTAGCTACATTACCATGTAGGAATTAGGTAATGTTGATTTCTTCCTCTTTCCTTGTTAGGCTTGAACTTCCATACCTCGTTCCTGATGAGAAGTCAAAGCCACATCGGGTTGAACTCTGCACTTGCCTGACAAACATTCTGCTCACCACCATCCCATTTGGATTTTAAACCTAAAGAAGGCTGTAGAATGAATCTGCCAAAAAAATCATGTTTATAACGCAAACAATAAGAAAGTATTCAATGATCCAAAAAGCTCTTTGATTGTTAATGACCCTTCGCAAAACTACAGACAGTATCTGTGCAAGAGCTCACAGGAGGTTCCCATGATTAAAGATCAAAAATGCTTTTGATACACCTAAATATTTACTCATCTTTTTTTGGAATTGGTTCCTTATGTGATTTTGTTAGTTGTATTATTCATTCTTCTATTCCTACAATTGAGAGTCTGTTTGGAAGTGAATTTATCACTACCATTTGACAACAATATCACACTCAAGTTTTGATCAAGTCTCCTGGACAGCACTTCAAATGCTAGATTTCATGACAAGCCCAACACTTTAGAAGATTGACGCTTTCCAATCATCCAACACTCTGGTTCATTTATGTACTTTGAAACAGTGATTCTCAAATTGGAGTTATGTGTCTCCCAGGCAAGGAATTTTAACCAGGGGAGGAATTGAGGAGGAATGTCAGCCAGGGGGGGAATGTATGATACAAAGTATAATGGTGAAAAAGTTACTAGATGATAATTTGAAATGGGGAAAGAATATAGATAACCCTATGATTGTAAGGGGAGGGATGTGACCTTGGACTCTGAGAACCAATGCTTCAAAAGTATGCAACACCTAATTAGTATGAATATCTTTCTTTATTATTATTATTATTGGATGAAGTATTTGTAACACAATTTTTTCCATCGAATTCAATTAGTTTTTACCATCATCTTCATTTTAGTTGTTTTTATACAATTTTCAATTCGGGCCATTTTTTCTTTAGTAACAAATAACAGCGTGATTGTAAGTAAAGAGTGAGCCTTGGTGAGAATCCAACTCACACCCTCATTGCCAGAGGGATTCTAGTCTACGCTGTTATTTATAGCCTCAGTAACAAGGGCTTGAATTGGAAACAATTAAAATCAAAATGAAGGTAAAAACTAGTTAAATTTAATTAAAAAAAACAATCCATCTTTCTATTTGTAGATCTATATATTTATCCCTCTGAAAACTTCCTTCAAGGTTGAATCTGCCCCAATTTTGCCTTCTGCATCACTAATCGGAAATGGAGGTTCTTGAATGCTGCTTTTCAAGGTGGGTTGGCCTCATTTTGGTAGATAGATACTACACAACACTCTTTGCTCACTAGTGGATAGTATACCTGCAAACTTATGAAATCTTCAATACCTACATGATATAGATATACTACATTCATCTCTTCCTCTAGTACAGTCTACATTATATCTATCTCTATTGATAACTAGGCAACTTGACTTTTAAATTCATAAACCGCTTGTAATTGACAGTGGAACTTTCCTGTAAACTGAATGAAAAAAATAAAGAATCAGAATTGAAATTGATATTTTCTTTTCTTTGTATGAATTTAAGAGTTAAACTGTTTCTATTTATCTCAGTTTCTTTACAACTATCTTTGCCAGTCTATTCATATCATTTTAATCCTCTGCTTTTATATATCTCACTCTGTTTATAAGTACATTTGTTTCTTCCTCAGTCTGTACCTGTTCATATCTATTTGTCTAGCTATGTATATCAGTATATTTTCTTATGTCTTTCAATCGGTTCATTTCTTTGTCAGTGTGTTTCTATCTCTCAATCTATCTATCTCTGTGTCCACTTTCATGCCTTTCAATCTGTTTATTTCTTTCTTCCTTTGTTAGTGTCTGTCTGTCTGTCTGTCTATCTAGCTATATATCTCTGTCTGTCCGTATCAATCAATCTATCTCAGTTTGTCTGTATCTATCTCAGTCTGTTTATATCTATCCATCTATCTATCTATCTATCTATCTCTGTTCATATTTATCTCAGTCTGTTCATATCTATCTATATATTCTTCTCAGTCTGTTTGTATCTATCTAGCTATCTCTGTTCACACCTATCTATCTTAGTCTGTTTTTATCTATCTATCGACATCAATCAATAAATCTATCTATCTATCTATCTATCTCACTCTGTTCCTATCTATCTATCTATGAGTTTGTTGTCTTTGTAATTCTCTGGCCTATTTCTCCATTTGATCTCATGAGGAAATGACACATTCTCTTATCATATCTGTTCAGACTCAACCAGATTCCAGCTTGTCAGACATATTCAATATCTGCAAATTAACAAAACTAATCATTTTTGTCCATTTCTGGTCTTCATAACTGATCAGGCTGGTAAGCCTTGCTTTTATTACAATGTTTTGGCTGATCACTTCCATATTTTGAAATATATAAACTAGCTGGATCATGTATTAAAAAGGAGTAATAAGATATGTTTAATCACCAAATCGTTAAGCAATATTTTGCACAGTTAATCACTTATACTGGTTTTCTCCTGTGAACTTTTGGTTTGTTACTGAGGCTTTAGTTCACGAATACAAGCCATTTATTCTACTTCCTACTTACTATTCAAATTGCTATGAGCCTTTAACTCATTCAGGCCTAGATCTTTTCAAGGGTTACAAAGCAAGGACATAATAGATGGATTTAAGTATACTTATTTTCTAAGAAACCTGGGAAGTCATACATTATTTTAAAGGTTATAGGATATGGATTTCATTTATGGTAAAATCATACAAATATAATGGTCAAGTGACCTCATTATGTATTCAAAATGGCACCCATTTTCAAAGTAGCCTCAAAATTCAAAGTGCATATATGTGTGTCTCTGGCCTGAATGAGATTAATAAGAATCATTTGAAAAAAGGCTTTTGAATTTAAAGTTTCAGTGGTAGATGTTGATAAGTAATTGTATCAAGGAAGTGCCTTAAAACACAAATCAGCCAGAATAATTTTTCTAATTCTAATATTAATATACTGCAGCCTTTTTCAACATTTTTAGACTGGAGGAATCTTTGCAATAATTCTGATATCTCAAAGAACCCCTGCATAAAAATTCTGTAGTGACTCGTTTATTTTTAGTTAAAATCAAATACGAAGATAAATAAGGATCAGCTTTAGATATGAAACCATAAGTCTAGCCACATATGCAATACATCATTTCCTTTATTTTCTGTCTATAAAAGACTAGTATCGACGTGCACCAATGCTAATTTGAAGGCCCTGACTTTCTCAGTCAGTTATTTTCTCTCTCTTCCTTTCCATCTCTCTACTGGTCATTTGCTTAGCTCCTCAACTGACTCGAAGTTTACCATTTTTTGTCTGTCATCTTGGCATTTTCATTTCACAGATGTTGAGATCTCTCTCATACACACAGCTACTAATTCATATGTTCTCTTCTCTGGCCTAAACGCGTATTCACATCTCCCACTCACATGAATGGAATAACAGTCACAATTATCTTTGTCTTTAATTTTCCTTACTTCAGGAAGTGCTACCCCCCCGAAACCCCATGTGTTTTCTGTGACTTGAATAGTTTTTCTGTCATGTGTTCTTCAGCGTTCAAGAATGGCCCCCAAGTTGCTCTCAGCGATCATAAGTTTAGGTGTAGCACATTGTCCCAACTTGGCAGTAAGGTACACCACTGATAATCCTGTCTCTATAATTATTCCTTGGTCTTCAAAATACCAAGCCTTATGGATTGAAGCACTTCAGTTATCTCTGCTTCATCAACTTACGGCTACTATGACTATTGTACAGAGCTCCTACCTTTCATTTGAGCACTAACTTCTTGCTTCTAGGGGGTAAGAATATTTTGGGTAAACTTTCCAGATTAGTGGCAAAAAAATGTTGGCTCCAATTTTCATAATGCAAGATTTTTGCTGTGATGCTGTAGCCAGAGAAAAAATTCCATCAAATATGGGCATATTGTATATCATTGGAAAGGAAATTCCATGTTGAGTAAAGTTTACAAAGAAACCATATGCCTCAGGGGTAAGTCATTTTGAACTATTTACAATCAAATGTCATTTCTTTAAAATAAAACACCTGTATAGACTGATAGCTATAACAATGGGGAGGCAATTGTTGACATATCCGCTTAAATTTTAATCAACTTGATAATGGTGCGGCCATTCTGAAACAGAAAAAAAGAGAAGAAGCTGGCTTAGTCACTCAATAGGAACCATTATGTGACCAACATCTTTTGGCAGCATACTGTGTTGGGGGTGATCAATCAAAAAATTAGAAAAGGGGATGATCAACGGATAAGTTACTTCTTTCACCTTTTGTTAGGTAGCGAAAAAAGTCTGAATTTTCAAAAAGCAAAATCTGAATGCTGCTTGACACAAACTAAGGGATCAATTTGGCATAAACTTACATTGCAAATTAAAACCCCCACTAAAAACCTATTCGGGACAAATTTTAAAAAAAGATAAAAAAAACATAATGAACAGTAAACATTGGAAATTTCAACTCTTTGGCTCTATTGTACACATGATACATATGTATATAGCCAGCCACACCAACTTGAAAACTGAAAAAAACTTATTTTGACCATTTTGGTGACACTTTTGGTTGAAGGTTTCTAATTGGGCAGTCTTTGTGGCCCACGGAAATACTAAACAATAATTAGATTTTGATTTTAGAAGTGATATTTTTGCCATTACAATCATTTATTGGGGATGCTTTGATCATGAAAGAGTTAAAGAGAAAATATTCCCTCACATAATCAATAGGCTGTCATAAGTCATAATATTGTTTCATAATATTCATTGTTTCAGTACATCCATATAGATTGATGTATCAATACTGTTTCATTATATTCATCATTGTTTATTTAGATCAATGGAAATCACACACACTCATGTGCACATGTGTTCACAGATACACACACACGCATGCACGCACAGCACACTTGTTTTCATTTGAATAGATATTTTATTTAGGGGAAATAAAGTAACAAAATGTACAGATATAATCATGAAACAGGTCTAGTTAGTCACTCGATAGAAACAGCTATGTGATGTATCTAGTCACAGTGTGCTATATTGGGGATGATCAATTAAAATTTAGAAAAAGGGATGTTCAATGAATAAGTTAGTTCTCTTGCCTTTTGATGGACACAAAAGAATCTGGATTTTAAAGAAAAAAGTGTGAACCAAGCCGGACACAAACTAGGGACCAATTTAGCATAAACTTATATTGCAAATTGACCCCCCCCATTAAAAACTATTTTGAGGAGGAATTTCCTGAAAACAAAAAACAAAACAAAAATTTCTAGACAAAATAAGGTGTAGAGGTTTAAATTTTCAGCCCTCTAACTCTATTGGTGCAGTTTGTGCATACAAAGCTGGCCAGCCAGCTAGACCAGCCTTAAAACTGAAGAAACCTATGTTGACAGTTTTGGTTGATGGTTTCAAATAATCGTAAAATACAATAAATTATGTAACTGCATTCATTTGTTTTTGTTTCCTTTGCAACTGTTGATAAAAAGCACAAAGGAAATTGTAAGAGAATGATAGACACACAAATGAATAATGTGGCTGTCCCGAAGGAGAATCTTCAGTTGTGAACAAAACAGGTCTGGTTAGTCACTTGATAGAAACCGTCACAAAGTTTTTTGGAGAGCACGCCATGTTGGGGGTAATCAATTAAAAAGTTGTTAAAATTGATAATCGACGGATATGTTACTTCTCTCACCTATTGTTGATGTAAAAAAGAATTTTCAAAAAAACAAGCATGAATGCTACCGGACACAAACTACGGGATCAATTCAGCCTAAACTTACATAGCAAATTGAACCTGCGTGAATTTGTCTGATAGGGATCATCTGTTGTTTACGATGTAACCATTTCAGGGATTTAAAAACAAAACAGTTATATCCATATGGCTCTGCAGCAGTGTTGATCAAACACCACCTCCCTATAATCTATGATTTAATATATAGATATATATACACACACTCACAGGGTTTGTCAGGAAAGTATCCAGCCATTCAATATTAACAGAAAAATAGCCTATCAAGGATAATTATTGCCCCTTGGTACCCCATATACTTATTCAAGGATCCCCTCCACTTTTTAAAACTATTGGCAAAGCAGGGTTGCCAATTTAAATGTGATTTTTCAAGTTTTTGATTATGGCATTCCCCCTTAGATTCAAAAAATTAAAAAGAATTATCTCAATTGCAAACACTGGTCTTTAAAACATGAAACAATTGAAAGACATCTAAATATTGTCAACACTGGATTCACAGATTTGAAAGAACAAAACAAAAGACAAATTGGCAACCCTGCTGCAAAGTCCTCTTTCAGGATTACCTTTGGATGCTTTGTGGCATTCTCATCTGTGATCTGAAATCGCCTCTCTTTCAATGGCAAAAAAGTTGCAAAGAGTCTATGTGGAACTCGTTGTGTGGTATTGATGCAACTTGGTAACCTCCTCAGACCAGATTTAGCTCCCTAAGACTTCTGGCCTTTTCAAACTGTGGATGAAATTAAGGAGAATGCTATGAGGCATCTGATTATGATTCAGAGAGATGAATGTTTGGAAAAGTGAAAGAGATGCAGGAATAAGTGTGTGAGGGCCCAATGGGAGTTCTTTGAAGGGAACTACAACACTGTTGCCCTGGAGGATAAACTATTTCTTTCATCAATGTTAAATGGCTGGATACTTTGAGGATGGACCTCGTATTTGGCATCATCATTATATTTTTATAACTCTGCTGCTGTGATTTTCATCATTTTTCATCTCACAGTGTGGCACCGTGAGCCATGCACTAGATTGTTTGAGACATACCATCAGTATTTAAGGATAGATTTGATCATTCAAAAGAAAATGAATGATAATGATTTGTAAAACAAACAATTAATTTATCAATTTTATTGCCAAAAGTATGTTGTTGATCATGGTTTTCAAAAGATTTTGAAACTTTTGTACATATTTGGGATTACTAAACATTGAAACAAAATAACATTAAAAAAAGATGCAATTCATTAAAAGATAACATGAAATTTTCAGGTATAAATTGTATTCAAATTCAAACACGAGTAAAAATAGAAAAACCTACATAAAAATATCAATGTGGAACCTGTACTTAAAACTCTCATGGCACACCTACGAATGCTTTGCGGCACACTGGTTAAAAATTGCTGCTCTACTGAATGAGGGATTTCAGAATTATTTGATCTGATTATTCCACATAATTAAAGATATTCATTTGGCTGTTGCAATTAACAACAGAAAATTAGTGCTGAATTAGAAACAATTAGATTCATAAGGGTCTCTGTTTATTTCAGATGCAAATGATTACTTTGAGAGAGGTTTGAAAAGGGATAGAAAATGATTTTGACACAATTATCAGAAATTGTCAACTTAGGTTTCTCCAGTTTTTAAGTTGGTCTGGCTGGCTATACATGTATAGCCAGCCATGTGTACAGGCTGCTCCAATGGAGCTAGAGATCATTGCTCAACAAAAGGCAAGAAAAGTAACTTATTCATTGATCACCTCCTTTTCAAATTCTCTAGCTGGTAGCCTCCAAAACAGAAAGCTGCCAAATGATGTTGGTCACATGACGACTTTTACTGAGTAACTAACCAGATCTGTTATCACTATAAAACTTTATTAGTCTTTCCCAAGTTCAGGCAGAGTAGGGGCTAGGTGGGCCAGTTGGCATAGGTCGACAATTTTGAGGTTGGCCTCCAGCTTGCCATTACCATTTTTATTGATCATTTTAGTTCTTCCATTCTATTCTGTTACTTGTAAGTATACTATACACAACACACACACACATACATGTGCATTTACACTACCCATACATAAATAATATACATTTAGCACAGATTACAAAAATACTTAATGAGTAGTTTGTAACGGGGCCTACATTTCCCATCTGGCTTGGGTCTACTATCAGCTCTGCCTGACCCTTGTTTTTTCCACTTGACACTGGATTCTTTTATAAATTCATATATAATCAGTATTCTCCAAAAGGTTAAAGAAACTAGAACAAATGAGGCTTAATTCAAAGCTAACAATATATTCAAAGTAGTGGCAATACTACAGATATATATAAGAAGTTAAATAGTTATATGTTGAGAACAACCCTTGTATAAAAGCTTCAGAAGCGGTAGAAAATATTCAAATTAGCCCAAGGATAGCAAAAGATTATCTCAATTAACTTTATTATGAACAAGTAGCTTTTTAGACTTTTTACACAACTTCTTATCTAAATTGTCTCCCATGTATTCAATATGTTCAAATTTGTTGAATTTTTTACGTCAAGCATGGCTCAAAATACTTCAAATTGAAATTTCAGAACTTATTAATTCTACGCCAAGACGAGTTGTTGCTCTTAAAACAGTTGAAGGAGAGTCAAAACTTCATTTTGAACTGTAAATACTCAAATAAAGTCAAAGCAAAACATTTGGCATTTATTTACTTGTAGAATAGAGGAATAGATGCCACAAAGTTTAGAACTCTATTCTGTAGATCACAAACTCACCAAAATTTTGTTTTAAAGCAGGGGTCGGCAACCTTTTCAAATCTGCAGGATGAATTGCATATTATTGAGTGGATGGTGGGCCAGGAAATCCCATAAAAAGCTTGAAATATGGAAATCATCCATTTAAACACATCTAGTTTTATTTACCTCTATCAATGGAGTTAAAGAGGTACATGTATTTGGTCGTGTCTGTCTGTCTGTCTACATGATATCTTCGAAAGTACAAAACGGATTTGAATGAAGTTTTGTGAAAAGGTGGACAACAAGGTGAGAAAGATATAGATCCAGGAATTTTTTTTATTCAGAGATATTTTTCCATTCTTTTTATTTCAAATATTCATGTATATGCCCATGGCTTTCTCAATGAATTTTTATGAAATTTTGTGGTAGGGTGGACAATAGGCCACAAAAGAAGTGATTTAATTTTGAGATGGAGCCATGCACTATTCATTCTCCTATGTCATAGTTATATGTCTAAACCACATATCACCAAAATTTCATGTCTGTCCACAAGATATCTCCAGAAGTTCTCAATGAATTTCAATGAAATGGAAGGGTTGACAATATGGAATTGATTAAATTTGGGGGCAGATCCAAACACAATTACCCCTCCTGGCAATGGCATGAGCTCTCTGATTATTTTCTAGTTTTACCTCAAATTAATGAAATACATATGTTAGAAAATCATTTGTGCTTAAACAGGGATACCAATTAGTAATCAAAGAACTTAATTTAGTTGCAATTTATTTCAATCAAGGCATCTTTTGCATCTATTAAAAAAGCACAAAGAATCTTCAAAACATAGAAAGTAGGCATATTATTCCAATATTTATTCGTGGACAGGTCAAAATCTTTTCGCAGACCATATTTGGTCAGCGGGTCGTAGGTTGCCAGCCCCTGTTTTTATGCTTGGGAAAGTATTCTTCTGATAATATGAACTTGTGAAAACCTCAAGTAACATGAAAAACTACCACCAAAATGGTTGCTTTCAGATAAATGTTATAGTTATGGCCCAAGTAGTTGTAATGAAAAGCAACTAAAATTGAAATGAAAGAAAATACCAGTAAAAAAAATAGTAATAAAGGTTCACAATGCTTCATTTTATAAAAAAAATCAATTCAAATGGTATTTACAGCTACTGATACTACTAGTGTAAAAACAATAACAAATATGGCGCTGATTGGGAGTCGGTTTAAATGTTAGATTTGATCTTCCACCAACCATAGGGATGTCGTAGCCCAATTGGTGATACAATTTGAACAGATAATCAGGATTCCATGAGGCCAAAGGGATGCGAGTTCAAGACTCATTAAAAGTCTATCCTCTATTCCTAATGCTGTTTACGCACTGTTATAGACAGAGAGCTTGAGTAGTTGTTATAAAAAGCAACTAAAATTAAGATAAAAGTATATACTAGTCTTAAATTGATAACAAGAGAAGACAAGTCTGGCTGCTACAGGGTCAAACTCCACTTCTACTTTTATTCGGACTGAAGATGATTACTGCAACTTTCGTATTGTATATATGATAAATAAAAAATTATGAAAATAAATTTTTTTTTGTATTAATGTATTTATTGGAATGAAATAAGCGCTTGCAAGATCATTTCTGTTGACATCTAAGACTTACCAGTTTAGCTCAGTCGGTAAGACATCAGCCTACCAATCAGTTGGTCAAGATTTCAAATCACAGTTGGGAAATGTCACTCTTATAGATGTATCTATTTACTAGAATGAAATAAACCCTTGCATATTATATAAATTTTGATAGATATGTAAGACTTGTCAAAGTAGCTCAGTTGGTAAGAGATACAACTATTAATCAGTTGATTATGATTTCAAGTCACTGTAGGTAAATATTGATTTTTACTCCCCTAAATTTGATGAGGATTGTTTTTGTCATTTTTGATATGACAGAAAAACAAAGTCAACTTGAGGTTTGGACTTGAATTTGACAATACTACTCGAAAATTGATAATAAGAGAAGACATTAAAATTACCAAGTGATATCCCTCAGATTTCACTTATTTCTTATTAGTTGTTTGCTTGTAACTGCTTAGTATTATAGCAAGAAGAATAAATTGTCTGTTTTTCTTCAGCCAAATACATCTACCCAGCTGTGTTTGATTTTCCATTGAATTATTATATGCAGTCATTCTCCTGAAAAACGTTTCCATTCTACCCAATCCAATGTTTATTCTTCCACAACTTCTGTCAATATTCTAATTCCATAGAATCTCCTTCGTTCTATCCTTGAGAAATTCCCTGGATTTTACACTTCCTCAGTCTCATCCATAAAGTTCCCACCCTCTTCTTCCACAAATCTCTTCATTCAGTCTTTTTCCCCTTCTTCCATAACTGACACTTTTCCACTTCTTCATATGATAGCATTATTTCATTCAGAATTTTAAAGACAACCTTCTCCAACCTCCAGTTGTCTATTCCTGCCATGGACTGTTCTTCTCCTTCCACTCCTTGCATCAGGTTGCTGCTGACGATTTTCCCCATCATTTCACCCTCCTCCTCATCATACATTGGCAGGGCCATCTTCCTTTCCATGAAGGGGTAATCTTGTGGCACTGACACAGCATCAGTCACTAATGGGTGGAAAAATAAATGAAAATAGCTAAATTAAATAAACAGCCTAAAAACAAGTAACCAAAATAATGCGATATTGGTAGACAGAAGGGCCAATCACGAAAAATGTGTTCGTCACGTTTGCGTGTGTCATCATCACAGTTACACACATTTTATTCATCACTTTAGCCATTTTTCGCACTAACAATCACCGTCCACTTTCTTAGATTAGCTGTCATATACAGGCGGATGGGAGAAAGCTTTAAAAGAGGCCTTAAACACCCCAGAACTAACGTTTCGAGTCGCCTGGCCGAATAATAAAAATAAATTGAGCGAACTTCCTCTTCTCCCTGCTCTTTCACAGAATTATTGGCGGAAGGTTTGCCGTGGCTAGGCGTCGTGCCTCGGTCGTATCTGCACACACGCACCGCACACACACCCTGGATCAACTTAAATAATTATTCAATTCTCGCCTTCATTTTTTTTTCGGACAAGCTAGGAATATCCTAGAGGATGTTTTGAATTTTTCTTTTTTTTTTTTTTAATGGATTTCTGCTTGTTCTTGTGTGCTGTGATAGGAGCCGAGGCCGACGAACGGACGGACCACAACTCCGGGGTCTGATGGAGCAGGCAGGCTGCAGCGTATCATGGCGCGACCCTCATCTCATTACCAAGAGTTAGATGGCGACATGCAAGCCGTAACACAGGTACCGTTTTTTTTATATCCTCTTTCTTTTTTTTGAATTTAAAAATATTCCTACACTCTTCAACGGCTGTCTTAACCCCCGTATATTACTTCCAAATCGTTATTCTCTTTTTCTTTATGTTCATTTTCGTCTAAAACCTAAGCGGAATAATCCAATAATTCTTTGAATCGGAAAGGGAGGCGTCGTCCCCGTGTTCACGTCAGAAATGAACATTTCTCCTTCCTTCTTCCATTCATTTCTCGATAACATTGGCTCGTTGCCTCCTGTTTTAAAAATCTATATTGTAGGAATTTATGTTACTGATTTATCGACTGGTTTGTCATTGATTAACTTCCCTGTATGTTGGAATAAGGCTGCAGTTTCAGCTCCTTATCGTTTTGTTTTTAGGAAATAAATAAATCCAACAGTTTTGAAAAGATGCCAGAATGAATAAGTCAGTCACTCACTTGTTGGATTGCCTTCCTGGTTTGACGATGATGAACTGGACCCACAACCACATTTATGGCTTTCCCCTCTCTTTTTGTTTATTTTTTTTGCCTTTTCTTCCCCGAAATTCTATTTTTCTACATTTCTAACCTGTCTTTCCGTCTCTAGGTCTTTTTTTGTTTATTTTTTGCCTTTTCTTTCCCCCCCTCAAAACTACTTTCGCTTTCCATTTCGCGAACCAAAATATTCCCTATCTATTATTATTAATTTTTAGACTACTATTTCTATTTTTCAGTTGCTTTTTTTTTTTAATCGTGAAAATTGAGATGAGGGTAAATAGTAGTCTAAAATTATTATTAATAATAATTAACTATACTTCGTCTAATAAAAATACATAATGAAAATAATCCTTGTTTTAATCTCCGACTTTTTTCTTTGTTTATATTTTACTTTTTCTTCGCCAAAATTCTATTCTACTTTCGCTTTCGATTTGGCGAGCAAAAATATTCCATAGATTTCGCCTTTTTTTTCTTTTTTCATTATAAACAAAAAATAAATAAAATGTGTAGGTTGGCTTTTATTTCCTCTTCCTGTTTATTGTAGATCGATATGGTTGTTAAAAAAATCGCTATGCATGGTTTGATAATAAGGGAAAATATTACATTTCAATTTTATATCGCAAACGTGTGGGAATAAAGATGTCTAACTGTTGCTGATATTTAGAAATGATGGCGATTTTTCCCCTCGTCTCATATTGCGAGTAATCTTGAAACTTTTTTCAATTACATTTTCGA
Organism: Thysanoteuthis rhombus; assembly: GCA_963457665.1. Lineage (NCBI taxonomy): Eukaryota > Metazoa > Mollusca > Cephalopoda > Oegopsida > Thysanoteuthidae > Thysanoteuthis > Thysanoteuthis major. Next base: position 7,525,445 of record OY735220.1, on the reverse strand, counting down.
TTCAAAGAAAGCAAATATGAATATTCATTAGAGAAATCCCTTTGACAAGTTTTAAAAGGCATTTTGTTAGTAAGTCACGAAGAAATATCTTCTTTTTCAAGAAGAAGAATGTTTTGTGCTTTTTAGTCAAAGAAAAATGGTCTCACACTACTAACTGGTATAATTTTACTGTCAATTGTATTCGTCTTCATTGAACCATCCACATTTTTTTTCACTAACCCCGGTAATTTTACAGAAGTATTAAAACATATTATTTGTAATATGATCCCCAATAAAAATAATATGGTTTCTAATTTAGATCTAATTACTTTTTTTTTCTTTACCTTGACGACACTTTCATTTTCCCCTTTTTGTAGGTTGACAACAGCGAACAAATGTCTCGAAACGAAAATTAAATTTTCCTACACTTTATTTGATTTATTGCTTATATAAGATTTCAAATTTATGTTAACCATAAACAATAATGTCCATTCCAACGAAGGAATGAAGGTTTTTATTATTATTCATCTTTTAAGGTTTTAGTGTTGACTGTGACACTCACGATGACGACTTTTACGTCCGTCTTTCATAAAAGTGTCAGTTTGAGTTTGATGACAGAAAATTACCATGTCCTTTTTCTTTCTTTTTAATATGGACAAATATTAGTGAGAAGATTTGTTTAATTTTAATTTTATTCGTTTAATTATTCTTTTGTTTTCATTTGCTTTATTTTGTTCTTTTGTTTTCGTTTTTTTTAGGGTGGGTGAGAGAAGTTGTTGATGAATATAAAAAAATAGAAATAAGGTGTTCCCGTCTCTAATATCTAATTCAATTTAATATCTAATCTAATAATTTTATATTCTTTCCATCCTTATAAACTTAAATGTGTTAAGGCAAAGGTATTTCCGCCCTTCCGTAGTTGATTTCACCAATGGTTTTTTTTCGGCTGGTGACGTATTTCGAAAGAATACCCATTGAATCCATGCACAGAAGTAGAGCTAAAATGTTGAATGATGAAGAATAATTTATTTTTTATTGAAGAAGTGACATTGACATAGAAAGCTGCATAAAAATAATGTGGATGTCGCTTATCTAACGAATCCTTCTTCGCATCATACTTTTAATATTATTATTATATTTTTTTGTTCAATCTTTTTCTTCAACTGTATTTTATTTTTTGACATGTTTTAGGGACTCTTAGACATTCGATGATTCAAGTTCTTCTAATTTTGTTGGATTTCTTAAAAAACCGTGTTTAAGTACCGACTGACTCGCGACTACACCGTTCATTTTTTTTCCTATTGTGAAAAAAAAAAAGACAGAAAGATGGAATTAATAACAATCCCATTAAAATAAGATTGAATGAGAATGTTTCAGTTTGAATGACAAATATAATACAACCAATTTGTGAAGAAATGCCACTATTTCCATAGCAGTTTAATCATTCAGGTAATCCTTGGTTTGACGGGTCCAAAATACGGTAGCATGCCTGGCTTCAAAAATGGCTAAAATTGATGGTTAGATTTTCCAATGACTGGCTTTGAAAAGCTAATTAATGACTTCTGTATTCATTATTGTGTTATTACGTTGTACTTTGTATAATAATACTTTTTTTTTGCCTTTTCATGAGTTTTGAAGGGTTTGTATATACGTATAACATTTTAGCTTACAGTTCAATTTCTGGAAACGGAATCTAGCCACTTTTTTAAAGCCAGTCACTGAAAAATATAGCCAATTTTAATCATTTGTGGAGCCAGGCATGCTATTGTATTTTGGACCTTTCAAACCGAATTTTACCTTCAAGAAAAATCATGTTGATATCTGTTGATCCCTTCTTCCTCACTGTTGTTTTCTATAATTCACCCTTATTATTTGAACTTATTGACTAGAAGTGATTGCATGGTTCCCAAATTAGCTAGTTTTTGGTTATATATGGTTGATTTTTTTCGAATTCAGCCGATAAAAATCTACCATAGCCGATAAACTGGCCATTGATGAAATGATTAGTAAGTTTATTAACTGTAAATGTACAATTCTTACGGATAATTTGTTCTGGAGTTTCAAGTTGGCCTTAAATGAGTCATTTTCAGCTATAAACTTGGTTGGAAACGAAAAAATGTAGCCGATTCTAGCTATAAATAACCAACCATACTTGGCAACCCTGAGCAATTGATGTTGGACAAAAAGGAAAACAAATCACCTTCGATATCAGAACTGGGAAGAAAAACCTGTCTATCAAAGTGTGCAGGTATCTTGTTCCCTGTTATTAAAAGAGATAAAGTTATTATTTTGGGTAATAAAACAGAAACAGCAGATGACTCTGGATCCCTTATTATTTTGTGACCCCATGTTTATAATTTCGCATTTATTATTATTATTATATTAATCATTCGGTGTAGTGTAATTTTACTTTTCTGTAGTTTGATGAAAAAAGTCAAAAGTGAAACACCTAAAAATGTTAGTTTTATTTCTTCATTTATTTTTTATCATGTTTTCTTTTATTACTTTCACATAGTATTTCGTGATTGGGGAAGTAACCACTTACTCCGAGGCCTTACTTCCGTGAAAGTGGCGCAAAGTACATGCCTAGTTTCGCACTACATTTACATTGTAAATAGAACCCCCTCGTAAAATCTTACTGGACCTCGAGTTGGTTAATTTTCTATAACAAACAGGATATATTCTCCAGAATTAATTAGTATATGACTAATGATAATGAGCCTGTTCTTTTATTTATTCATTTAGCCATCTTCATCTTTGCAAAATATGTATAGCTTATATTTTCATTGTCAGAGTCAGTCATCGTGAAAATTACAGAAACGCGACAGCCATATTCCTCTTTATTTTCGTTCTCTCCATAAATGTAATCTTTCCTTTTTTAATTAATAAATGTTTTTATTTTCATTAATTCTCATCCATTAATTAAACAATTTTTCTTGTGGAAAATGTAATTCATATATTCAATCAGTGTCATTAATATCAGCCTGATATCAACACCGCTATCAGTTTAGTGGAGTAAGTGTGTGTGTGTGTAAGTGAAATGTCATTCATTTTATTTACATTCATTCATTTATCCCCCCCAACATGTCAGACGTCAACGGTTTTTTAATGCGCTAGCATCTATAGTGGCAATCGCTGTCACTGACTGACATACCGAAATGTATGTTAGATCCCTTGCTCAGCGTTGCCAATCTCGATGTTTTTCATGTGTCTACATGTGAGAAATTGCTATTGAGAGACTTTTCATAAAAAAAGTAAAATCTTTGATAAAACAAGTTAATAGAATATAAATGTTGGAGATTTAAGATCTCGTATTTCTTGGATTTTAGATCTGGAAAATAAGTGTTTGAAAATCATTTTTGACTTAATTTTAGATTTTAGACGTAAACTTGGAACCAACACTGCCTTCACTAGAGCTCCTTACAAGAAAGGAACCAGTGCATTTTTGGACTGACTCCCAGACTTGTTTGCAAATTCAGGAAATGTAGTGAAACATGTCCGTAATAAATTTAACGTTCAACTCGGAATGGTTGTAAAAATTTCGTGAAGCACCGCCCGTGAAATGTAGTAGGTTTCATTCATTCATAAAAGTAGTCATCCGCGCGTAAGCGATCACCTTCTCATTATTATTATTATTATTATTATTATCATTATCATTGTTGTTATTATTATTATTACTCCTCCCCCGTGATTTTTTTTCAACTATTCTTGCTATTATTATTTTCAGTTTCAAAACTGCTTTTTTTAAACTGACTATAACACTGAACTATTAAAGTAGACTAGTGAGGCTGACAAACTCAAACGAGTGTTTGTTTTTTAATTAAATTTGAGTGGATTTTACCTTCATCTGAACTTCATCTCAATTCTTTGTTGCTTTAAAAAGGAAAAGATAAAGGAAAAAAACTAGTCAAATTTAATAATAAAAATATCAATGTGTTATAGCAATAGTTTATCGAATAAATTAATTTTTGTTTTTTTTTTTCAATTTTTATTGGATGAAATATTATCAATTATTATTTTAAATTTTTAGGATTACTTTTATCGTAACTTTTGCAATAATCAAGCCAATAATAAATCAAGTTGAAGGTAAACGATAGTCATGAAAATTTAAAAAAAAATGATGAGTGATTTTGTTTTTATAGTCTGGAATTTCATTGAAGAAAAATGTGATGCCAGTTGAAAGAAACTTAAGAGAAATAATGAATGAAAAAATACAAAAGTGTTGAATTATTGAATTATTCTGCTGTTGTATGTCTGTTTTATTTATTTTTCCCAGGGAAAGGGATCGAAACGTAAAGGAGGGAAGTTTAAGCGGTCAGATGGCAGTTTTTCCGACAGTTCTAACAGCTTCATTCGACAGGTAGGTGTTGTTGTTATGATTGATTTACCTCCCTGCCAGCAGCCGAGCACAGGCAAACATGGCGACTCCTTCTTCATCACATCTTCATCATTAACCGCATTTATTTTCTTTCTGCACTACACATCTACCTTCTTCTGAAGGTAGAGCCTGATCTTCTCGGGTACAACACACTAATAATATCTCTCTGTGTCAGTCTGGCTCTGGCAGGATCTCTTCAGCGGCGCTTAATCCCTTTTTTTTCTTCTCTTCCTTTGTGTTTGTAAGACAGAAAAATGCCAAGAGAAATTGTGAAAAAAATAAAGAGAAAAAAATTAAACAAGTGAAAATAATTTGCCACAACTTTCTGCTTGAATTGTTACCATATGTATGTTTTTTTTATGTTGTTTTTAATTCTTCATGTTGTCTATATGTTATATATATATACATATATGTATATTAATTTTTCATGTCTTGAGAGTTCCCTTCCTTTTACATTTAGACTCGGACCCATTGTGTACCAGGTTACCTTAAACCAAGGGTCGCCAAAGTGGTCGATATCGACCCCTGGAGTTTGATGGGAATATCCAAGTGGTCTATAAATGGCTGGGGGTCAAAAGGAGGTCAATTAACGCCAGGAGGGATCTATTGAACTTAAGGGGCCTAAAAGCTAAAGAAATAAAAATAAGTAAAATACAACTTATATTGGTTGATATACACACACACATATATATATATATATATATATATATATATATATATATATATATATATATATATATATATATATATATATATATTTACATATATATATATATACATATATATACACATAATTATATACTATGAATTGAGTATGTTTTCAAAAGATTTGGTACGTTTTAGTGTGTGGTTTTGGTACTTTTGATAATTTTCTTTTGGTAGCCCTGCTTGTGGATCGATGAGGGATCATGTATTCTGTGAAGGGGTCGATGGTCTAAAAAGTTTGGCGACCCCTGCTTTAAATGAAACCCCTCAACCTGTATAGTGTAATCAAGTGACTTTCATGGCTTTTACTCTGGGCATCTAAGTGCTTATCACTGATATCACTTGAATGAATGATAACAATAGCTCTCAGGACTTTTTCAATAAAATGGTGTGATGTAAGAAATCATGTATTAATACAATTCATCCGTTCATACTGTTGCTGTTGTTGGTAGTAATTATGCTTTCGCTGTGTGTTTTAATAAAAAAGAGTATTAAAAGAGAGAAAGAGAGATGAATAGAGGAATAATTAATTGTTGAATAAAAAATGAAAATAACTCCAAAAATGTGGAGTTGGAGAAAATGAAAAAATGAAGAGCTAAATAAAAACCGGAACTTCTCAATAAAAATCAATACATATGTGTTGAAATCATCATTTATGATTTCATGGGAGAAGCTTTCTTGAATTGTGTTGGAGTTTCAAGTGTTTCATCAAAATTCACAATAGTTTATGCTGAGCTAAGTAAGTGAATCCAGGGAAACCATTGAGCATTAATAAACTTTTATTAATTTTTCATCGCTTATTAGCTAATAGATGAAACCCTAACCGATGTTTCACTAGACTCTTTTAAGCAACACTCGGATAAGTTTCTTAGTTTGCATCCAAATGAACCAACACTTGTTATGTCACAGGCTGACAAACTAATAGCAGTAGTTTAAAAGATATCAACCCCGCAGCAGTTAAGGAATGGTGGTGTTCCATGACCATTGCGAACCGGCAAAACTGTGAACTTTTTGTGTTGGGTGAGGCTAATGACATAATTCGCAATTGAACCAGGCATCAAACATTTTGACAGTCTATTAACTCTCATTCTTGATGAAAATGAGCCAAAGTATAATAAAGAGTATCATTATAAGGGTGTACTTGTTACATAACCATGCAATGCATATCAATGAACAACTTTCTATTTCTTCAGAAATAATATGAATATGTACTTCTTATTTAGTGACTTTGCAATGAGGCTCTAATCATTAACATAACTATATGGTTATTTTGTATGATATTTTGATTTTTCACTTGAAAAACGTCTTTTCTTTTTGTGAAATACATTTTCAATCTTTAAAACCTAATTATCAGTGACCCAACACAACTAGAGATTATTTATTTTAGATAGAATATTGATTTGAAAAGATTTATTTGTATTGAATCTATTTGAATATTCTCTAGAACTTTAGCATACCATTTGAACCTATCTCAAGTATTTCTTTGAACATTCAAAATTGTTGTTTCACTTTGATAAGTTAAATATACTAAATTGTAAAATGAATTTATGAAAGACAGAACAAATTATTTTCCTATTACCAATGTCAATCTATTTAACAGACCCACTTAGAAAAGATTGGAAATGAATGAGTTGAAACACTGAGATTCAAAAAAAAGAGTATCTAAGAGGACATTTTTCGGTGGAAAAAATCCTGACACTGAACCTGTTATATATTCAATAACTTTTCAACTGTATCATAATTTTCTTGAAGAAATAGTTTTGATAATATTGAAAATATTGTATCAAATGTAGAATCCGGACCCTGAAATTCATTCAAGTCAAGAGTGCAAGTTTTTTGATTACTATGTAATCAAATTTTGATTCAATTTAAACAAAATAGGAATAAAATGTAGAACTCAGACCCCTTTAAGTACGTAAAAGAATATAATGAAGAAAGAGTATCACAAAATATGAAAAACTTATCAATTGAATAAATTTTGATTGCAGTCTTATCTGAAAATTTGTGCTTTCTCAATTTTGAGGTCCAGATTCAACATTTGATCCCAAATATTTCTACTGGATAAGAAATTTATTCTGCTCGGAAATGAAATAACTTGCAGTGAGTTAGAAACAGAACTACAGACCTTGTAATGTCAAGTGTTTAGTCATGTGATGAAAGTTATTCTATCAGACTTTTGATGGTAGACTTCAATGACAACATATTCAAGTATATTTGCCAAAGCAAAGTTGTTCTCATCTTTTTAAGGAATAAGAAATTGTAACATTTTTAAAGGTCAGACTGTTTTAAAAGGTTGCATATTTCTAGTGTACACAAAATATATGGTTCTAGGACAACTGCCCCCTCCCCCGGATAATTGCTCCCGGATAATTGCTCCCTGACTGTAGCATAGCAACTTTAAAGTCAAAGTTAAAGTTAGTGGGGATGAAGTAGTTGGCTGTGTAAATGATCACACCCATGGGGAAATCATCTAGGAAGCATTTGTCAAGAGTTATCGGGAGTGTAGTTCTGGTAGGAGCAATTCTTCTGGATGCAATTATCCTGATACGAAAATGTATATGTCTATAAACTATGGGCAACTCCCTACTTTGATTCTTCATCATTTCTGTGTTCTAAATTTCTATCAACCACTCATACGAAATATGTGATCGAAATTATCTCCCTGAACATTTCTAACCATTCATTGTGACTGTGTAGAGTTATGAGGCTATTAACTGGTACTGACCTTTTAGCTGTCAGGTTTTCTTTGTATAGTTTGATATTATACGTGTAAATTCCTGGATTAAGATCAATTCTGTGTCGTTTGATTGTTGTATGGAAAATACTTTTATAGAGAGTTATATGTATTTTAGCTGTATCTGGTTAGGACCCATTCTTTGTAAATGTATATAGGGGATAACTTAGTGTCTACAGGGCCATCCAGTAGTATGGACACTCCAGGCAGTTGCCCAGGAGCCTCATGATTTTGGGGGACCTAAAATTCAATATGAAAAGTTGGGTTCAGGGGCCCAAGTACATTGCTTTGCCTGGGAACTCCAAATATTCTCAAGATGGCCCTGAGTGACAACTAATACATATTCTCACTCGTAAGCTCAAAACATGATGGAATTTTATGTGTAGGATAACCATTTTTATATACTATACTGATATTGTGGATTATATCTTTATTTCACAATAGACTTTTAGGATTTCTCTCAATCTCTAACTTTAGAAATCACATTTTACACCTTTTCAAATTGTTATGGCTGCTTTGAAGTAGTGATGAAATTTGGAAAGTTTAGCTTTATTCTTTTTTATGACCTACTCTTTCATTGAATACAGTTTTCCTTTGCCATTTGTGGATTTTCCATTCGCAGTTTCAATAATTAATGGCTCAGTCTTTGATGGGAATGTTTTGTGGCGTACTGCAAGAAAACGCATCATAGAAAATACTCTATACAGAATAAATAAATGTAAGTTTAGGAAATCATAAAAGTATAATTTAAAATAGCAACAACCACAGACTTCTGTCAAAAAGCGACACGTGTCCTTAAAAACATCAGGACCTTATCTATTAATTTTATTGTGATAATCTTTGTGTTAACAAGAAGAAGAAAGATTGTAGAAAGCTGGTTTATCTAATTATATTTTAGACATTCAAATTTTTCTTTCCAATTCACTGTACTGCAGTTTTGTGAAACATATGGCTTTTGTTGATTAACTGTACAATATTTTTACTGGATGCTTTACTGTTTTTATTCATTTATCCACAATTTTGGAATGGTGATGTGGTTGCTTATCAAAACGTTTATGTAAAAGATTTGTGATTTTTGGGAACCACAAGGATTTAGGTGGAGATCATCAAAAACTATTTGCAGATTCAGTACAGTCATGCCACTCATTGGGAATGATAGAGAATAGCTGAATTCTTCTTTTGATGGCAATAGAGAAACTTTTGAACAATTTCATACTTCTTTTGTGTGTGCTATTTCAACTACAGAAAAAATTGATCTCTGGGAAGTGTAAACTGATAATACCATATCTATAAGTGGAATAAAGTTGAAAATTTTTTTTTCGAATATTGAATATATTTGAACTAAATTCATATGCTGTGTTCTGTTTTAATAATATTTTATTCCCTAAGCTCTTTGATCGTGTGAATTGTCTTTCAGAATATCACAGTATAAAAATAGGTCAGAATATACAAACAAACTATCTAGTTGAAATGATATCTCATTTTTACAATTTTCAAAAATATCAGTATTCTTTATATTTAGAAGAACTTAGGAGACATGTTATATATGATATGCTGAATCAGCAAAATTGCGTAATTAGTGAAATCTACATATTTTTTGTAAAAAAAATTAGATTTCACTTTGATTATATAAATTTGAGACCATAAAGAATTTTTTTTTATATCCTTGATTTGATTGAATAAAGTTTTGATCAAATTGAAATTATGTATTTATTTATATTTTGTAAAAAAATGTTGAAACTTTGCTGATTCACAGTAACATATACATGAAGATGGAGTTTTTCCATGAAGTAAAAAAGTTGATATAAGGTTGATATAGTGAACAAATAAAATTTATGGTAGTTGCATCAGGGAAAAATAATGGTATAGGTTATAAATAAGTATGTTTAATTATGAGGGAGAATGGATGAATAGATAAATGAGAAATGATAATTCTTGTTCATTTCTCAAACATCATCATGAATATTTGAAACTGTCAACCAAAACTGTCAAAGTAGATTTCTTCAGTTTTTGAATTGGTCTGGCTGGCTCTTTATGTATGTATGTATGTATGTATGTATGTATGTATGTATGACGCATACAGGCTGCACCACAAATGGAGCTAGAGAGCTGAAAATTTGAACATTTACTCATTATCATGTCCAGAAGAAATGTTTTTCTATTCTTTAAAAATTCCTCCCTATAATAGAATCTTAGTGGGGGGGGGGTCCAATTCAATGTAAATTTATGCTAAATTGATTTCTTTGTTTGTTTCCAACAACATTCAAACTTATTTTTTGAAAATTCAGACTTTTTCAATGATCTCTGTCCAACAAAAGATGAGAGGAGTACCTTTTTCATTCATCATCCTTTTTTCCGATTGATCACCCCCAATGGCTTGTTACCAAAAAACATTGGTTGTATAACAGTTTCTATTGAGTAACTCACCAGACCTGTCTCTCTTTATTAATCAGTCTTCTACTAAAAAAATCTTCGATATCCTAGATTATAATCTTTCCACTCAGCACCTTGTGATGCACTTGGACACATCAACACTGATGCTTCGAGGGGTCGTTGGATGATTCAAGTCTTTCAACAATCAGACACCCTCACTCAGGCAACTCAGCCTAGGTTGATCAAGCCCTCAGCTTGTGTCCATGTACTACTACCTCAACTGTGGCTCTTGTCTCCTGATCCACAGCCTCTTTGAAACAACCTCTGCTGCCTTTGTAATCAACTTAATGGCCTTTCACATACTGGCTCCTGTGATGTCCAGCATGTTACAGATCCTGCAGAAGAGCCAGCCCGTGAACTCCCTGCATCTTGCCACAATTGACTCACATCTCGCTTGCCACTCATTGGTTCTAACAGCTCAGCATACTTTGCCTCTCCTTCCTGTTCATTCCTCAATGTGGTCCTGCCATCATGGGCATCCACTGCCACTTCTCCGAGGGGGTGGGGCGACAACAAAAGGATATATTTTCAGGAGTGGGCCAAAGGATATATCCGGAATGCATCTTAGCAGCAACCCTTTTACCAGCGAAGAATAATACCATCCTTCTATTTGGGCACATTAAGTTGGGGTTACATAAAACAATTGTACAGTATCATTGACTTTTATTGATTATTAGGTTCCAACTTTCAAATCCCCTCACCATAGATGAGAGGGCCTGGTCCAGCAGGTAACAGATATCCATTTGCCCCCGCACTCCCAGCAGACGCCCAGGCAGGGAGTGGTGAGTTTCAAGAATATGATCTGTTCGGAGACTTCTGTCACGGCAACTGTTTCCCAAACTTCAGTTGCTTCTTGCAAGCAGATGAGTACTTTCATTTATTCATAATGATCTATGTTGAGAATATGTGTAAGAATGATTTTGTAAACAAAGTTTGTTTAAATAATTTTTTTTATTCAATGGTTGCTATATCCATAAAATAAGGTTATTTACAAAAAATTGTCTTGGTATGTTTTGACTTTTATGTTTTAAATGGGAAACCATAAATAGTTGTATCTGTAGAATATGACACGTGAACGGTTGTGTATTTTGGAAAAATATGTAATTATTAAATTTCTTTTGATAGAAAGCAGTTCTTTGTTAACCTCATTTCATTTATCATTTTAATCTCATCACTTGCTCTGGCCGACTGTGGAGACACCACAATTGACTTGGCAACCATATTTCTCCATCCCTCTTTGTTCTGAGACTCTCTAAAGGCGTTGCTCAGTATCATGCTAGTCCATTCTGGGATAGAAGTGGTTGTCATTGTCATGTGGCTGGGTTAAGACAGATAAAACCTGGTAGAGCCCATCTCTCTGTGAGCTTTAATTTTTATTTTAATATATAGATTTCAAATCCCAGACTTGATCATCACTAGAAAAGATTCATTTTTATTTCCCTCGGTTTTTCCTTACTTTGATTCTTTTTATTAACAAAATGAACCAACCAAAGACACTACAAATCAAAGAATCAAATCAACACAGCCCCACGAATTGCCTGATCAATCAGCCAGGATCTTCTCTCTTTGAGTGTATACATGTGTCTTCTAGTGATCCTGATTACATTTTTGGGGCTACAGCCTTGAAAATTAGCATGAGTACAACACTATACTCCCTCTAAAAATATTTTTCCTTGTTTTAAAAAAAATGCCATTTAAGGTCTCATCGGTACTTTTGGACCAACGATTCCCAAATCCTGTACTGGAATTTTTGAGATAATTTTAGATAAAAGATCTATTTTGTTTATATATTTAGTTTTGGTACACATGCAGACTATGGTGGTTCATTTATGCGAGGTACAGATATTCCTCTTATCTAGTTTATGCTTAATTACTATCTTATCTTAATGACTGCAACTCATTTTCATGTGTAACAGGTAAATGTTATCATTCATTTTTGTATTATATATATCTATTTGATATATCTATTTATGCAATATGTATGTATATACATATATATAAATATGTATATATATATATATATATATATATTTAGCATCAGATTCATAATGCAGAGTTTTCAATGAAAAACCTTAGCATTGTGGCTCTAAAAATAACAATGATATTGTCAGTGAAAATTTATGAAATTATGATTGCAATTTTCTCAACTTCTTGAAAATTTCATGTTAGGCATTTATTATACACTGATCGTTTGAGATGCCAGCTGTCAGCCAATCACAATCATGGTGCTAGTATCTCACCGACTGAACAGAATATATGGACCACTACTATACTCAGAAATAGATTGCATGACTGTCTGCCCAAGGATGAGGCACATTTTTTTGTGTGACTATAAAACCTTTTTCTAGTGTGATAACTAACTCTATTTTGATAGCAAATGATGGGGGAAGGATTGAAATAGTGTTATCCAACATTTTGCAAGGTGTGGTGCGTTGGGCACTTATCATGCATGGCCACTTATAGACCTGATATAATGAGGCTTAATATAATGCGGAATTGCTGATAATGCGGTTTGAGCATGTTTTAAGTCAGATTTACTTGAAACTTGATAGGAAGATATTCTTTGATAAAATGCTTCTTATTTAAAATTATCTTTTATTCAGGGTCACATGATCAGGCAATGGCATTTAAACTTTACAGTGGACACCTCATTGAATTTTTGGTTCTCGTTTTAATTTAAGTCTCAATAAATGCGATACTTTGACTTCATAATCATCACATTGGTTGATTCATAATTATACACTGTGGATTTGGTACGTTTTAGGCTGTGTTATTGGTACATTTAATAAATTTCTTTTGGCAGCCCAACCTGCGGGTCGATGAGGAATCAAAGATCTCTTGAAGGAGTCGATGGTCTAAAAAGTTTGGCGACCCCTGATTTAGGGTAAAGTCTTTCATTAAAAAAAAATTCAGCTGGTGGTAATGAATAACAATTCTCTTTTGTTGCCAATTTCTTCAAATATATTTATCATAATAGATTTTGATTTCATATTCTTTTAACATTTGAAATCATATTAATGAATTCAAATAAAAAAACAAGGGGAATAAGTTCTGATTGAAATTACTATATATGTACAAGCAAAGAGTAATGTTTTTTTTTAATTATTACTGTTGTTGGTTTTATAGGGAACTATATTCCCATAACCACGCTTATATCTTTTTAAATAAAAACATAAAGTTATATTTGTCGCACAATGTTAGTCATTGCACCTTATTCCTCCATTTCACTGATGCCCACGTTTGTTCTGTTTTTTGTGTATAAATTCCTGTTTCAGGTTCGATGAAATTGTATTGATGGTTTACAATGAAATGATGCAACCCTGTTGTATTCAACTCCCGAGTGGAGTAATCATGCCCCCAAATCTGAATGGATAGTAAATCCTTCAGTTATGTACTCCTCAATGATATTAAAAAGAGTTTCAGAGTATTGGTTACAGTTTCTGCTGTTTAATAGCATTGTCTGAGTCACGGGCGTTTGGAAACTCTTTGATTAAGGGGAGTACAGAGGGCTTTATTTGCCCCAAATTTTCACACTGTTTTGCTCATACATCTATTGTCTGGAGAATCATTGCACAAAAAGCAGAACGTTTGTGGAATTGATAAAATAGAAGCAATGATAGGAGTATAGATAATGAAGAAGTACCATTTTGTAAAGAGGATGAAGAAAAAAGAAACATTTTTTACATCATTCAATGAGTTTTTCAGAGTATTGAACTCCTTCTTTATGTTCACAAAACGTTAAGGATGGTTCAGTCTTAGGCCTTCTTCAGATGTAATACATAATATCCATAAGGGAAGCAAATTTTTTTAGGATGTCTTTCTCCTGTAGTATGAAGAAAGAGACCAGAAAAGAGGCTCTCTTTCAGATAATACAGGTATTACACATTACACCTGAAGAAGGACTAAAATTGAATCAGCCGAAACATTGTGTTAGCAGCATAAACAAGAAAGAGTTTAGTAGTCGGAAAAACTCTTTGAATGTTAAGGACCTTTCTCTAAATCATACACACTATTTTCACTTCATTTCTCTTTGCTATTTATACTGTTATAAGTCTACAGGATTTTAGATTTTTTATTGGTTGAATTTCAATTTCAAATTCTTTAATAACTGTTCTTTATTAAATGTGAAAATGCATTGACTGTATAAATATGTATGTACTTAATTCCAATTGAGATTTTCAAATGACTCCTTTATATTCTTTCCTTGATATTAAACTATGTGTTGAACAATATGCTCTCTATTTTGATTGATGTTTCAAATAGCAGGGAAAACATTTTAGATTTAAGGTAGGTAAACAGCTAAGTGACTTGTATATTTTTTCTATATTACACAATATTTGGTTAATTTTTTGTTTCAGATATTTTTTATTCCAGTTCTTTTTCACAAATTTTCAATTTTTTGAACTGAGATTCAACTGTCATTTCATGAATTCATTTTCAATAGGCAAACATCAAGCAAGATGGGAACATTTTCTTTTTTAAAATTTTCTCATGAATCCAAAAAATATGTCACAATTTGGGTAAATAAGTTATACTTAAAACCATAACTTTGAACTATCAAAGCATAGTATCATATATTTGGGATTTTGTTGAACTTTTGAAAAATCGGATCAAATATAGAATTCAGATCCCCAAATTGATTCAAGTCAAAAGCGCAAGTTTTCAGGTTGTAATATAATTGAAATTCAATTTGATTAAAGTTTTACAAATTTTGTGATGCTATTATTCACAATATTCATTTATGCAGTTGAAGGGGTCTGAATTCTACATTTCATTCTTGTTTTGATTAAATCAGATTACGGCGTAATCTGAAAATTTGTGCTTTTGACTTCGGTGATACAAGTTCAAATGCACCTAAATGTATAAAGTTGAAGATAAAGGTTAAAGCGTCCGTCTCTCAAGAGACAACTCGTATTGGAGTATAAACAGCTGTTGAAGAAGTCCCCGTTTCCTTTCAGCTTAGTGATCCTTGCATGTTTCAAATCTGGTTGAGACCAGGACTATATTCTTAGTAGTTTTTATGATCACCCCATCGCAGGTTGTAAGTCTACCAAAAGGATACTTCCACCGTAATCACGCAACTTAGAATGTACTCAATTAGCTGCTGAATGCGCAGGGAAATTAATCCTAATGAAGAATTTTCAACACTCTTTGCTCATACTGGGAATTGAACCAGGGACCTTTCATCCATTATACTATATGAGTAGACTTCCTGAAAGCATTCTTGGAGATGATTTGTATGGTCCACAAATCCATAATAGAAAAATCTTGTTTTAGATGTTTAAAAGCATGTTTGTTTGTTTTTTAATGAAATAAAGCCAGATCTTTTCCGTTGGTATGCTCATTTTCTAACATTTTTATAAATCATTTTGTTAAAAGCAGAATTTACTGTCATTCATTTTTGGAGAAATTAATATTATCGCAACTTTTCATTATATTTCATTCATGAAAAATGATTTATTACATAGAATTATTTTCAAATAGGGCCTTTTGAGTTTTTTTCAGTTTGAGGGAAAATATCCTTTTCTGGAGATAAATCTTAGATGATGTGGTGAGAGTGAAATCTATGAAATTTGACTGAGATTGCTTTCATAAGCACAAGACTAACTATAGTCAACTTTGTAGGGTTTATTAATTTTTAGACTATTATTTACCTTTATCTTAAGATGAAAGTAAAATAGTAGTCTAGAAATTATTAAAAATGAAGTATGTACATTAATTCTAGAAAGTGAATAACGCTGACAATATTTCAAGGCCAAATTCATGAACTTTATCGGGTGAATATACTGTATATTTTGGGAAGATGAACTTTAAACAAGACAAGACACCAATTTCAGTCTGAATTTCATGGTTTCAGCTCTCTATTTGGTTTCTGTTTTTGTATTAGTTCTTTTAGGGGTGTTTTTCAAATACTTCAGGTGTTGTCTCATCCACCGAAACATTCAGTATTTTGGTCTGATATATCTTACTTTTTTTCCTGCTGATATCAATGATGTGAAAATTTCTCAAATAAATTCCCCACTTGATTGTAGGGTTTTTTATGACTTTCTAATTGAATAAAATAGAATGAAAGAAAATAATTCCCAAAAATCCTTTTACGAAAAAATGCAATGTTGCCAAATCTATGATTCTAAAATTTACTTTCTTTCAAATTAAAATTGGAAAAGATCAAAGAATCCAAAGAGAGAGAGAGAGAGAGAGAGAGAGAGAGAGAGAGAGAGAGAGAGAGAGAGAGAGAGAGAGAGAGAGGTAAATAAGAGATTTACAATATTTGTATTTCTAACCTATTTTTCATGGTCATAATAGAATGTCATTATGTCAGAAAAGACCAAATTAAGAGAACATAAGTGAGAAAAACTATCATTCCAAAAGAAATTATTAATCCTTGCCACTCATATATGCTTCTATTTACCTTGTAAATTGAGCAGTGGTGGTGGTTAAATTGTTACCTTGATGTTAACACTACCAGTTTGGTTTGAACTGTAAATTCTTGTTCTGAAAAAAAAAAAAGAAAAAAAAAGTATGCACGGTCAGGAATGGGCAAAGTCCTTCATAGATATATGGAGTATTTTAACCAGTCTGTTGTGGGTAGTGGTGATAAAAACCTATGAGAATTGGAAAGAGTGGCGATCAATGAATAAGTCACTTCTCTTGTCTTTTTTTGGGGTTGTGATCAATTATATCTCTAGCCTTTTGTTGGAAGTAATCCATTGAAAATTTGGAAAAAATGGTGATCAATGGATACATTACTTCTCCTGCCTTTTGTTGGCTTGTGATCACTAAAATGTCCAAATTTTCCAAAAAGCAAGTGTGAACACTGCCAAGACACAAACTAAGGGACCAATTGAGAATAAACTTTTTTAATAAATTGAACCCCACATTTCCAAAAACAAAGAAAATTTTTTTTCCACACTTATTGAGGGAAGTGTGTGTGTGTGAAATTTCAAGTTTCTATTATAAATGGTTCAGTCCGGGCAAAGTCCGGATACATAAATACATACGTACAAATGTCAGAAAAAAGTAAGAATTTCTCTTATTATTTTGGGAATTCTCTCAACAAGTGTTTGCATAATATCGCAATATAGTACCCATTTCAAACTAATTTTGATTGTAGATGTGGTGGGGACATGAAGGCAATGTCCAACCATCAAATAGAGGGAAGGGTGTAGTTGTAAAACGGTTGGGAACCACTGTATCAAAGTACGTTCGTAACTCGTCTTTGAGAATCCGTCTGTTGTGTGCATGAGAGAGTGTGAAAAAGATGGTGAGAATAGGCAGGTGGAGATTACTTTGGTCAATGTTTTGCATTGCAATGGCACTTCACAAATCAGGACTCAGACTGGTTGCTTTGAAAGCATGTCAATCATCAGGTTATTAAATGGATCTAGAATCCTGTTTATAATTTAACAATTCACCTGTTTGCTATTGAATCATCCTAGCCTCACAAATGGCCTGATCAACCCGCCAAGTGGGCTACAGATTCTTCTACCTTCGCTCATTTATGTCTGTGTGTGTGTGTGTGTGTGTGTGTGTGTGTGTGTGTGTGTGTCTGCATGTCTGCACACTCCTGGGCACATTTTTGGGGTTACAATCATGCAAATGTACAAAGGTACACCTCTAGCCACCATCTAAAAACGGTCTTTTTATTTCTTCAAAAAATGCCTTTTTGGATCTCTATTGTCATTTTGGAACAACAATGCCCCAAATTTTGTCCCGGTATTTTTTAGATAATTTTAGATAAAAGATCTATTCTTTGGGGATAATTTCTGATTAAAGATTCATTTTTTTGTGATAATTTTTTCAGATAATTAGTTTTGCTACACACGCTGGCTACAGTGATTCATATTATCTTTATTTTCAGTCTGCCAATCGCTTACATTACAAAAATAAAAAGCAGCATCAGACTGATGATGTGTTTTTGCCATTAATACTCACGCTTTCTTTGAATTAGATTAGGTTCATATCATATATCATATCATTTGAGCCTAGATTCATATATATTATTTGAGCCTAGGTTCATATCATATATATTATTTGAGCCTAGGTTCATATATCATATTATTTGAGCATAGGTTCATATCATGTATCATATTTCTAGGTTCATATCATATATCATATTATTTGAGCCTAGTCAAGCTATATGCCTCTTGACATTCATAGTTTGTGTACCGAAAATGCACTCGCAAAACACTCCCTCCCAAATTTTGTCAATCTTGAAAAAAGAAAAAGATCTTTCAAGGAAAGAATAATGGTATGATAACTTGGTTACCATGCCAACAGCAATCAAAAATAGATTGCTGAACCTTTATTAGAAAGCCATCCATGTTTTCTAAAACATTATAGCAATTCAGCTATATTTATAATGCGTCTTTAATAAGCATTGTTCTACTCAGTGATCATTGAAATTCATTTCCTGGTATTTTTAAACTATTGTTGAAGATATCAGCCTTTTTTTTTAATCCATCTTGAATAATATTATTTTATGTTATTTGACTTATGCTTTAACATTATATAAGATCATAAAGCAATGCCTTTTCCTAATCTGGAAACTTTTTCCAGGTTTTCTGTATTATTGATGAATCTATTGCTTTTAGTATTCTGTTTTCTGAAGAAACCTGGCTTGGCAAGCTGCCACTGTTCAATCTTTCACTTGTCATACACTTTCAATCTTTATCATAATGCTGATTATTTTTTTTTTAAAGAATGGCAATTGATGTATGTTAATATTCATCTTAAATACTCAACATTCGTCACTCTAGTATTGTTGAATAATGTGACCAATCATTTCCATATTGCTTGATGGTTACCTGATTAAGAGATGAAAATATTTTGTTTATTATAATTTTGAATACCTGCACCTGTTTGTTTTGATAATAATAAAAGTGAATTTAATGCTGAATAAACTTAATTTTATTTGTTAGAAATGAAGAAATAAAACTGTATTAAATTATGTATCAGTCTTGAAAACCACAAAATCACTGTATTTTTCGGTGCTGAAGATTTTTTCTTCCAAAAGTAAGTCTCAGAAATTTACCCAGTATCATTCAGGTCAAAAGTTACTTTTTTTTCACAGGCCTATTCTATTTTTCTTTTTTTTTTTCAAAATTTTGCAAGTTAAAATTTGGATGTGTCCTTGAGACTGAGTGTCCTCAACACTGGGAAATTGGTAAATAGAAGCTTGATTATCTTTTTATTTGCATACCTAGAAGATAGAATCTTCAAGAAACCTGTTCATGTAATGAAAATGTAAAAGAAACGTTGGAAGAAATTCATTTTGCTTTAGTGCCTTCCTTTTACCTCTAAATCATAATGAGAGAGCATTCTCATTGTGCAACATAAATTCATACAAAGGAAATAGAATGCCAATTTCAAGGGAAATAACGTCTGACTGATATTGATCAATTGGTGATTTTCTTAAAAATCCAATTCACAGAAGATTACCACTATTTTTATGGTATTCATTGAAGAGTTCCATTCAATTGCAAGTCCTCTATTTAAGAGTTGAAGCAGTATTTGCTTGCAGCTTTGAACATAGAATCTTGCTACTGGGTACCGTAAAATTTAAGAATTAGGTTCTGAGGAATGTTTTAGATATCTTTGATGAATCTATAGAAATTGTTAGGTTTTGAATCCTTCACTTCTGGTACATTTTCACTCCTCAATCTATCACTTGGATGATGTTGGCTGATTGAGGAACTTGGCTTACTTTTGCCCCATGAGAAGCATAGGCCATTGACAACACTCTGTCAGTGCACTCAGCTCTGGGTGGTCTTTTCCAGAGACCTACAGGAGTCTTTGTCTCTGCATTGGTGTCTCTCGGACACATTTCTGAGCCTTCACTTCTTCCTTTTTCCCTGTGGGGTCCAGGTCAACCTAGTGATGTTGTTGGCAAGCTTCCTCAGGGTGTGGTTGATCCATCCTAACTTTCTTTTGGTGTCGCGATCAGTTTGTGGTTTGTTCTCTGATTTTAGAACCTACTTTTACCATATGTTCTTATTGACCTCCTATGTTTTTACAATGTTCTGTGATTTGTCCTCTCAATGAAAACAATAAAGCATTTATTACATTTCTAATACTTTATCATTGGTTGTTGGCATAAAATCACATTGTTCAGATCAGTCACAATTTATATATATATATACATGTGCAGAAAAAAGCAGCAACAACAACAGCAAATGGTAGCCAAGTCAACCCATTCAGTTGTTTTTCCTTTTACTGTATAAGTGAGATGTACTATATCAACTTTTAGGGGATATACTATAGCAAACAATCAGATACCTTTCCCCAAGAGTGAAAAGGATTTTCAGAGAAATTTATGTTAAATGTAAAATTTATCTTTGATTTTATACCAAAATCTTACATTAGTAATTGAAAAAATGTTTCTCATTCAATAGAAACTTATATTTAACTAGAAGTAGGTATCACATTCTTAACCATCATTAAAGCAAATTAGTGTAAAAATGATTTACGAAAAATGTATGTATGTATTTGAACTAGATTTATGAGCATTTTTTTACATTTAATAATGAGTTATCCTAGATCTGATTAAATTGTTTCAACACTGAGCTTGAAACCAGTAAAGTTTTATCACCACAGATAGATTTGATAATCTAAGCCAAGGGTTTTGAAACTTTGTAAACTCAAGGACGTGTTTTTTTAATTTTATTATTTAAAAAAAATTCTTTTTTTGTTTATATTGTAGCTGAAAAATCTGTTGTGCTACTAAGTAAATAGATCTTTTTGTAAGTTATGAATGAAACTACAATATCCTAGATATTTATCTAATCTAGCTCCTTAACTCTTGAATTCATGAACTGCTTTACACTGCTTGGATTGACAGTGGAGCTATTCTGTGGATAGAATAAACAGGAGCCATAAGTTCAACAATACATCCACCTTTTGTGGTAGGAGTAACAGAAAGAGGAAGATGGGCAGGTAGTCTCTCTTTGAGTCTATTGATTCTCATACTTGAAAAATATTGCTCAAATATTCTGCAAGTATTATTTTAAATAGAAATCATGAATAGCCATTTATAGCCTTTTTTGTAATTTTTGGCCTTTTTTAAATACAAAAATATGGACCTCAAACAATCTATCATCATATCATTAGCAGTTCGTTAGAAAAAAAATTGATCATAATTGTGTTCTTTTGATGACATCACACCTTTCAAAAGTATCACTCCTTTTAATGATGAAACATCTTTCTTCCTTTGTATTTCTGTTTTTTAACACAACTGGAACCAATGGACAGATTGACCAAAAAGTACCTAATAGAGATGTGTGGACACATCCTAAAATAATGGAACTCTTCTATGGATAGAATTGAAAAAAAAATTACTAAAAAGTGAAAAGGAGATAACTTTATTCAGTGATTACTTCCCTTGATATTAACAGTCAAATTTTTTGTATGAATTTAAGAATAAATAATTGAAATTAGTGAATTCAGCAAATCAATTGACCTGTCTTGAATAAAAAATTTCATCGGTGTCATCAGAAACTACAATTCTAAATCATTAGAACTAATTAACCAATCAATCTTATCATTTCTATAATTGTCCAACATCTTATTTTGGTTAATATAGGTTTCTTCAGTTTTGAAGTGCTTTTGCCTGGCTTGCTCTTTGTATGTGTCATGTGTACTGATCACACCAATGGAACTAGAAGGATGTAAATTTCAACATTTACTTCTTATTATACTTGGTAAAAGTTTTTTTTTGTTTTTTGAAAATTCTAACCCCAAATAAGTTTTTAGTGTGTGGGAGGGGCTCAATTCACTATGTAAATTTGTGCTAAATTGGTCCTTTAGTTTGTGTCTGGCAGTGTTTTCACTTGGTTTTTTGAAATTCAAACTTTTTAGTCATCACTGCCGAACAAAGTGTGAGAGAATTGACCTATTCATTGATCACCCCTTTTTTCTATTCTTTTAATTGTTGACCGCCAACATGGCATGCTGCCAAAAGGTATCGGTCATGTGATAGTTCCAATTGAGTGCCTTACCAGACCTGTTGAAAAATATTTCATTCTAATAGACATTTGCATTTCTCTATAAAATTAGGAATTTTGCCACATTTTAATAGAGACTTCTTTGATACAAGGATATTCATTTTTCTCAGAATACTTTAGCAGTGTTTAAAAGAAAAAAATCCTAAATCATCTTCAATTAATCTCTTCATGACTGACGAATTGATGAAGGTGAAATTTCTGAATAAATTAATAGTATACCTCATGGTGTGGAAAGGCGTGGTAACACCTGCTGGTAGGGAGGAACAAATGATCAAAACAACAAGTGATAAGGGAGTGCAGAGATCTAAATCAAATGTTGCTGTCTTTGTTCGGGAAAACACAAGACAAAGATTTTAACAAACAAACTTACTGAACACACACAGAAGATGGTGAAATGAAAAGGGTGAAAAATGAGTGGTCGAAACTATCTTTTATGGATAAATAAACCTTGAATGCAAAAAGTCTCATTTAGTTCTTCAGTGGTTGATTGATTCAAAATTTCATTTAAAAACTGTAAACTTTGTGCCATTAACAAAATTTTAGCAAAAGCATTTAAGAAGCACATTTCGTGAAAATTCTGTGTTTCAAGGTACAAAATCACTTAATTACACGCTGGTATACCTGATGGTTATTGCGTAGAAATTTATTCTACAGTGATAAGAATGTCTATTTCTAATCATAACAATTATGGTGCAATCAAGAACATTTGAATTACAAAGATGTAAACACAATCCTTGACTAATAAAGTAAGGATTACACAGTTTTTACTTGTATCTGATATTTGTAACTCTTAAATTCATATAAAAAGATTTTAAATATCAAACCCTGGGAATAACTTTGGATTAAAATTACTTCCCTTGCAGCATTAGGTAAGTTACCATTTTTTTTATCCAATTCACAAAAGAATTCCATTTTCTTTTTATTCTATCTATTGTGTTTTGGAGCAGTATAAAGCAGTTTATGAATTTAAGAGTCTATAATATGGAAAGAATGATTATTACCCATGTGTGTCCTCTAAGAGTGAGTGAACAAAAAATAATTTACATGCTTATTCTTTATGGGTAAGCCATATAAGCTTTAAAAACACAGAGATGTTTATTATGCAAATTAAAACCTCTTCTTATTTCTTCTCTTTTTATGTTCATTTTAGAACCAGTCAAAGGTATGATAACACCAACCTGTATAACATTAGTCACATTTCACACCACTCCACTGTGGTATATGTTTCAGCTTCAAAAGTTGTCTTTTGTTTGTTTGTGTAGAAGCATGATTAAGAGGGTGGGTGATGGGCTGAGAAATCAAACCACCTCCTATATCAGAGGCTCTCAACCAGGAGGGGATTACCCCATGGGGAAATTTTAGGCTTTCAGGGGGAGAATTGGGACCATAGATTGATAGATTTGAACTGCTGGAATATCAATCTTTTGGCACTGCTAGTATAGTTAAATTACTTATCCTATTTAAAAAATAATCCAAGTAAATGTAACATAGAAAAATTAAAAAAATTTTCAGTGTTATATGCATATCATTGGGAATACACCTTTTGAATCAATCTCAGATGGGGGAAATGACATTCTGAAACCTGGTGAAAAGGTTGCCTGGGCACAAAAGGTTGAGAACCTCTGTCCTATATCATAGAAAATTCCTGTTGTTTGTATTGTTGATTATCAAATGGAAGAACACAGGCTCTATATATTAAAAATTAAATATACTTGGCCAGTGCCCATTCCAAAAGTGCATGTTTAGGAGGGCCCGGATATATGGTGTATGGAGCAGCCTGCCGTAATTGTCGTGTAAAATAATTTTCCATCCGTCGTACAAAACTATGGCTTTGAATTATTTCGGTTAATTCTCTTCAGTGTTGCTAATTCAGATTTTCAATTCCTAATTTTTATTAGATTTCCCGTGAACCGCTAATCCAAAAAACTTTGAACTCAACACTGTAATGCTTTGAGTGCTGACTAATATATTTGGCAACTGTCAGCTTCGTAAAATGGCCAATTGTTGAGTAATCATAGTGTACCCACACACACACACACATACACGTATACACATATTTCTTCAATTATTAGTTGGATGCTACCCCCCCACCCCCCAATCTGTCAAGCTTGTTGTATCTTTTGGAAATCACATTTTGGCTGCACCTTTATCATATGGTTTCTTCTATTCATTAAGAGCAGCCATTCTCAACAGGGGCCATATGCCCCCCTCAGGGACCCTGGCACATTTGAAGGGGGCCATAGACTGAAATAATAATATTAATGAATTTCTGTCTGTCTGTTCATGATGCATCCCTATTTGACAGGGGGCCCTGAAAAGAGCTTTTAAGGGGGCTGTGGTCAAGGAAAGGTTGAGAATGGCTGATTAAGAGTGATTATTAATCAGTGGTGGGCACAGCTAATGGAAGTGCTAAACTGATAAACCACTAAAGATCTATCGGAAACAAAGATAATCACTAATTTTCAATTCTTAATGTATGAATTTTGTCTCAGTTTCTTTTTTCTGCTTCCAAAACCCTTAAAAACTGACCTAGAGAGCTGAAATTTTAATATTGTAGCTTGGACATAGAGCTTTCCAAAATCAAGTGATGATCAAGGTATACATGAATAATTAAATGTATAAATAAAATCTGATATCAATTCACATTCAACAAAGATTTTATTCAAAGCTGTATGTCCAAGCTACTGCATATTAAGATTTTAGCTCTTTAGATCTGTCTTCAAAGGTTTCGAAACAAAAAATGTACTGCTGAATTTATACAACAAAAGTTGGCGGTTATCGGTTATCAGTTTAGTTTTTTTGTGAGCTATGTCCACCACTGTTATTAATGCTTCTGTTTCCTGCTTTAACCATTTGGCTACCAAGTTAGTCCCGGTTGTTACTCTTTATCCTTGCACTTTCAAGCATGACACAAAATAGTACACTTTTGTTTTGCACTTTTCACAAATGCAAATCAGATGCCCTCACACATAGCAGAGAATGGTTACATGGTTATTTGATTTTTAATCGAACACCGTGAAAAATATTTATAAACTTGCCTAGTCAATGACTTGGAAAAAAGTCACAGGACTAAAAGTCACAGAACAAAAGTCATGATGTAGTTACCTAAAAACGTAATAGGAAGAAAATTTACAAATTTGGTTTCTGAGTAGGAAAAAAAAATTTTTTTTCTGAAATAAATATTTCAAGTAATTCATTCAATGTAAGTATATGCCAAATTGTTACCTTAGTTTGTGCCTGGCACCTTTATGCTATTTTTTTTTCTAATTTGGACTTCTCAGTGATCACAGCAAAGAAAAAGGCAAGAGAAGTGATTAATTCATTTATCACCCCTACTGCCAATTTTTAATTGATCATCCCCAACATGGAATGCTGCTTAAAGACATTGGTCACTTGACAGTGTCTATCTAATTACTTACCAGACCTGTTGAAATATGTTCAAACTGTGGTAGTATTTTCGTCAAGGTAATTCAATTTTACCACCACTCTGCCTAATTAATGTAAAGAACAGCAAATATGGGTGGTGGTGATTCATAATTTCTCTTGTTATGCTAGTTTTCATGTTGTGTACTGATAATAGTAATACACCTTATGCACTCAATTTGAAGCCATTGTTTTTGAATTTAGTGATTTTTATTTTTATTATTTTAGCTATTTCTTGGGTATTTGTGTTGCACATGTTTAACAGGAAGGAAATAAATATTCATATTTCACTGTTACTCTTGTTTTTTTTACTTATTTCATAATAGACCTGAGCCATAACAAAGCTCTTTATGACTAGAGGTATGTTTTCTTCAAGATTCTGACCAAAGAAATTGCGACCATTATGAAACATGAAAAGATTTCCGGCCAATGGAGAATCTCTGGAGCTCTGCACAGAATGGAAATATTCTATCTATGATTTAAACTCCTTATTAAATCTTACAAAATCTTACTGCTTACATTAGAAAAGAGAAAAATATGATGATTAAACATCATTAAATGATTTAGCCAAATTCAAATCAACTAATCTCAGAACTAGTCTGATGAGGAAGCCTGCGATTATAAACCAATCAGAATGCAGCTGAGCTTTCACTGCAAATAATCACGCTGGAACTGCCAAATTAGCCATTTTCCGGCTAGATCTGGCTGCTTTTTCAAATTTAGCCATTGAAAAAATTATGATAACTAAAAATCTGGCCAATTTAATGAAATATTTAGTAAGTTTGTAAAATCATTTGTATCAATGTTTTAATTAGATTTAGCATTTAATCCCTTGCAACACTTAATACGCTCGTTTGATGTAAATGATCCAAGCAGAATGAGAATATAAGTAATTTGTACATAAGGAAATGGGAAAAGCCTTGGGCCAGCGGTGGACTCATTTTAGCTGATGCTACGTGTATATATATAAATAGAATGTATGTATGGCTCAGCCTCATAAGCTAAGCCTATATTTCATGATATTGGTTTTTGACTTGGAAAATAGATTCCATTACTTTACAGTCATCGGAAGTGTGGAATAATGGTTAATAATTAATTGGGCTGGAGTAATCTCCCTTGTGTGGTGTCAGGTTATAATAATTGTTTCCTCGATGTTAGTTATGAATTCATTGTGAGGTGAAAGGGAGGAAGTTTGTGTTGAACTGAATCTAATCAATTGGGTAGATTGAAGGCAAGTGTTTTGCTAAAAGGATTTACCAGAGAAAGAACATTTTTACAGAGTTTAGAATGAAAAATCAAACTGAATTCAACTAGATATTTATTTACCAGAGATTCCAAGGCTATAATTTTAAATTATTACAACATTTGCTGTTGATAAAGCAATCAGTATGATTGAATTTATTTCTTGGAATCATTTGTGTATGTGTGAGAGAGAGGAAACTGATAATATTATCAAAAGCAGTTGTTCACAAACACTGTATTTAAAAAAAATTGAAAATCTTTTGACAATTTCATTCATTTTTGTACTGAAAAGTTGTCTTTAACAATGAATAAAATGACAATTCAGTGGGGGCCAAGATTTTCTAGACTTTTCTTATAACAATTACAGGATAATATTATCAAGCAAAGGATATCAAAATTGGAACTATTTACATCAATTGTTATAAATCTACATGATATATGGCTTCCTCTGTCAAAAACCGTCAAACAAAACTGTCACAGTGGGTTTCTTCAGTTTTCAAGTTGGTCCAGCTGGCCCTGTATGTATCATGCATAAAGACCTCACCTAAGGAGCTAGAGGACTGAAAATTTCAACATTTACTCCTTTGCATATCCAGAAAAAACTTTTTTTTTTGTTTTTTGAAAATTCTCCTCCTAGATAGATTTTTAGTGGGGGAAGAAGTTCAATTTGCAATGTAATTAATACTAAATTGGTCCCTAGTTTGTGTCTGGCTGCATTCATGCTTGTTTTTTGAAAAATTAGACTCTTTTTAGTGATCACTGCTCAACAAAAGGTGAGAGAACTTATTCATTGATCACCCTCTTTTTCAATTTTTAAATTAATCACCCCCAACACAACATAGTGCCAAAAGATGTTGGTCATGTGATGGTTCCTATTGAGTGACTAAACTAAGCTGTTTTGCATAGACTTTGATTTGAATTTTAGGTTAATTCCTGGTTTCTGTGTGTAAGATGGAGATAACTCCTGTTAGCCTTAGAACGAACCAAAAATTATCTCCCTTATCAAAGAACAGGAGTAGATACATAAATTATATTGCTTTGAATGACACAAATAAAATTGATAAAAAATCTTCATTTCCATACAAACCTTTAACATTTTATACTCTCGCCGACTCAATATTACGAACACTGTACATAAACATGAATAAAAACAACTTCATTTCTGTTCAAACCTTCAACGTTTCATACACTCACCCACTCGATATTAAAAATGGCACACAAATAATACAAATAAAAACCACTTTATTTTCATACAAACCTTTAACATTCTATGTACTGATCTGCTTGATGTTAAAAATTGCGCACTAGTAAATTAAAAAACGGTTTTGTTCCCGTACAAACCTTCAATGTTTAATACACTCACCCATTTGATGTTGAAAATGGCACACAAATAATACAGATAAAAACAACTTTTATTTTCTTGCAAACCTTCAATGTTCCATACTCTCATGCACTCAGTGTTAAAAATAGCACACAAATAAAATGAATAAAAACAGCTTTATTCCCATATAAACATTTGATGTTTTACACACACTCCCACTTGGTGTTAAAAATGGCACACAAATGAAATATATAAAAACAACTTTATTTCTATTCAAATCTTTGATGCTTTATACATTTACCCGCTCAATGTTAAAAATGGCACACCAATGATATGAATAAGAATAACTTTATTCCCATACAAACCTTTACCCTTTCATGCACTGACCTACTTGTTGTTAAGAATGACGCACAAATAAAAAAACAAATAATTTATTTAATTTTCAATGCAATAACAATATAATTCATATCCCTCGTAATTAGCAAATACATATCAAACAGAATTTTTCCAATACATTCTCCAAAACTCAATCCTAAAAGGAGAACAGTAACCTCACACCTATGAACCTAAAATAGATCTACAACATGACTCTGCCATAGGCCAACACCTACTGGACATCCCAGAACGTACAAGAGTTTATAATAAGAATTGCTTTAGAATTATAAGTGCAAGATTGTCTTTTCACGTGGGTATATTGGAATTGATCCACATAAAAACCCAGAAGCCAGTATTGTGCAGACAGAAAGAATCCATTTTTTCACTAAAAATCTTCAACTAACCCTTTAGTGCATTTTTGTTGGACATTCATAGTTCTGAGATCTGATTTCAAAACATTGTTTCCGATCGTAACGCCATTGATTATTGTTGTAAATCTAAACAATATTTTTTCAAATCCGAATTCTTATTGTCAACTATCTTTGATCACTTTCTGATGTTTTATCCTCTGAAGATGAAGAAAGTTTTTAAGGAAATATTTTGTGTAATACATATACGTATTTACTTCTGTTTTTCTCTGATAGCGGAGATCATTGCTTGTTCATTTTGAAGCTAACAGGAGTTATCTCCATTTTATGCACAGAAACTAGGAATCTACTGAATATTTTCCTCTCTTCAAATTTAAATGCAAATGGGTCCTGCCTAAAAGAGAGAACAAATGGAAGATTAATATGTTGTGGAAATTATAACACAAAATAATCTTTGTAAATGACGTACATATATTTCCAATGAGTATTAATTACTCAACATGATGACTGAATCTTAGTTTCTGTGCGTAAAATGGAGATAACTTCTGTCACCCTTGAGATGAAGAAAGGCTTATAGAATTATCTCCCACAAAAAATTTGGTGATAGATACTTTTTCGAAAACAGAGAAAAACAACTCTGTTTCCATACAAACCTCTAATGTTTCATATACTCACCCGCTTTATTATTATTGAGATTCTGAAGTTATACGTCAAAGGCATTTTTATTAGTTTTCATTTATATTCATGGTTTAAGTTCTGTTATGAACTTAATATTTGGAACAAATATTTGATTGCCTCTAAAGCTCACTATTTCAGCAAAAAAATTCTATTTAATTGATAGTCTTTTTATAGCTGATTTTTAAAACATTCTTGATGGCATGGATATTCAATTAAGTGAAAATTCTTACATATTCTTTCGGATGACTAACATGATTTTTATGTTTTACAACAATTATGACTTGGAATATTGATGTTTCACAATTGTGTATATAACAAGGGAGATAAGTTAAATATGTCAATTTTCTTGTGCTGCTTTGTTATTTAGTTATGTAGTTAATCTTATTAGGATTAAAACATTTGGTAATGCTAAAAAATTATATACAGAAAATATTTCATTGCTGTTTGATTTTAATTCATTGATAAAATTATCACTATATTGAAATTATAGAATTCTATATCACTATCACTATCACTATAAATATATATGTATATACCTCATATAAAGGAATTACTGTAGCCTGCATATGTACCAGTACTAATCATCAAAAAATAGATCTTCTATCTAAAATCATCCAGAGAAATACAAACACTTGATTTGGGCATTTTTGGTCCAAAATGACCATAGATACCTAAAAAGTTCTTTTTTGAATAATAACAAAAAAACATTTTTAGATGGTGTCTAGTGGTGTACTTATGCAAATTTTCTAGGTTGTATCCCTAAAAATATGACCAAGAGTGCTGGGTACACACAGACGAGCCAAGAAAGAAAAATCTGTGGCCCACTTGGCTAGTTGGTTGGACAGGCCAAGTTCCAAATATGACTCTACTTCATATATTTAATAAATCAATGAATAGTATCATCCTGAATTGAGCCAAACCATATAAGAATCTGAATATTCTTTGTTTTGCAGGGCAGTTTATGCATCAACCACTTTAGAACAAATTTATTAAATGACTTTGGATTATGGATAAACATCAAGAATATTATTTTGTTGATAAATTTCATTGATGAAATAGCTTTGAAAATGTTTTAACCAATCAAAATTTACAAATTATGATATAATGCAGAATTCCTTATAACGCGGTTTGAGCATCAACCCTGATTTTCAAAACGTTAAATTTGGCTCTCTCAATTATAGCCGAAGATGAAAATAGAGAGACCCCTTATGTATGAGGTTACACCAACTGTAAAAAGGAGATGAATTTGACAAAAACACTTCAGTAGTCAATGAACAAAAAATTACTCCTTCCCTTTTCATTTTTCGCTGAAAATATTACTAACGTATTGTCAAACTCCTACACTAGACACATGCTACATATGTATCTAAGTTTTGTCAAAAAGTTACCTTCTGGTGAGGTTTTATGATTCGAAAAAAATTAAACATTTATTTCTGTCTTCCTGCTGGACAATCCTCACCCTATGTCTAACGCCATGGTTTTCTTTTCATTTCTGGATGAATTATGTCTTGAAGAAGTTGGGGTTGGAGGTCTGGATTTGTATTAAGGTTTGTAAAAATGGAAAATTTGTTACAATGGACTAATTTATAATGTGGTAGAAAATCATTTATCAAACATTAAATATATGATGAAATTTTTCTGAATCTAATGAAACTTGAATAAATCAACATAAAACTAGCATTCCAAGGGAAATTATGAATCACCACCACCCATATATGCTGTTGGGAGGGGTGATCAATTAAAAAGTTGGAAAAACAGATGATCAATGAATAAGTTTCTTCTCTTGCTTTTGTTGGGAAAAAAAATTGAAAAAAAAAACAAGCGGGCACAAACTAGTCACCGATTTAGCAGAAACTTACATTGCATATTGAACCCTCAACTAAAAACCTATTTTGAAAGGGAATTTTCAAAAACAAAAAAAAATTTTTCCATACACATTGAGATAGTGTATGTGTGCAAAATTTTGAATTTGTATTATGAGTGGTAAAGGCTGGGCAAAGTCCAGATAGATACATAGATAGTTAGCATTGTTCTCACCATTGAGCTAAACAGTTGCCTGCAAAACACATTCCCATTTTGTTTATTCATGGGCTATATCTGCTTTATTTATTTCTTTCAACACAGATGGTTATGTTACTGAGAAATAGATATTTTTTTCACTCCTCCTGTCTAATAAGACAATGAGTGAAATAATTTTTTGTTTTTATGGTTGATTCATGATTACTTGGGATTATTTGAGGTTTTTTTTTATTCATAAAATTTCTTCATCTAGATACTTTTAAAAAAATTGCCTGAGCAGAACTGGGCTTCTGTTCTCTAGCAAACCTCTCTGTATAGATGGTTTTCATTAATATATTTAATTTCCTCCTCAGCCTTTTAAGTATCTGCAAACGAGTAGGTAAAAAGTAGATATTGAGGATTATCTGTGCCATTAGAAAATGCTAAAACTACCTCAATGTTACAAAGAAATCATTTTAAAAGTAATTTTTCTCTATTCAATAATGTAAGCTTGAAGTAATAGGTTTACTTTTCATCAACCATATAAAACATCTAGCTCTGTTTGTCACTGTGCCCCCTTCCTGAACATTGGTACAGTTCAATCAAATTTGGCATGCGTACTCAATGGACCTAGGGGAATATTTTAAAGTGAAAAATTTTGAGAAATTTTTCCAATGATTCCTGATGATGGTGGTGGTGGGGTTCTAAAAACAATGTAACCAGAATGTTAAACTTGACCCTTAATTTCCATTCAGTATACATATATACCAGAGGCGGCGCACGGGACCTGCAAACCCTGCAACTGTGGGATGGGGATTGGATTGTGGGAGCTCTGGGAACACTATATATCCAAGGATACCTGAAAAATCTAAGAAAAAAAAATTACAGGGGGGATGAAGTCGGACTTGGTGCCGCCCCTGATGTACATATACATACTGGCTGGAAACCGCCCGATACATAATTCATCACTCACCTCCTTATTTTGCTGCAAATTTCTGTCATTCTTCTCTTTTCCTGTCTTGGGTTTTTATGCCAAGTTATACAACTTATTTTTGGGAAGAGACAGTTTTCTTGATTATTCTTCTCTTCTTTCACAATGCCTTAGTGACTTCTTTCACTATTTATACTACTCGAGGGAATTCGGTAGTGTGGTGGCAGCAATAGCAATACATATCTACAGTTGCTTCTTATATAGACTACTGTGCAATCTATACTAGTACATTCTATATTTTTCCGAGTTTTATGACTACAGACTTCACTCACTTTTGCCAAAAAAATCACCATCATTGCCATCACTACTATCATCTATATCATATCTACCTTAATTGATTTTGTAATAAATGCTTGTGTTTGCCAACTTTAATCATTGGACCTTTGCCATATTTGCTTTGGTTTTGTTGGTCTTTCATAAAAACAGCAAACTAAAAAGAAAACTGCAATAATGAATAATTGACTTGCAAAGATGATCCTCTCAGTCAATGTTAGCTGCTGTGAAAATTACTCAGCGAAATAACATCTATCTTCAATACTTGTTCCCAAACCATCTCTTCTACTCCTATTCATCTGACTATTACTACGACAACTGCAGGATGCGTTCTTGACTTCTTGGCAGGCAAGTAACTATCATTATTTGCTTGTGTATATGTATGTATGTGTGTGTATGTGTGTGTGAGTTGATTTTATTACTGATTTAACTTTAAATCTACTTTTCAAGTCGAGACTTCATTCACTTTTAAGAGTGCCTTTTCATTATTCTGCATTCTCTTTCTCTTGAGGGAACTTAGAGCATTTCTCTTATCAATGTTCCTTGTCATTTTTCATCTCTTTCTAGTGTGTGTTGATATATATATATATATATATATATATATATATATATATATATATATATATATATATATATATACATACACTCTTGCACACATTTTTTTTATAGAAAATTTTCAGAACATTTTATTTTAGTGTGAAAAAATAATACAAATTGTATGTTTAAGCACATATCAAAACAATCATATTTACACAATATCTAAGGCGTTGAAGATTTGCAGTAGTGTGATAAACATAATTGAATCACCGTGGCCTCTCAAATGCCTGCCAGACCAACCAGCCAAACGGGCTACAGATTTTTCTCTCTTTGTGTGTAAAATTTAAATGAGTACACCATTAGTCACCATTTAAAAATGCTTTTTGCTTTTTCAAAAAAGTTATTTTTTGGGCCTCTATAATCAATGCCCAAATCTTGTGCTGGTATTTTTTTTAGATGAAAAGATCTATTTTTTTAGATACTCTTAGATAGCTTATCAGATCATCAGTTCTGGTACACTCACAGAACCACAGTGATTTATTCATGTGAGGCATGGATATTCTTTTTAAAATCATTTACATCTGTTGATAATATAACATCTGGTATTCCACGACATAGTCCCAAAACGATAAAAAGAATTTCTAACTTTAAATCTACTTCAATTCATTTCTACCATGTATACGTGGCCTTTCAGTCCATTGTATTCCCTTCTCGTAAAAAATACCTCAGGGTCTGCTGATTCTAAATCACACATACTCTTAAACATTTCTATCAAGTCTTCCCTTTCTAATGTTGGTATTAACTAAAGTTGCTTGTCTGTGGACTTTTTCTAAAAGATTTTTTATCTTTCTCCAAGTATGGTGACCAAGCCTGTACACAGTACTTGTGGTGCTGATGGGCATAAAAAATTATTCAATCTTAGTACTCTGTTCACCTTAATAGTAGCACTGGAAATATATTTGGAAAATGATAGTTCATCAGTTATTATGATACCAAGATCCTTTTTATCATAAATACACAATATCTTGTATATGTTCATACAGTGATTGTAACAAGGACTTATATTTCCTACATGTAACACTTTGCATTTATCTTCATTAAAAGCTAATAACCATTCTCTTGACCTTAACATTAATTTATCTAGGTCTTCCTGTACTCTTACTTGGTCAACAGGCAACAAGTACAATTAGGTATCATCTGCAAAAATTTTACATATCCGGTAGATCATTAATAAATAATAAAAATAGTACTGGTGCAAGCATTGACCCCTGTGGCAAACCACTACTTACACACCTTTAGTCAGATTTTGAACTGTTTACACAGACTCTCTGTTTCCTAGCCTGTAGGAAGTCTTCCAGCCAACAAGTTAGTTTGCCAGCTATGCCATTTCTTTGCAATTCGTAAATCAGTCTACAATGAGAAACTTAGTCAAAGGCTCTATTAAAATCTAACCATAGTGCATCAAAAGGAATATCCTCATCATACAATTTTTTCCCATTTTTCGAGTGTAATAAGCAGATTGGATAGACAGGATTTTCCCCCTCTAAAACCATGTTGCTCATCTCACAATATACCATTATTCTCGATGAATTTAACAATTTCTTTCTTTAGAAGTTTCTCACAGACTTTACTCACTCATCAGGCCAAACTCACTGGCTCATTATTACCAGTTACGGCCTTCACCCTCTTTAAATATAGGTGTTAGATTTGCCATTTTCTGTACTTGTGAAAGTTCACCTTGGTCTAAAGATTTCCTGAGTACAATGGAAAATATAATGAAAAAAGTGCTAAATCTTTAATCATCTGCGAATGAATCTCACACAAGTCCCATTGCCTTATTTGGGTTTATAGTAGTTAACGACATTTTCTCATCTGTAGGTGTGAAGAAGGTATTTTCAAGGATAGAATCTCCTACCTGTCCATTTAACTGCCACACCATCACCATAGATACAATACATAGAGTTATTGAACCAGATTTCAAGTTTATCATCAACAAATACAGATTGAAATAAAAAATTTATTCCCTTTGCTATTTCCTGGTCATCATATACATCACAACCATTATCTTTTTCAAGTTCAGAGATTGTTTCTTTCAACTTTGCCTTACTGTTTACATACATGAAAAAAGCCTTCAGATTTTTCTTTTGCAAAGATGCTTTTCATACAGCTTCTTGGCAATTCATGATTCTTTATTTGCTTCATTTCTTCTTCCCATATACTCCTAATACCTAATATACATCCTACGTTCCTCTGATATATATATATATATATATATATATATATATATATATATATATATATGTATATATATATATTTGTATATATATATATATATATATATATATATATATATATATATATATATATATATATATATATATATTGAATCACCATTGCCAAACGAATGATTTGCCTGGTCATTAGGCAAGTAGGCATTTTGGGGTCACTGGTCATTTTTGATCAATCGACAATACCCAAGTTAGAGTATTCTTTTTAGATAAATTTGGCTAGAGGATCTCTCTTTTTCTTGAAATATATATATATATATATATATGTATGTATATGTATATGTGCATATATATATATATATATATATGTATGTATATATATACATATATACATATATACATATATGTATATGTGCATATATATATATATATATATATATGTATGTATATATATACATATATATATATATACATATATATATATACATATATATATATATATACATATATATATATATATATATATACATATATATATATATATATATATATATGTATATATATATATATATGTATATGTATATATATATATATATATATATATATATATATATATACACTGTGTACGTGGTATAAATCAGGCTAGCAGTATAACATAATATGATAATATATCAAAAATGTAAAGCCGCCTGATAAGGCCTGAAGAGGGCAGAAACATGAGCTAGTTTGTGTAGCGAATCAACAATCTACTATATATATATATATATATATATATATATATATATATATATATATATATATATATATATGTATATATATGTATGTATGTATAAACATGTATATATATATATATATATTTATATTATAACTAGTTTTTGATTGCAGCCTCATAGCTCTGTAGATACATGTTTCTTCTCTTCAGTTCAATCTCTATCATTTATATATCCTTTTAGTTTGTAACTGATACCCAAGAGCTCTTAGATACGAATTGCAAATAATTTACTTTTGTCATATTTAAATCATCATGATATTGTTGACTATTAGTTATTTCTGGAAGTAGTTTTACCCAAGTTTATTCTAATGTTTAGTTCATATTCATTGTTAAACTTCAGTCCAAACTCAAGTTGACTTGATTTTTCTATCGTAACAAAAACAACAAGAATAATTCTCACCAAATTCAGTGGAGTAAAAAGTCCCCTACCACGATTCGAAATCACAACCTACTGATTATTAGTTGTGTCTCTTACCGACTGAGCAAAAATGGCAAGTTTTACATATCTGCAAAATTTATCTCATAGAAATACAAGGGCTGATTTCATATCTAACAAAGTTTATGTTAGAAATATGCAAGGGCTTATTTTATTCTAATCAATGAATACTTCAATAAAATTAACATTTCCCTACCATGGTTTGAAATCACAACCAGTAACAAGCTCTGTTACTGTCTGAGCCAAAATAACAAGTCTTATATATTGACAAAATTTATCTCACAGATACATGAATGCTTATTTCAATTTGATAAATAAATATATTTACATCCTAAAAAAAAAATATTTTTATAATTTTTTTATATATTATATATACAACATAGAAGTTGCAATAATCATCTTCAGTCAGATCTGAAGTAGGAGTGGAGTCAGACCCTGCAGCAGACATGCTTGTTCATTTAAATTTCATATTTACCAACTTATTTGCTTCAACTTTTCTAGTTGCTCATTCATTATTTTATTTTTCGAAGAAAATATACTAAGAAAATACGAAGCATTCAGGCATGTTCAGTCCAACAACTTTTGATACTATCTGTAAATATTTTCCCATAATTATTGCATCTTAATGATAATGGGTTCTCATGGCTATATATAATTTAAGTAATTTAAAAGTGAACATGATAATGAGTTGTTTTATTTTCTCGCATTAAATGATGCAGTAGTCATCGTCATCAGTATCAGTATCAACCATTTCAACCATTGTTGGATGTAGGCCTTCCCCATTGTTTGCCAGTTTTTTCACTTATGGGTGTCACGGTGCCAAAACATTCTGAATTTGGCCAAATCATCATGCTATCTTACTTTCAACCTGTGGTCTCAGGGGATCCATGCTGTGAGTCACATTGTCCAACACTTGTCTGACATCCTAATAACATGGCCTTCCCATCACTATTTAAATTTGCTAATGGCTTTCAGGATACCACTGACACCTTTTTTCTCTGATATTTTGTGCAGTTTTGTGATCTTATCATGTAATGTTCAGCATGATTTTTTTTCTGTGCATGTTGCATGGTTCTAAATTTAAGAGCAAATATCTTGGTTAAGTTCCATGTTTCAGCTTTGTAGGTGACTATCAGAATGATGCACTGGTTATAGACCGTTCTATTTCAGACCAATGGGAACTTTTTTTTGAGTTTCGTCTCATAAAGACAAGTTAAGTTTAGAAGCAAGCAACTATATCTTTGACTGGTTTTCATGCCAGATTATTCCTACGGTCAGCTTTGATTTTGTTAAACTTCCTATCATCAAATAGAAATATCTATTCTTGACAAATTATTGTTTATGTATTAAATTAAGATTAGTTATCTTCAGTTATTTTTCATTACGTAGATATCTCATGGCATGTTTGGTATACTTTGTATAGTGCTATACTTGCTTCATCTTTTCAACTCTATACATTTAGCAGCTTGATATGCAGTAACTAATTGATGTTGCTACAATTTGAAAGGAAGTCTTATTTTCTGAAGAGAGGGATACAGCAAATAAAGCATTTGTGGGTAGAATAACTGAATGAATTTTTGATATTGATTTAAATCTGATATGAATTATTACTGAGACTAGCCAAAACCCACCCTATTGGGCAGCTTCCAGCTTGTATGGATATGTATAAATGTATATTGAACAGAAGGTAGTGGTTTGATCTAGCATTATAGTTTAATTGTAAATAGAACCCTCCCTCTAAAACCCTTCAAAATGCTTTTTTCCTAAACATTTCGGTTTAAAATCTTCCCCTAAATCCATTGAGAATGCATACCAAAGTTTAGGGAGGGGACACACTGACAGACAGAGCCAGTTTTATATGATAGATTTACTTAATATTTCATGAAGCTTAAATCATGAGAACCGGATAAACGAAAGCTTTTGTCCATTGGTTTGTTGACACATTCAGCTAGAGAAATTAAAATAATTAATTTTGATGTATTTTTATTGAAAATAGTAAAATGTCTGAATGGGAAGTATTGAAAGTGTTTTGAAATTTCCAAAATTAGCCACATCATAAACTTTTACCGTATTCACACCATTCTTTTTTTTTACCAGATTTTCGTATTGGCATATTTTAAAAAAAATACTCTACTCAAGTAGATTAACTATCATTTTGTGTCAGTGTTGTTCACTGGAGGATCATTATTAGCTGTAAATCTTGTCTGGGGTGAAAACAACAATTGCTGTCTCTCATCTATTTGATGCTTCTTTTTGTGGTTTGTCAGTATGTTTTATACCCGCCACTTCCTGCCACAGGTTATAGAAATATCTTGGTGTCAAAACTATCCTTGCCGTATGAAATACTTCAATGTGAAAACTATCTCTGCCACATATTAATGAAATATTTTGATGCGAAAACTATTCTTGCCACTTCTTAATGCTACTTGTTGTCAAACATCAATAAAAGTTTGTTGAGTTAGTTCATGTTATAGAACCGAGAACTAGTAGTATCAAGGAGTGGCTGGATGGGATGAAAAGTTCCGCAATGGTGGTTTGTTTTATAGACTTTGTTGCATATGTTCTTGTTAGCTTACACTGAACAGATTGTCTGACTAATTATGGTGCCCCCCCCCGATCAACTTGGCCATGAAGCTTATCCTTTTCCAGTTTATAGAAGCTACTTTTATTCTATAATTCCCCCCCCCACACTTGTTCAAGTAGGATGTTGATCCCTATTTTGAAACTGGATCGATAGATATTGCAGTAAAGCTTTTGTTCAGTGATATTCATTTCTATAATTCAGTTTTGTCTAAGTACGCTCTTCCAGTCTCACAGATCGATGTATGATCCTATATTATACATCCGCATACACACACACACACACACACACATGTATATGATTGCATAATTGATCATTTTGATCACTTATTAGACTAATTTGAAGGTAAATGAAAAGCATTATAACATTTATATCATACTTAAAACAGACTTTCTATGCAGATAATGCATTTATATTCTAGAGAATCCTAATTGAGTGATATCAGATGTATGTTTATTGATTGTCATTCAGTATAAAAAAAACAGTACATCATTTTCATATGAGACTTGTAAACAAATCTTTAAAAAAAACAACCATTTCCGATCAAATGATATTTACTTACTGCAGGAGGGTGAAAGTTGCGGTAAAAAGCAACCAATAAATTAAGATCGGGGTAAAAAGTAATCATGAAAATTTAAATAATAATGACTTATGATACTTCATCTAATAAAGAACAAAAACAAAATGAACTACTAAATAGTATTGCAGACATAGATTAATACTTGGACTCTTAAAATCTATTTTTCTAACCTCTTTAAAACCAGATGAGTAACTCTGGAACATTTCCAAGCCTTCTATTAGATTATTGATAATATTTTGTTGTTCTGTTGTTAGATCATGATCGATTGCAATTTTGAAAGCAAAGAACTCATTTTTTTTGTTTCATTAGTTCTAAGTGGTTCTATTGTATGAGAGTACATGCCAAAGAAAATTTCAGTAGTTAAATTAGGTCAGGGGTCATCAAAGCGGTCAATATTGACCTCTGAGGGTAGTTGGTACTATCTGAAGGATTGATAATTGTCTGGGGGTTGATAAATGCCAGAGAAGTGGGGGTCTATTGAACTTTGGGGGTCAAAATTGAGGAGGCAAGTCTTTTAATAAGAGGATATACTGACATCATAATTATTGTATTGGTTGATGTATAATTATATATTATGGACTTCATATGTTTGTTGAAGATATGGTCCATTTTAGGCTGTGGTATTGGTATGTCTGATAAATTTCTTTTGGCTGTCATACTTGGGGGTCAATGAGGGATCAAAAATACCATGATGGTCTAAGAAGTTTGGCAATTCCAGATTTAGATAAAAGCATTAACAAAAAGGCAAGTTATAAACTTGAAGATGTCAAAAAAAACTTGGTTTTATTTGTTTTCTTGTGTCAACATGAAAACCAGATCTGTTACATTTTATTCTATAAAAACTGTTATCACATTGTTTTGTTTTTGCCTGGTTTCTGTCATGTTAGAGCAAACAGATGTATAAAATCAACGAAAATCTGCCGTGATTCAAACGGCTGATATGATGCAGGTAGGCATGTTGCACGTCTAATAGGCCGACCTTATGTGGATTGATCATTGAGTGACATTAAGTTACAAGTTAGCAACTGACTAAACAAGCAGTAGGCACAGTTTGAATGGCTGCTGCTGATTACAGCTTTACCAACTTGACTGCTTTTGTTTGCATCCAATGCATAGTTTTGCACAAAGCTAAATGGAGGGAAATGTGATCAGAAGACTGTCTTGGACCGATCTATAACTTATCCATACATAACATAAATAATCATGTCATTTTTTACAGGTACTATGCTGGTATATATTACAATAAATTGTTCAAACTATATTTTCATAGTTGACTATAGTATTTGCATACGTAGGAATACATCTCAACTCCCAAAAGCTAGATGACACCCTCATGTGTCTTGAAAAATGAAAAAGTCAGTCAGAATAAGATATGTTCCAGGAATATTTTTACTTGATTATTGTTATAGACATTTTATTGTGAAACATAATGTTTGTGAATTAGCAGTTGAATATAGACCAATTGAAATTCCAAGATATACAACATCATAACCTAATGATTCCTAATTTTTCCAAGAAATTCGGGATGAAAGTGAAGTAACTGTACATGCTAATTATCAAGCTTGGGATATTGATTTCTTACAATTATAATTTCACTTCCATCACAGTATGCTGCTGAAAGACGTTTGTCACATAATAGTTTCTATCGAATCTTAATCATTACTTACAGATTTGATGCTGATTTACTTCACTTGGTACTTACATATCCAATACAAAAGCTTCACTCTAAAGAATGTTGTATATAGTTGATAGCTTTTTGAAGGAAAGAAAATTTGCTGTTTCATATCAGTAGAATTCTTGGGAAAATATGGTTACATAGACTCTACCGAAACACATGGAACTGTAAATACTGACTGTGTACTTATCTTTATACATTTATAAGTATTTTCTAAAACATCTGTGCATGATCGTGAGTGACAAACTGATATTGTATCTATATGAAAATGTGGATTTTCCTGCAAGAAATAAAAACTGATATCACAGGAACCGTTCGCTTATGGTATAGCTGCATTCAGTGACTCAGTTAATGGATTAGCCAGAACATTAACTCTTGAATTCATACTAAGGAGCTTCAATAGTAATTCAAGGGGAATAACTTTTGAATAAAATTATATCCAATACAAGTTACTTCCCTTGCAGTTTTTGGCAATTATTTTTTTCCTTCGATTCAATTCACAAAAGAGTTCTATTTTATTATCCTCTTAATTGACAAGTTCCAGAGTATTTAAATAGCAGTCCATGGAGAGTCAATTGTGGAAAAGTGTATTAATTTTTTCTTCGGATCGTATGAACTTTTTAAAGTTCAAGTCAGTTCTCAACATATACAATGTCATTATGTATATGTGTTTTTGGACTGTTGTCCTCATCTTGGTCCATCTTTTTCTGGTGGGTGTCATAACTGGTGGTGTTTTGGAAAACTGAGAAGGGAGCTCATTGCTGTCAGAGGACTGAATGTGACCATTTAGCTGTCTGAATGGTTAACAACCCTGTTCTGACCTCACAATTGCTTCTTACCTAAATTTGACATGAAGGCCGTAGAGTACAATGGCTGAAATGTTGTGGTTAAAAAATGGACCAAGATGAAGAGAACAGTCCGAAAATACTTACACACAATGATATTGTATATGTTGCAAATCGACTTTAACTTTAAAAAGTTTACATGATCTAAGGAACAAATTAATACTGTTTTTCACAATTAACTCTTCCTGAACTTCATATAAACTCTAATACTAATCCCTCATCTGAAAAAATTCAGACAGAAGATATACAACGTCATTTACCATTATGCTGATGTATAAATTCCAAATGCTCCTGTTTTTTTCTGTCTAATTATAATCAACACATTGCACTTATAACTAGAAATGTTGACCTCTGTTACTAGTTCATAAAGGAGATAAGAGCATGATATTTTCAGAAATATCATCTGCAAACTTTATGTGTTGTTCTTCTCCAACAATATTACAATCCCTGTTCAAAATCATTGTTGCTTTTTTTGTTTTCTATTGGTTTGTGCAACGTTAGGTTTAAAAATATAAAATACTGGATAATTTTGTCAAATTCAGTCTGAAGAAATCATCATTCTATTCTGATTGATAGACAGATTCAATTCTTGAAATCTAGTAAGGGAATCTTAGTGTTAAATGAAGGTGTGTAACTTCTGATCAAAGTTACATCCCTTGAACTTTTTGTCAATTTTTTTTTCTATTCTTAAATTCAATTCACAAAAGAATTCCATTTTTGAAAAATTCTATTTATCGAAAAGTTGTGCAGTGGTTTCAAGTGGTACATAAATCTAAGAGTGAATGTCATTGTAGCTTCTTGCTCCCTGTCTACAGTTTGCTATAAGA
The DNA here is from genome assembly GCA_963457665.1 of Thysanoteuthis rhombus. NCBI lineage: Eukaryota > Metazoa > Mollusca > Cephalopoda > Oegopsida > Thysanoteuthidae > Thysanoteuthis > Thysanoteuthis major. Next base: position 7,482,064 of record OY735220.1, on the reverse strand, counting down.
TATCATTTTAATTTTCTGATTATTCATGCCTTTTAATATACTGTCAGTGTCTAAAATGGTTTTTCATTTAATTCTTAAACATGATAATTGACTTAGCAATAATGGGATATATAGTATTAAATATATCTGTTTTAAAATCTGATTAATATTAATTTTGGGCACCCCCTCCCCTATAATGAAAGAGTATGAAAATAGGTTAGCATTTCAATATACAATATTGTATCATTTCATGATAGTTTTTGCCAACAATATTATTGTAATATCATTTTTGATATGCTTTAAATCGAGATGCTGAATATTTTAAAATAGAGCCATTTTATTCCATGATTTTAAAAGTGACTAATAATAGCATAATAATGTTAGAAAGTTCATTATGGTAAGAAATTTGTTTAAAAAACTATTTAATGGAATCGTAATTGGAAAAAAAGATGTTTTATTCTTACGAATCCCACAAGTTGTGTTGAAAAGTCTACCATATAATATGCAATATAATTGATGCCATTTAAAACCATCCATGGTTCTTAATGTTTTTTTTGCGCTACACAATTAAAACTGAAATGATTCAAGACCATAGTGACTTAATAGGTAATTAAGAAATGATTGAATGAACAAATTAGCAAATTAATTGGTGATCATTTTCATTCTATTGGCAAAAATGTTGAAATACATTCTGCCAAATAGTCTTACATCCATTTTGCGCTAAGTGTATTTTTTGAATTGTTATGAATAACTTTTTTCACGTATTGATTATTACTGGAAGACAGAATGATACAGTTTTTATGATGTCATCTAGAAATTATAAATGTATTGAATAAGTATTGTAAGTTTTCCCGTATGCTGACTATGGCTTCAGCCATCCCTGTTTGGGGCTCCACATATCACATTGCTACTTACTGATATGTGAATTAGACTTGAATGTGACAAGCACCCTAAGTGGCACCACTCACTTCTAATGCTTTTTTACTAATAGCCAAGTAATTGCATCACAGTGCATTGAGCACAAATTATTTCAGCTGGAGTTTGAATTTGACTCACAGAGTCCATTCTCCATACTATTATCTGTTCAGCCACCCAGCACCTCCTGCATAAGTATTGTTAAAGATAAATCATTAAAAGTAGATATTCTGAGTTTTGATTTTAAACAAAATAATATCTATTTGAATTTTTTGATGAGAGATTATCATTATGTATAAGTGTTTTGGTATTGTTAGTTTTTTATGGAAGTCAAAATAACCCCTTAAAGAAACACTCCTGTAACACCAATTTCAGACATCAACATAATTATGACATAAAAAATGGTCTACAACATTGTTTTGACTTAGGAATAGCTTTGAAAATTGGTCAGCGGAATGAAGACATTCTGGTCTTGCATTTTAAATTTTATAGAAAAGCACATACCTTCAAAACATCCAAAATGTCACTGAAAATTTGGATTGAAAATAATTTCTCAATATTGAAAACTTTTGAGATTTTCTGCTTGTTGATTTAAAAGCAAAAATATGATAACGATACAAGAACTAGTCAGCTTGTAATATGAAAGTTTTTTCATAAGGAAAGATCTAAGAATTCATAAATGGTAGTAGTATTAATATACATCAGATACATGAATAAATCAGATTTTTGTTAATAATTATAGAGATTTGAGAAATAAGTTAGCGGAGGTTCAAAAATATCTTGAAATTTTGAGCAATTGATCATGTAGAATGTATGAATTTTGCTTTCTTTGAGAACTATATTAGAAGTTTGACACTAGCTAATGCTGATATTGAACTCTTAAATTCATGAACTGCTTGATTCCTCTCCTTATTGACAGTGGAACTCTTTTATGTATTGAATAAAACAAGATTAAAAAATTTATCTCAAGGTCAAAGGGAGGTAACTTCAATCAGCGGTTATTTCCCTTGAAATTTCCATTCCATTTCCTTTCACATCAATTCAAGATTTGGATGTTGAATTTTGCAACCTTGAAAGATGATATTAAGCATTTTAAAGAATAGGACAAAATCTTCCATAAATACACATGAAACAAGGGTTACTTTGCAAATCAAGTTGCTATCTGAGCTCAGAAGTGTTCATGGCTGTCTTTCTGGACTGCATGAAAAATTGTTGACTTTTTCTAACTTTGTGTATTGTTTACTGCTTTGTTGGTTTGTCTCCCTGTTTGTGTATGTTGTTATCAAGTTACTCCCTGCATGTTGTTGGTAAGCTGACATAGTTCTAAGTTTCATGTTGCACCAGTGCTGAATTGACTGCGTAGCAAAAGTAGCAAATGCTATGGGCACCACACTAAATGCTTGCGGGGTATCTATTCGGATTTAATGATTCTGCACTTTCTCTATTATCATAGTACTCTGCTGCCTTCAACTTTTATGAACAAGTAGTTGATTAAGGTTTCAGACAATTATTCCCATTAAGTGGACTTATTCAACACAGTAATTAATGGAAGTGATGTTTCTATGTGATACATATTACAAGGCATTTGTAACTGATGTCATAACCACTGCACAAAAATCAAAAAACAGTAATATTATAACTGAAATGTCAGACATATATGTTGTATTAACTGGTTAGATAGCAAAGGTAAAACATGATTACTTTATTATGCAAGAAAAAATACATGTGTTTTAATATCAAATTACCATAGTTCCAAGATTGGCCTGCTCGACCAGCCAGCCAGCCAAGTGGGCTACAGATTATTCTCTCTTAGCTTGTCTGTGTGTATACATGTGTGTCTCCAGATGTTCCTGGTCACATTTTTGTGGCTGCAAGCTTGAACATTCTTTTACACCAATAGGTACCATTTAAAAACATTTTTTGGTCTCTATATTCATTCTGGACTCACGATGTACTGGTTTTATTTAAAGATAATTTTAGATAAGAATTCTCTTTTTTTTAGAAAATTTGTTAGATAACTAGTTCTGGTACACATGTGGGCTACAGTGATTCCTTTATGCCATGTATTGATAACATATGTATTATTCAAATTATAGACGCCTTATTACATATGCTACAGGCCCTGCACTGGCTTAATCTGACCTTATTTTGTATATTTCACCTTGGGAAAATGTAATTAAAGTTAAGTGTTCATTAGATAAAAGTACATTTTCTTTCCTTTCATTACCTAAATATTCCAGTAAGCACTTCCTTATAAATAAAATCTGTTTTGAAATACTCTCATTATTTTCATCTTATCACAAACCATTCAGTGGTCATTGGTGGCTTTATATTACACATTTGCTTTTAGAGTGCAGCTGAAATATTCATTGATCACCCCTTTTCCTAATTTTCAGTTGATCACCCTCAACAAAATGTGCTGCTGAAAGATTTTGGTCAATTTCTATTGAGTGAATGACCAGGCCTGTTTAATATACATGTTTTCTATACAATTTCTGATTATTTGATAATGAAAGGTAAGAAATTATAGCCAGAGAAGTTATACACTTTTAATTAATAGTGCGTTCAGATTTCAAAATATACAATTGAAATATCCCATGTCTCAAGCATATCATAGCATGGAATAAATTCTAGTTCTATAGTACTTACCTAAAGTATTATTAAACATTGTAGCTTTCTATCTGCTTGATTTTGTTATATATCAAACACCAAAAATTGTTATTGTTTTTGAAAGTTATGTGTTACATAAAGGAAGAACTCTCAATATCTGGGATAGAACATATAGCTGGTGTAGACACATGTTATTTGTATCAAGAGTGGTACATGGTTGGAGGACTGTGGCAGTGTGAAACTCGGAGACACCATGAAGTGTTGATCTCTGTGTCTACACCATTTTTACATATATATACACACACACACATAAACACACATTCTCATTTATCATTATATTACTAATGCCACTTGATTTTTTCTTGATACTTTGTTGTAATTTCTAATATAGTTTTCTTTCTTTTTAATTTGAATGTCTGATTTCTCAACTTTTTAATTCATAAAACAAAAGATCATCTATTTTTTTTCCCTTTTGGTTATTAAGTGATGATGAAATGACTATGAGATACATTCACTTTCATTTCATTTTCCTATGCATTCAATGGGTTTATAAAATAAATCAAACTGGCATTCCAAGGGAAATCATTAACCACCACCACCACCACCCATAATATGTTGCTTTTTACCTCATGAACTAAGCAGTAATGATGGTAAAATCAATTTGACTTGATGAAAATATTTCGAGAATGGTTTAAACCACAAATTTACAATTGAAAGAAAACAAAAACAAGCATGAATATCAAATAAGGGGCAAATTTGTCATAAACTTTCATTCTAAATTGAACATTCCAATGAAAACTTTTTTAGGGGAGTGATGTTCAAAAAATAAAAAATCGATTTTCTGTACTCATTGAGGGGGTGTGAGTGCAAAACTTTCAAAGTTTTTCTATGAACAGTTAGGGCTGGGTGATAGATGAATATCAGGGCACATGAATGACCTAAACCCAGCTACACTGATTTAACTGGTCTGCTGTGGGTAGCAGTTATTAATAAAGAGATAAAATCTAAAGAGAAATTTAATATGACTGTAAACTTGGCGTTGGAACCATCAACTAAAACTGTTCAAATTGACACATGTTTCTTCAGTTTTTGAGTTGGTATAGCTGGCTGACTACCTGGGTGTGTACCTATCATCTGTTCAGGTTGCAACAATGAAGCTAGAGGGCTGAAAATTTAAGCATTTACTCTTTATTATGTCTAAAAAAAACTTCCCTCAAAATTCCACCCCCCGCCCAAATAGGTTTTTAGATAAAGGGTACAACTTACAATGTAAGTTTATGCAAAATTGGTCTCTTAGTTTATGCCTGGCAATATTCACATTAGTTTTTTGAAAATTCGGACTTTTCAGAAATCATTGCTTAACAAAAGGCTTGATCACCTCATTTCCTAATTTTCTTATTGATCACCTACAACAAGGCATGCTGCCAAGAGAGGTTTGTCACATGACAGTGTCTATTGAGTGACTAACCAGACATGTGTTTCTTACATTTATTTTTGTTTTTTAATTTCTGCTTCTTTAGGCTGTTAACTGCTCCAATTTATTGCCCCTTTTCCTTAATGTATACAATCTGAATGCTGAAATTTCAACACCAAGTCATCAGTGTACCCTTGGCCTATTTGTAAGTCATTAAGCTGCTAAGATCTGTATTGGAATCAAATTGTGGCAATTCTACTTTATTTTATGTATTGGTTTCCTCCAGCATGACAAGAAACTAATAAACAAATAACACATTGGTAATTATTATATGTGTCATGATTCTTTAGAGATGATGTACGGTTATTATGTGCTTTTAGTGTATCCATTTGCTTATTTTACCCCAATATAATTATCTCTTGGGAAATCTAAATAAATTTCCTTGTAGATTTAAGAAAAAAACATAAGGAACTATAAGATTCTACTTGCTTGAATTCAAAGCATTCTGATAACTTTAGGGTTAGTACATTTGAATGAATATGAGCCAGAAAAAACATGTATTTTGAGGGAGAATATTTTCAGAATATATCTTAATGGCAACCCTGTTACACGATAGACATTCTACCCTCCATTTGTAGTGTAGGTGAGTACGACCCACTGTATGATGTAAATGTCAGATGGTGCACTTGCATGACCTTATCTCAGGATGACACGATGGACTTAATACCAGTGAAATATAATATAATTTTGTATATGGGATAAGTAATTTGGAGTTATACAAAACAATTGTACTGCAACAATATCGTTTATTGACTATAAGATTCCAGCTTTCAAATCCCCTGGCCCTAGTTGAAAAGGCCTGATCGGGGCGGAGGGGGGGGCTGTTTGCCCCCACCCCCGTCCATTCTGTGTCAGAAACACTTGAGCACTAACATGAATATGCAAATCTTATAAATCATTTATTTGAGTTGGTCTATTGGAAACAAGTAATCATCCAATAAAAGATAGCACATTATTCATTTCCACCAATAGAGACTCTCTGACCTGATTGTAGTCACACTACAAGAAGGCATGTCTATGAATTATTAAATCGTTTTCAGCTTTCCTTTTCACTGTGAAGTCAGCAAGCAAGAACATATATACCTGTATGCATCTATGCTATCATTAAATGGTTGAGTGACGATGCCTCTCTCTACATTCTATTTCCTTTAATGTTAACTGCAAAGCACCAAAATTTAGACAATGTATCTACTGCCAAATCATGAAGAATTATTTGATAACTAAATTCTTTTAGGAGAAATAAAACATATCAATTGTCTAAGGTAAATCAGTCAATGTCCTCTCTTGTTCGTCATCAATCTAATTTAAGCAGTCAGAGTTAAAAGAGTGCTATCTGTCACATTCATTCCTCCTCTGTTTAACTACATCTGAATATTATCGAATCACCATAGCCCGCAAAATGGGCCAAGCAACCAACCAGCCAACTGGGCTACAAATTCTTCTCTTTGAGTGTTTGTAGCTATCTGTATACCTATCTATGTGTGTGTGTGTGTCCAGATGCTCTAGATGCTTCTGATTACATTTTGGAGTCTACAATTTTGAAAAAATGTATGAGTACAACACTAGGTACCAGCTAGAAATGATTTTTTGTTTTTCAAAGAAGTGCTCTTTTGGGGTCTTTGTGGTTATTTTGGGACCAACAGTGCCTTAATCTTATACTGGTATTTTAAAAAGATATTTCAGATAAAAGATCTATTTTTTTCAAGATAATTTTAGATAAAAGATCTATTTTTTAAGATAATTTTAGATAAAAGATCTATTTTTTTCAAGATAATTTTAGATAAAAGATCTGTTTTTTAAGATAATTTTAGATAAAAGATCTGTTTTTTAAGATAATTTTAGATAAAAGATCTATTTTTTTCAAGATAATTTTAGATAAAAGATCTATTTTTTAAGATAATTTTAGATAAAAGATTTATCATTTAAAGATGATTTTGAATAAAAGTTCTATTTTTTTAGATAATCTTTGATAATTTTTTAGATAACTAGTTCTGGTACACACATGGTCTATGGTGATTCATGGGGGGGGTACAGATATTATATTTCTATTTAGGTTAAATTTGGATCAGAATGAATAGTTGGTAAATCAGATTTTATTTTCTGCGTGATTCATAAAAATAATATCAGATGTTAAGTAATAATATTGAGTGAATATTAATGTATGAATTCACAATGATAATAATGTAGATATGTTGGGAATGAAAAGTAGTGTACTATTATTTCCTTGCTTATTTCAGTGATTCCCAAAGTGTGTACCGCAGCCCCCAGGGCGCTGCAGTTAGATCCCAGAGGCACCGCAGGATAATCAAAAATTTTAATAATTCACGGCAATCGTTATTCAATGCGCTGATACACGGTCACAAGGATAGGAAACAACATTATAGTCAACAATACCTTCCGTTAACCTTTCTAATTACTATTTAAACATTACAGCATAGATACAGCTTTTGCTATACTGATAGCTAAACAACGGGCATTTAAGAGAAAAAATAATTAATTTAATATGAGTTAGTTAATTATATAAATTGAAAAGATTATCTAAATCTAATACTTTTTATGTTATGTCCCATGTTTTTGTTTAAATGGAAAAGTTTTCTTGAACATTAAATAGTACTGTGATCGTTCAACACAGTAGTGGGTATGAGAATGTTAATGCAATCATTCAGTATTTTCTGAATTGGGGCAACATGAAAAAAACGATGGCTTACTTTATTTCTATTTTTCAATATATGTATATAACAAGATGCTTTTACATTCAATTACTCCCAGTCAAATATATATATAACTTGCTTTAATCATTTAGAATAACTTTCCACATTCTCAAGGAAATATGAAGATTTTTCAGATGTGTCCTCACATCTCAATAAGATACTTTTTGGTCTGTCAGTTGGTCCCAGTTAAATCAAACTACAGAAATAGGAAGGAAGGAAGAGGTGTGATGTCATTAAGAAACCAACTGTTATGATGTCATTAAGAAACCAACTGCTATGACGTCATAATAAAATATAAGAATTTGACATTAGTATTTTGAATAAGCCAAAAATGGCTGTTTACGATTTTTACTGGAACTGATACTCTCAGAATATTTCCATATCACAATATTTTACAAGTATGATAATCAATTAACTCAAAGAAATACTATTTGCTGTTGTTCCTCCTCTCTCTCCTGCTACATCTACCATGAATGGTGGATGTATCAATGAACATGCTTCTTGTCTGACTTAATAATTTGAAAATAAAGAATGATGTGTACAAATAAAGCCATATGCTCAGATGTCAAATACTATATGTTTTTATTATGTAAAGAAGTCAATTCATTTTCAATTATTTAACTCTTAAATTCATTCAAGAAAGTTTCAACTTGATATCAAGGGAAATAATTACTGATTGTGTTACCCAGCTCTAGGTGAATTAAAAAATTTTTTGTTCTCTCTGTCATAATATTTTAACAAACTTTATCTCCATGGCTGAAGAATTCCACTGTCAATTATGAGTATTTCAAGTGGCTTTTGAATTCGAGAGTTTATGCAATTGCTCCTTTTCCACGATTATGAGGAGAGCATGAAAATTGATATGGTTACAGTATATCAGAAAGGAAGATGGTTAACTTATTTTCAGTCATTTGGATATTTAAATGATTAACTCTTGGATTCATATCATCATCTCATCATCAGTCTTTTAACATCCGTCGTTGGACATAGACCTTCCCCAGGATTTGCCACACTTCTCTATCATGGGCGTCGTGGAGCCAGTACTTCCTGAACTTGTCTAGCTTGTCTCTCCATCTAATATTCTGCCGGCCTCGGTTGCGCATGTGATCTCGGGGGATCCATGTCGTGAGTTGTGATGTCCATCAGTTTGTTGTGAGTCGTGAAGAAAGTTTAAATATTAATAACTTCTGATCAAAGTTACTTCCTTTGTAATTTTAGGTTATTGGTTTTTTTAAAACTTCTATTCACAAAAGAGTTTTATTTCTAAAAAATTCTATTCATTGAAGAGTTCCACTGTGTTTGGGAATGGTTTTCAAGCAGTTCATGAATTTACGGATTAAATTTGTGTAAAGACACCGATTATTTTGTACCATTGATAAAAGGTTGTCATTGATGTTGTCTAGAGTTTTAGCAAGTGAATATATTTTCTAGGTATAAGTGTTCTAAAGCAAAGATAGATACACTTGTACATATACACACATTTCTCCAATCTCACTCATATTAAGAACAAATTAAAATGTCCTGTGTCTCAAAATGCTCTATCGGATCAAGTGAAATTTGCGAATGCTTATTCATGCTACATGTTTCTGTTGACTGACTAATCAGACCTTCTTTTTTTTTAATGTTTCAAAAATCTTTTGCATTTCTCATTATTTCATAAGAGACATTTGAAAAAGACCTTTTGGTAAAAACTCTTTATGATTGAGCTAGGATTTTTTTGTTGGGATTTGAATAATTTTAACAAAAATGTTTAATAATCCAAAGTATAAAATAGTCTTGGACTACTGTTTTTTTTTCATTAAAAAAAAATGACCGATAAATAAATAAACTTAAAAAAGTAGATATTTTCATGTCAGAACATTTTATATAATGTTTATTCTTGTTTATTTATCCTTTTTTTTATTTGTTCTCTTTTCTTATAAATGTTCAAATTACTCTCTCCCCTTCCCTCTCTACACATTTGAGCTCATGTTGTATTCAAATTTTTTTTTTGTCAAACTTGAATCAAAACCTTGAGTTGACTTTGATTTTCAACTGTAACAAGAGTAAGAACAAGAACAATCCTCACAAAATTTGGGGGAGGAAAAATTAACATTCCTCTACTGTGATCTGAAATCATGACCAACTGACTGGTGGTCATGTCTCTCATCAACTGACTTGAATTGACTAGTCTTACATATCTACAAAATTTATCTTGCAGATATGCAAGGAATGATATCATTCTAATAAATAAGTACATTTATACTGCTAAAAAATATATATTTTTGCAATTTTTTTTATCTTGAATGGTGTACAAAAGAAAAAGTGGAGTTTGATCCTGCTGTAGCCAGGCTTCTTTTGCACTTTATTTCATTATTTTATTGTTTATTTCATTATTCAAATAGGTAATACATATTTTTTTCTTTCATATTTACAATCTGACTTTTTCTGAACAATGAACATTATGGTAAATTAAGTTTTCTTATTTTGTTATCTATACATTACATTTTCTGAGCAGAAAAAAGAACCTTTCCTAATCATCCATCTGTTTAGCTATTTAATGTATACAGGCCTCCCCCCCATTATAAAACGGTTGGTTTTAACTTGATTCATGTCATAATGCGGATGGATGGTGGACCCCAAAATATTAATCAAAATATTAATCTAAAATAGCTTAATTCATTGCAGCTTGGTTATAATGCTGTTGGCTTTCTTGGACCCCAAGACCTACGCTATAATGCGGAGGGGTGTGCCTGTATAAGCAGATACACATTGGACTCTACATAGAGATTAAAGATAAGACTGAAGGTCTCTCTCTTAATGATTGATGAAGTTAGCATTGAAATCGTTCATCAAATGCTTATATCATAAAATGTGTTTTAAGAATGACTTCCCACTGACCTGTATGAAGTCTGACTGACTACTGCTTGCTACAACTTGGTAAGATACAATGTTTTCATGTTATTTGACAGTAATAGATATTGGTAGTGCAATGTTAGTAGCATTTTCAATGCTGTTTGTAGAAGCAGCTGCAGTAATGACAGAAGAACATCAGCCATTATAGTAATAGTGGTAGTAGTAGATTTCATGAGTTGTAGGCAAGGAACTCAGGATGAGGCTGGAAGGCTATGGGTGGCTCTAATTTCACTTGACACTGTCTGAAATAGAATCTCACCTGTTGGGTCCACTGTACTAATTGGTGAATTCATGTCAGCTGTCTGGGAGGAAAACGCTTACCTACAGAAACCTCTTTTGATATAGACATGGATTCAGACAATTCTTACATCTCTTCACTACACATACTACTCTCCCATGTTATTACTCATAGCTATCATTTCAGTATCAAGTGTGACTCTTGCTTCATGCTGATATTAGACAAAAAGAAGATGAAAAAACACCCTGAAGTGACAAATCACTACAAAAATACTGTTCTTGTTGATTCAATTCATTGACATAGCTTTCTTATGTTAACTGACACCCTCCACACTCTTCACAGGAATATTTCTGCTGGAATTAAGTCCAACATAAAACGTCTTGTAGTTAACTATAATCAAAGCTTTACAACTGATCGATTATGAAAAGCAAATAATTCCCACTGCCTCTCCCTCCTCCTCTTCATCTTTGCCTGCTTGTGCTACATTAGGTCGGAAGTGAAAAAGAGCTTTTTTTCTCTCTAAAAACCCATTCCAGGCAAATAATCAAAACTTGTGACAGGCTCATCCTATTAACATACGCTTCAGTAATGATTCGATCAAGTCTTTGAGTTGATTCTTTGATTCACTTGACTGGTTCATTACTTTTGTCTGTTTTAATCAATTGAATTGATTTTTCATTGTTTTATTTATTATTAGGTGATAGAATTTACCATCACTCATTGTTTTCCCATTAGTTTCTTTCATTTTCCTCTAGTTGCCAGCAGCTAATTCTTCAGCAACAGTTCTTATTCACAGATGTAGAAATCAACAATTAATCTATAGAAATAACTAATAAAATCTATATTAATTGATTTTACTGGTTTTAATTAAATTCAGTAATTTAATATATTGGTCTAGATTCTAATGAAGTATTGTTTTACATTTTGTAAATTGCATCAATTCATTTTATTCTTACATCTTAAACTTGTAAAAATTCATCAGTCTCTTCATTCCCACTTGACTCTAGATAATGAATCAGTGGATTGGACTATTTTCCTCTGTAATTTTATTTATTCACAACATTTCAGCCGTGTACTCTACAGCCTTCATTGGGTGTTATTAGTTCTACAATGTCAATGGAAAGCTATGGGTGGCTTTAATTTCACTCGAGGGAAATACTTGCCAAATGAAACCTCTTTTGATATAGATATAGATTCAGACAATTTTCACATCTTTTCATAACACGTACTACTCTACCATGTTATCACTCATAGTTATCATTTCAGTATCAAGTGTGATGAAAAGATAAAAAGAAGAAAAAACTCCTTAAAGTGACAAATCACAACAAAAATTCTATTCTTGTTGATTCAATTGATTTCTCATGTTAACTGACACCCTACAAGCTCTTCACTGGAATATTTCTGCTGGAATTAAGTCCAACATTTAATCCATAGAAATAACTTATAAAATCTATAATAATTGATTTTACTGGTTTTAAATAAATTCTGTAATTTAATATTTTGGTGTAGTTTTTAATGAAGTATCATTTTATATTTTTTTGTAAATTGCATTAACTTATTTCATTCTTACATCGTGAACTTGCAAAAATCTATTAGTCTCCCTATGCCCACTCTATTCTAGTGAATAACTCAGTGGATCATACTATTTTCCTCATCTATATGTTTATTTATTCACACTGTTTCGGCTATGTACTCTCTGGCCTTCATCGGGTGTTGTTGGTTCTTGAATGTGGAATCACAGATGAGGAAAGTAGCCCTACCATAACATATACAAAGAATAATACACCTCGTCTAACAAAATTCAGATAGGAACAAAGTGAATAGGTTTTTGTTTAGGGTAATAAGAACCTTGGTTCAATCTTTGGTATCTAGTTATTGAAATGACTCACCATCACTATCAATAATTGAATATGTTAAAATCTAAGTCATACGAGAAAATTTCTATCAAAGAAAAAATATGGTCAGTATAAATTCTATTTATAACATCACTGGCATTTTCCCCTGGAAAACATCTAAAATAGAGTAAGAAAACATCTAGAAACATCTAGATTTTGGTGAATCCAGATATTATTTATAAACATGGCGAGAAGTGCTGGAACACACAAAAGAATTAACCCACCAGAATGAGGCTCCAAAAACATCAAAAGAGATTTTTTTATAAAAAATCAAAAAGAATTTTTTTGAAGGGGTCTAGTAAAGTACTGAGACCAATGTTCAAGTCGGTAGACAAAACAGTATGACCAGGAGCACTGGATCATATAAACAAACACATGAACATACACACATCTAAAAAAAAATAATAGAGCCCTTTGCCATCTCTGATGGCTATGGTTGTTCAATAGTATTTCAGAAAATGTATCAATGATAATAAATTTACATCATTCTATGTTTTATTCTCTCCATTTTTTTGCTCAATTTATCAATACTTTAATTTGTTGCTAGAAACTGTCATCCAAAACTGTCATCCGAAACTGTCAACATTGGTTTCTTCAGTGTCCAAGTTAAGCTGGCTGGCTGGCTGGTTATGTATGTATTACACATATTAGCTGCACAAATAGAGCTAGAGAGCTGAACATTTAAACATTCACTCCTTATGATGTCTAGAAAAAAATGTTCCCCCTCTATATTGGTTTTTAATGGGGGGTTCAATTTGCAATGTAAGTTTATGCTAAATTGGTTCCTGAGTTATATTCATGCTTGTTTTTTAAAATTCAGATTTTTTAGTGATCACTGCCCATCAAAAGGTGAGAGAAGTAAGTTATTCATTGATCACCCCTTTTTCCAATTTTTAATTGATCACCTTCATGCTGCTAAAAGATAATGGTCATGAGACATTTTCTATTGAGTGACTAACCAGACCTGTCTACTCTTTTCATTTCAAATGTATGTGGGAAATATTTTGAATATGGCTTAGAGATTTGCGTTGCAGTGAGTTTGAAAAATAACGTTCTGTTGACCACGGATTTTAATTTTCTTGAAATTTTGTCTACATTACTTTTTATAGTTTTTATTATTTTTAAAATTTAGCAGTTTTACTACATCATCTAAACATGAAATTCTATTTTACCACATCATCATATGGTACCTGGTAATCTTCTTAATGATAATACATGAGAGTTGTGTCTCTTTAGCATGACAGAGGACAAAAAGATGAATACACATGGCGTATTACAATAGTTAGATTCTACAGAATAAATTGAAAATGGGTATCTCATAGGTGCTTCTGTCTTCAGTAATTTGCTATTAATACAGGGAGATCCAGTTAAACTTCATCATTTGGATTCCTGCAAGTTCATTAATGACAGAAAAGCTGAAATATTAAAACTTTACTCAGAAGAGAATGGTATACTATATTAGGATTTGATTCAAATGGAAATTGAGAGACCAAGAGACAGGGATGGTAAAGACAAAGGCAACAGAAAAGGTTTATTAAAAAAGAAACCATATATAAAGAATGGAAGATTGACAAGAATAAAAAATTACTGTATGTTTTGCTGGATAAAATGGCTTTCAGATAAGACAAGATCCCAATTTCAGTTTGGATTTCATAGTTTTAGCTCTATTTACTCAATGTTTTTATATGTGACCTATAAGAAGACCCCATTTCTTTTTGTGTTTTTGAATGCTTCAAGTGTTGTCTTATCTACCAAAATATACAGTATACTCAAGTTAATGATTTGATTTTAATGTAAATTAAGTATATGATATTCTCAGATTAGTTCTATTCGATCTTCATCACAATAGAAAAAAGACATACATTGTAGGTCTTTAGGAAATGTTAGAATCTGAACCACAAAATACATCTCATGTAAGTGATAAACTTAAAAGCATTTAATTGATCTTAATATAACATTCATTCCTCTAATTGGAATGATTTTGATCATCAACATGATAATATCCAGATAACCTTGCTTTAAATATGATCAGAATATTCTAGTTATTCAACAAATATCACCTAATACAATTTTTCTTTTTGAAATATTTCAAGTTGCTATAATATATTCAGATATACCAAAGCATATAGAGATTTCTTATCCAAATTTATGATCAGGAATGTAATATTATTGCAATGAGGTGTTTTTTAAATCTTTCTGAACAGTATCAATAACAGCTGGTTCAGAATACATGCTTAAAGTTTTATAGTCAAAGAAAGAATCATAGCAGAACATTGAGAACATTTTACAAAATGTATTTTAGTGTGAAAAAAAGTATACAAATTGTATATACAAACACATCATAACACTCATATTTACACAATATCTAAGGGTTTCAGAAGTAGAAATTAGGTCATTGTTCAGACCAGGCATGAAATGTGTCCAGAATCAGGCTCACTGAATACAATATACATTCAAAATAGCACCACAGTTAGCACAGTCAACTGATATCATTTTGTGTTGGATATACCGAACTACAACTTACATAGTTATCATTTTTATGGTGCCAGTATTTGAGCTTAATCTCTTGAGTTTTACACAACATATAGTGTTAAATTTGGAAATCAAGCAAGTCTGGAGGCAAAGGTTCAATAGGCTGGTACTGAATCTCCTTCTTTGTGTTGGGTGAGCCTTTGAGATGGAGCGTAGCGAATCCTGGGGAAGGTCTATGTCTAATGACGGACATTGAAAGACTGATTATGATGATGATGATGATGATGATGATGGGTTACCTTCTATTCTGGAGAAATCTGGCAACCCCTGAAGTACATAAAATAAATTTGAGAATTCTGTGCATTTTTAGCAAATGGATTTTTAAAATGGTATTACTGAGGCCATTTGTAACTGGAACTTTTCTATTGTCATCATTTAAATGTAAAACAGTATTCCTAATAAAAATTCTTGATTATTGTGTTTGTCTTTATAGAAATCCTCAGTTATTTTGAAAATAATTCTTTTTAACCTGTTTTTGATCTAATTATGTCTTTTTTTACTAAATTTAAGATCAGTTCTATATTTGATTGATAAGCATATATTCTTGCCCTTTGATGTTTTTAAGTGAAGATTTTCACACAAATGAATTCAACTCTAAGCAAATATAAATATAATGAATTTTCAAAAACATTATTTGTATCCTGCAGAAGATTTTGGGTTTCATCTAATAGTAATAATTGATTTTTTAATAATTGATTTTTCTTCAGTAATTCTTGTTTATTTTCTAGTTTATGATATGGATTTGTTAGAAACCTTCCTCACTAAATGTCATCTGAGGTTATTTCAGTTTTCAAGTTGATCTGGCTGGCTATGTATGTGTCATGTGTACAAGTCTCACCAATGGAGCTAGAGGGCTGAAAAATCGAGCCTTTACTCCTTTTAATGTTTAAAAAAACGATTTTTTTTGTTTTTCAAAAGATTCCTCTCCAAAATAGGTTTTTAAGGGTGTGTGTATGTGTGTGAGTGTGTGCGTGTCAATTTATGATGCAATCTTATTCTAAATTGGTCTATTAGTTTGTGTTCAGTTGCATTCATGCTTGTTTTTTTCAAAATTCAGTCTATTTTAAAAGGCGAGAGAAGTAACTTATTCATTGATCTCTCTTTTTTTCAAATTTTTTAATTGAGCACCCCAACACGACATGCTGTTAAAAGACTTTGGTCACACAACAATTTCTATTGAGTGACTGACGACCAGATCTGTTCTTCTTATATTTATTACAGACATGAAAAACTTTTCATAATTTCCTGCTTTCCAGACTATATTTTTTAAAATTTGAATAGTACAATGTAATAAATTCAAATTTCTTGACTGATATGAGTGCTCAACTGATTCAATTGCAGTATGGTTTGAAATTTCAAGTTTACATTTACAGGTTTTGTTTTTTTCTAATCTTATATTGCAATTTGTATAGTTTGTCAGGTGAAGAGTTCAAATCAGCTTCCTCATTTTTCTTTTTAGCTAATTAGGTAGGTGTGATATGACCATGTGGGTATTGGCTTGGAAAATGGACTTAACGAGCTAATTTCAAACTCCAACCAAGACACTTAGTGTTTATTTTGCTCAGAAGCCCTTGAAAAGGCCTGAATCTATCCCTGCACCAGTGAATTAAGTGATGCCGCTTTGGGTGCTTTGTCGTCTCTAAATTTAATTCATACATAGCACACAGGCCTAGTAAGAAGTTATGTGATATGTGGAGCCCACATAGGGATGGCTGAAGCCATACCCTTTGTAAGAACCACACCTTTTTTGACTTATTTATCACAATGCTTAACAATCATGCTCTTACCTGGGGATGATTTGAGAGCCTATCAAGATGGGATCTATCATAAACAGGAAAAATTAACCTGGGGGTAGGGGTCTAAAGAAAGGGGAAAAGGAGAAAGAGAGGAGGAGGGGTAGAGATTACTATAGAACTTAGAGAAGCAGAAATGGATTCCCTTGCGGAATGAGGAAGGTCAATTGCCAATGATTATGATCTAATTTAATAATGTGCACCAAGTTGAATTGCAAAATTCAAAGGATTATATTACATCTGACTTGTATGTAACAGAAAAACACAAGATGTCATCAAATTATAGAAGATCTTGGTGTGTAAGTCAAGGATTTAGATCATTTTAAAATCTAGATAATTTTTGATCATTTCAATCAATCGGTGTTAGTAGTAAACGTAAACTGTTACTCTTAAATTTTTCAGTTCTCTTTTGATTTTACTGCAATTCATAGGTAAATTGAAATTTTCGCCATTTCTTTCTCTTTCAGAAAAGCTTTCTGTTCAGCCAAACGTATATTCCAACAAAACTTTGTGGGAAAGAGAAGGAAAAAATTCTAAAAAATATGTGGGGGGGGGGGATCAAGAGCTGGGATGAAAGAATCAAAAAGAATCGGAAGAATCAGAGTTTGGTCTATTATATAGACTACTGTTTATAAATAGGGATGAAATGTTTATCAAATTGTTCTTATCATATTGTATGCAACTCTTTCGCAGGTTTGTCGATTCAAACTGCAGTCCGATGTTTAGAGCAAATTTGCCCCACTGAATCAGGAACAAAAACTGAAAATAATCTTTCATTTTCACTTATGATTGAGTTCCTTGGGTGTCCACTGCCACTGCCGGGGGAGGGTAGTATATTTCCAGGCAAGGGCAAAAAAGATATATTCAGAAAATATATTAGCAGTAATCCTGACTCCAGTAAAGAATAATACCATCTTTTTTCAAGGGGACATTAATTTGGGGTTACATAAAACAATAGCAATGCATCATTATCCTTTTATTGATTATTGGTTCTAAGTCTTTCAAACCTCTTTGCCCTTGATAAGGAGGCCTGATCTTGGAGCTGGGGGGGGCAGAGGGCAATGATGCCCACGTTGAGTTCATACAGCACACTAGCAAATAACTGAGACACCAAGGGCAAACATATATCTTTCGGATAAGTTCTCACATATCTATTATCTTCTACTTAATACTTGTTCTTATACATTACAAGCACCACAAACTATTTGTGAATTGGATGAACCAAGACAGCCCTGTTCCGGCATTCATTTCTTTGAAAGTTCCATGTCAGACACTATCAATCCAAACTGTTACCGAAATTGTCAACAGAAGTTTCTTCAGTTTTCTGGTTTGGCTGGCTGGCGATATATGTATGTATGTATCACATGTTCAAGCTGTGTTGATGGAGCTAGAGGGCTGAAAATGTGAACAAATGTGAACATTTACTCCAGGCTATGTCTAAAAGAAACGCCCCTCCTTAGCCCCTAGAGAGGTGTTCACTTTGCAATGTGAGTTCATCACAAATTGATCCCTTATTTTATGCCCTTTTTTTGTTATAAATCCAAACTTTTTTAATGATCATTGCCCAACAAAAGGTGAGAGGAAAAAAAAATGATTACTCCCAACATGGCATGCTGCCAAAAGATGTTGGTTGCATGATGGTTTCTATTGAGTGACTAACCAGATCTGTTTCTATTTTAGTTTTCAAATAACAGTCAAGAAATCACTTTACCCTATTGGTGATATCCAATCAAAATTTTTGGATTCTGTCGAATTATTGAATATGAACAAATTTGTAACTGAAATTCTCCGCCAACACTTGTTCTTACTCCCATGGAGATGAATCAAAAGTTGAAATGCTTTAGAACCAATGTTGGTACATTTCATATATTCAGACTTCTCTCTTCAAGAACATTAATCTGTTTTGTTGGAGGATCAAGAAGAAAACAAGAGAGATTATTAACATCATCATTATTTCAGCATGATACAGGCATCCCTTGTTATAACGCGGGTGTTGGGGTCCAAGAAGGCCAACCACTTCATTGCCGAGCCACGATAACCAGTCGCCAATTTAGCTATTTTTGAGCTATACTTAGCTCTTTTAGAGCTAGTTTGATATCTTTTGGGTTCACCATCCACCTGAGTTATATATCGCGAACTGCACTATAACGAACCATGTTATAATGGGGGAGGCCTGTAGCTATACTGCTGGAAGATATCTCCAGGGAGTGAAAACAAAAGGTCTCTTCATTTTATTTTATAACCCTTTTTTCTCTTGGTAATTTGTAGCCTTGTCAGTTGTCCGTGGGAGTCAGTGTTCAGAGGCTACCCTAAGTGAAAGAAGATCAAAGGGTAAAAGGCAGGCCGGGGGTAAGCTTCTATCTCTGTTTAAGAAGTAAAGATTCTCTAGTATGTATAAGCATTTATATTTCATGTAGACTTATTGTAATGTTTGCACTGCAAGCAAACCTATTTGATATTAGTGTTTCATATGTTTGGCCAGTAGCAGTAGATGTAGATGTATCAGTAGTTGTAGTAGCTTCTACTGTTAGTTCATTCCGTCCAATATAGCACCCTGTGATGTGCTTTGGTATGTTGTTGGCACCTAGGCACTAGTTGGGCATTTCTCTGTCTGACAGGCTGGTGAGCTAGCTGTGTTGCATGAGGCGGTGGCGCAGCAGGTGGTAAAGGGTTGAGAGAGGGAGATTGAGTGAGTGAGAGAGAAAGAGAGAGATAGAAATGAGTTGATTCATGGCAACAAATAGGAGCTAAAGACCCTAACAGATCTCTCTTGTAAACTGTTTGTATAAAGAAGTAAATCATAGCATGGAATTTAATGCTGTTAGCAACACTACCACCACTGTTGCCATTGCCACTGCTCTTGCAGAGGCCGCCACCTTCAGGGTTGATGATCAGACTTTGCTTTTGCTTCATATTGTTTCACTCTGCTACTTTACAGGCATCTGCTTTCTTATCCTAATTGATCTAGACAGACACACAAAGAGAGAAAAGAAAGAGGGAGACTGAGAGAGAAGAAAAGGTAACTTCTCTACAACTGAATGACGATATGATGGCTTTTTCCAGATGTCATCTGATATCAATTGGAATGTTTGAAACACCTAACATTCAATCCAAAATAATTAATTTCCCTAAATATCTTTCCTTATTGTAAAAATATCAGATTTGTTAAACATTTTTCTCCCATAAGAATAAAGTTAGGATCTTGTTACACCTTTACTTTTTTTCTTGAAAGCAATAAAGAAACAAAAATATATTATCAAAAGTGAATAAATTAGTTCCTTTGAAGTTAAGCAATTACCTCCCTTTGAAATTTTTTTCTATTCAAATGAATAGCAAATATCAAAAATATAAAAGACAGTAATTTTACTAAAAATGAAATGAAAGAAAATCGCATAATATGCCTAAATTTCTATTTGTTTAAATTCCTTATCTTGGGGGATTTGTAACATTACTTGATACACTTTATATCTCTTTCTTGAAAACTATTAGCATTTATGTTAAGAATCTACCCATTAAAGTTTCTATTCTAATAAAATATATTCAGTTGAACAATTTTTGCTATTGTTTTTCAAGAAATATTTCACATGCTAAAATAATATCAATTCATAATCAAATATCTGAAATTTGAAATTTCTTCAAAACAGGCATATACATAAAGACACACACACACACATGCGCATATATATATATATATATAAAAGGATCTACTGAAAATAATACTTTAAATATTAGCAGGTCCTAAATAGATGTGTTCAAAAATGAATCTTACAATATTTGAATACGCTCTATCATGCTTTGAATAGCTCTACCTGCGGGAGAAAAGCATCTGAAACATATTGAAGTTGCAATGAATCATTTGAGTTGTATAAGATCATTAACTCGTTTTTAATAGAATCTTCCTTAAAATAAACTTAAACCTTTATTTTTCACAATGAAAATAAAATATCTTTGTATACTCTGCTCTCAGTATCTAAATTGTCACCTTATCCTTTTAGTGGAAATTGTTTTTAGTTCTTAGCAGGGTTGCCAGATTTAGCCTGAGGGGGAGATAATCTCAGCTTTATCCCAGGGACTTACTCAAGTCATTCTGTCGGCAGAAGTTGGATGCTAGCCTTTTGAAGCTGGTATTCAATCTCTGCCTCCAGACACTGCTAGATTTCCAAATTCAACTCTATTCCAATGCCTGTTTTTGGGTGAGTCTCTGAAATAAAGCTCGGACTTTCTCCCACTCTGGCCAAATCAGGCAAGTCTGGTTGTTAGTGCCTGTGAGTTTCTCATTTGAAGCAGTGATCACTGAGCTATGTTTCCTATCCTCTGCAGGATGATCCTCTTTCTTTTGTGACTTTCTAAGTAATCATGATGTAATGAGCATGTCTTTTTAATCCTTTTTCACAGCATTAATGAATGAATTTTATCAGTCTTAGATTGTGAAAGGCCAATTTGAAATTAATTTTATTCTCTGATTTACCATTTGTTGCTGCTTATTATCACTTACTGTTGAGTTATTCACTTCTTTTGACTCTTAAATTCATACAAAGAAAATAGAATGTCAATTTCAAGGGAAATAACTTCTGAACAAAATTATCTCCCTTTTGACAATTTGGTGAATTTAAAATTTTTTATTCCATTCTATTCGCAGAGTTCTACTATTTTCTATGCTATTTGTTGGAGAGGTCCACTATCAATAACAGGTGGTTCCAAGCAGTTTATGAATTTGAGAGTTAAATGTTCTGTGATTGTTTTAACTTCAGACTATTGCTATCGTTCACTTCAATTACAAGAATTGCTGTATATATGTTTGCTTTTATTCATTTTTAATTAATTGGTAAGCTGATTGCCTATTATAAAAGCTGTGTCAAGAAGTTTTTTTTTACAGAGAAATGCATTTTCTTTTCTATTTTATTAGATCGGATCTTTTTATAGATTTTATTAGTTTGTACTTCTGTTTCTATCATGTTCATTTCAAAGTATTGGTTCTGAGTATTATAAATGACTGACTTGATTTATTTTTCGAATATATGTTATTTGATTTTGAAACTGGGCAAATACATTTCTTTTTCCTTTGACTTTTTATCTTTGAAAATTCTTGGTAATTGGTCAGACCATTCTAAATGCAACATCTAAGAATATAATTTTTATGGATCACTTTATATGGATCACTTTATATGGATCACTTTCAACAATTTGGAAATATCCAAAGTATCTTACATATTTAAAAATTCAAGAAAGTGTATCATGAAGATTATTCTGATTGTTGTTAACCCTATCAGCAAGAATTTTGTTTGTTTGTTTGTATTTCAAGTGTAAAAATTGGAATTATCATAAATATTTATTGCTTCAAATAAAAGATAATGTATACATATTTACCAATATACATGTACATATGTATGTATACATGTATGCCTTCTTGCTTTTTTTCTTGTCTCAAGGAGGACCCTAAATGGTTCGATTATGATTTATTACCTATACAGACGTACTGTTTGCTGTTATTCTTATTTATCTTCTTCTGATGTTTATATTTGGAAGTGATGTTATTCCTTCAGTTGATTTCAGACTTGACTGTTCTTGGGGCTACCTACTTTACTTCTGAGCTTGTTCATAACCAATATCTCCCAGGTATTCTGTAACAAGACCAAAACATTTTTTTGATAATTAAAATTACAAGTAAACACCCATCCGTTCCGACACACATCCTGTGGAGAAAGAAGGTATTCACTTGAAGGAAAATCTATTAAAAAAACTTGGATCAAATGTAGAATCTGGACCCTAAAATTGATTCAAGTAAAAGGCGTAAATTTCCAGATTACACTGTGATCAAAATTTAATTCAGTATCTGTACCTCACATAAGTGAATCATAATAGCCTGCATATGTATCATAACTAATCATCTAGAAAATATGTTGAAGTTTTTGTTGATAGTTTCTGATATGATTAAAATAATAGCTTGCGTATATACCAGAATGATTATCTAAAAAATTATCTAATTTGATCTATAGAAAATAGATCTTT
Source organism: Thysanoteuthis rhombus (assembly GCA_963457665.1). NCBI lineage: Eukaryota > Metazoa > Mollusca > Cephalopoda > Oegopsida > Thysanoteuthidae > Thysanoteuthis > Thysanoteuthis major. The sequence continues at coordinate 7,459,013 of OY735220.1, read as the reverse complement.
TGTCTAAAATTATCTAACGAAAAAGATCTTTTATCTTGAATTATCTAGAAAATACCAGCAAAAGATTCACCATTGTTGGTCCAAAATGATCACGTAGACCCCAAAAAGCACTTTTTTGAAAAAGCAAAAAAATCATTTTTAGATGGTACCTAGTGGTGTACTCATGCAAATTTTCAATGTTGTAGCCTGAAAAAATGTGACCAGGAACATCCAGAAACACCCATACAGACACTCAAACAGAGGAGAACCTGTAGCCCACTTTGTAGGTTGGTCTGGCCATTTGTGGGGCTACCTTGATTCAATTTAAATCAGAACAAGGATGATATGTAGGATTCAGACCCAAATATTATTTTATGTAGTTAAAGGGGTCTAGATTTTACATTTCAACTTAATTTTGATTAAATCAAATAAAATTCTGATTACAGTGAAAATTTTTGCTTTTGACTTGAATTTTGGGGGTCTGGATACGACATTTGATTCTAAACATGAAATCTAAATTTTGTGAAAAACTAATATTACATAAACACAAAAATTACAGCAAAAATAGAATCTTAAAATGGCATTACAAAAGATTCAGCGTTTGTTTATAAAACAATAAACGGAGCTGCTAATGTATAGTCACCTCTTTCTTTAGCTCAATAAATTGAAAATTTGATTTGTTAAATTTTGGTTTCTGTTGCTTGAATTTTTCATTATGATGAAAAGTATAATATTAACATTAAAATTGGAAGCCTTTATCAGAGTCAGCAGATGGGACCAGCAGACTCCGCAACTGGGAAGGGGGGGCACTGGAACTCTGGGGGTGCAATATAACTTGAGAAGCTGGAAATGAAAAAAAAAATCAATGAAAAAAATCGAAAAAATAATCTTCAAAATTGTGCAGTAGGGAGGGGCACAGTCGGTCCTGGTGCCGCCACTGGTTTTATACAAGATATCAGATTTAATTTTATTATCACTTGACTATTGATTTCATATTAGTCTTTTCATTCGTTATCTTTTAGTAATGCCTTTTGATAAAAAGCAGGAGATTTATATGCAGAATTTAATTTCTCAGAATTGGTCTTTATTCAAATTCACTCGTAACATTGATGCTGTATTTCATCTACTAGAATTGTCTTTATTATTTCAATTCATATTTTCCAAATACTTTATTCCTAAAACATGAATTAAATATTCAAAATTAATAAGTCTTGAATTTAGTGCTTGTTACTGCTTCATAAAATACATTTTTCCCTACAAATTCTCTCTGCTTCTAATACTTTTATAGTCATAAATTTATTCTCTTCATTGTTTATGAATGCTGAGTAAATTTTGATATTTTGAAATTTTAGAGTACATAGTCATTATTTGCCTTCTGAATGTTTGGTTTCTTTTTAATAGTACATTTTGATTCTGAAAAATCCTAGAAAATACTAAAAATTGTTACAGTATGAATATTTGATGGAACTTTTTTTTTTATTTAAAAAGAATCAGTTTTATAATAAGAATGACCCACCAACTTAATGTTCAAATGGAAAAATACTATTCTAAAATATCTATAATGAGCATGTTGTTATTGTGTGAAGGCGATAGAAAATCTGTTTGTGTTTCCAAAGATCCTAAAGAGAGATATTTGGCTCAACTGATACTCTGTTGAATATTCTCAGAACTGATTAAATTACTTTGAATTAAACACTAATTAAACTCTTTGCAATTGTGCAAACTGTGTTTAGTTCTATGAAATTATTAAAGAAGTATCAAATGGGCATATATGATAAGATAGAATACAGCCAGAATAAATAGAAAATGTCATTGAAAGTAAGATAGCATGTCCATTTAATTTAGTGCCTAGACTTTGTGGCTGCATGAAAATAACTTCTAAACTTGATGTAAAGAATGAGGAAATGATGTTGACTTTGATACCATACAAATCAGTAGGTCAGTGGTTCACATCAGACATTTGTTTTTATTCAAAACCATTTTAAGAAGGAGATTCAACCAGAATAGCATTGCTTATAACCTGGCTGTTACCTCTTGAATTATTTAATTTTTGATTGATTTTTAAAGATTTTAGATGTTGACCAAATTAAGCAGATACTGGATCTTGGAGCAGGCTACAAATATTTGTAATTAGTTGGACATTTTGTAAGAGTTGAAGCTAAGATACCAAGATTTGTTACACACAGCTAAATAAATGAGCAAAAAAAGTATAATCTATACTGCATTTAGTTTCTGGCTTCCAATGAATTGGATTTTACTTGATAAAACTGAATACAAGATGAAAAATTTAGGCAACCACTCAATATCAAGTGCCTATACTGTGTGCAGAAATAGTATCATTTTTTCAATTTCCAACCTTCCATAGACATTAATTGTACACTATTTTTCCTTGAAATAATGACAACAATATGTTCATTGTTGAAATGAAAACTTTTTCATTAAGAATTTCATTAGAAGAAGTGTAATGTGGACAAAAGGAAACAAATAATCATGACCCTCCTACAATTTGTGAATTGTAATATAAGCTTACAAATAAGGGCAATTCAAGAATATAACAGTAAGAAAAATAAATTAACCAACGGATTTTTTTAAAGCTGATACTTAGTTGCAAAAATGTTCAAATTTTCATTTTCTTTTTATTGTATTGTTTGTGTATTGTTCTTGTGTTCTATATTTATTAATATTACTGAACAGATATTTTGATTACTCTTTTTAAACTGTGAAGCTGGTTTCTTTGCTGTGATGTCTGTCTAGTAAAGAAATTTCCAAAATTTTCTTCAAATAGCCAGATTATATGAGGGACAAAGCATCTTTGAAATTGGTCTTTGAGCCATATTTTAATCAATTCAAAGGATTTTTGCCTCTTTCAATCTGAATAAATAGAATTTAAACATTTACTCCTTATTATGCCTGGTAAAAACTTTTTTGTTTTTATAAAAATTCTCTCCCCAAAAAGGGTTTTTAGTGGGTTGCTCAATTAATGCTGTAAATTTATATTAAATTGATTCTTTACTTTGTATCTAGCAGCATTCGTACTTGTTTTTTCTAAAAATTCAGACTTTCTTTTTTATTCATAACTGCCCAATAAAAGGTGAGAGGAGTAACTTATTCATTAATCACCCCTTTCTCCCATTTCTTAATTGATCACCCTCAACACAGTATGCAGCCAAAAGATGTTGGTCACGTGACAATTCCTATTGAGTGGCTCACTAGATCTGTTTTACTTGGTTTTGAATTCTTCATGTAATATTCCAGTCACATTTCCCCCCTCATCGATTCTGCCATAAGTTCATCCGCTTCAACAAATTAGTCTCTCTTTTCCGATGTCTTTGGATTTCTGTTTGATTTACAGACACATGAATTAATAAATACTAGCTGATATACCTGCACTGTTGTGTGCCTCCCAAGTTTTGTTGATACAGACAGACGTTTGGTGAATTATAGTAAGAACGTAAGATAGTAGGTGTGAACGCTGCTGGTTGCAAAAATAATATACTAATTTTGCATAAATTTATATTTCTAATCAACTCCACCTCTAAAACTTATTTTGATGGGTTATTTTCAAAAAATAACTTATTAAAAATCTACTCTTGTATCCTGATAGTACTCGCAGAAAATTTGTCAATATATTGTGTGCTTCCTGAGTTAAGACAGATAATTTGTGACTCATAGTGAGAAAATATGATTAATAAAATGGAATTAAAAAAAATTTGAGTGTATTCAACCAGTTTCAATTTGCATAATTATTCTGGTGTTCGAGTATAAACGAAATAAGTATGCTTGATTAATGAACATTTCTTTATGTCTTGTATAGTTATAATCCAATATTTTTGAGTTGAGAATGTTTGACTGAGAGAAATGCTTGCAACTGGAAATGATTTTGATATTTAAGTAATGATATTATGCAAATAGTTCTTTGGATAGAGAGCCAGTGATGATGCTAATATTTCCCATTAAAA